>CM077028.1:88562569-89162569 GCA_039090855.1 Macrothele yani
CTCTGATTCCATATCTCGTGTGTTATCGATCCACGGCAAACGTCGCTCTACTACCAGTACCGAGGCCCGGAGGAAAAAGAAGAAGTCACCTTCTCCGACTGGCCGCCCACATCGTTCCATCCGTCTAGCAAGTTCCAAGTCTCCCCAGTCATGTTCACGTTCTTCCTCTTCAAAGTCCAAGGGTCCTCTGCCCAAGTTTGAAGATTTCTCGACTCTGCTTACCAATGCCTCTCTTCCTTCAGAACCTGTTTTCTTTGAAGATCTTTACGAGTTTCTCACTCATAAAACAAGTCGGGAGGCTTCTCTCATCCATTTACAGCAGTTTGAAGCAGTTCTCCCCGAGGTCTTCGACCAAGCAACCTCCATCCACAAATTCCTCCAGCATCATGACAAGCAACTCGATTAAGTCTTGTGATGTCGCGGTTATCTCTCCATCAGAGGACATCATCAATCGCCTCGACACGTTCCAGAAAGCTGCCATAGTCGCCCTTCATCTTGCCCATTCAAGGTCGCCACTCTATATTTTAGGGAGTTTGCTAACCCCTCGCAAACGCTCTCGTTCTGGAAGATCCCCCCCCCCCCTCTTGGGGCCAACTTATTCCTTCTGCAAGAGACGAAATGCCACTCCTCGACAGTTTTTTCATAGATGACGGACCTAGTCGCCCTTCTCCAAGACCTTGTCTTGGACTTTTCTCTAGTTGACGTCCTGCGAACACCTCCCACACCTGGCGCTCGTCTGGGACGTGAACTCCCCTGACTGCTCGCTTGGATCGCTATTATGCTTCGCCATTGCTTCTTCCGGCAGTGAGAGATTCTCTCCATCACCCCACAGCGTCCTCCGACAACTGCGTGGTGACTCTGACAGTGTTCGCCGCGTCTCCGCCTTCTCGAACAGTCCGCCCATGGACCTTTGATACTACCCTGCTTGGTGATTCCTAGTTCTGTTCTTCCATCCATGCCCTCCTCGATGCCCGTCGTGACGGGCTGTAATCTGCTCCCTGTGCTCTTTTGTATTGGTTGGAGACCAAACAACAGCTGATTCTCCGCATCCGCCAGCTCTATTTTACAGCGAGGACCCTTCAATTGATGCATCTCGATCATGCTCGACAGATGCTATCTCTCATCAGTTTAGCTGATCCTCTCTTCCCTGTATACCAAGCTGAGCTCAAGGTGCTACTGGTAGCCATCGCACAGCAAGCCCTCATCCGCCTGCGTTTACAACATCTCAACCCAGCGGATTGCTCATACGACTTCCTCACATCTATGGAGTCATATCGCCGTGCCTCTACTTCGCTCCGTCACCTTCGTCTTCCGTCTGGCACCATCACCTCTGATCCAGATGTTATTTGCTCTCAGGTACGCAGATGTTTCGCCTATAAATTCTGTGAAACTCCATCTCCCTCAAGTCCCCCCTCATCTTTCTTCCTCTCTTCTTCTCACTCCTACTTCTTGTGAGCTCTCCGATTCTTTTTCTTCTCTTAACCTTCACGCTGCTCCGGGTCCGGACGGCCTCCCTTTGCTCTTCTACTGTACTTTCTTCTCCGCGCTCTTGCCTTTTGAACTCTGTGCTGTAACTGCTGCTTTTCACTGTTCTACTCTCCCGAGGACTTTCACAGATTCACATATTGTTCTTTTTCCCAAGAAAGGAGACCCTCTTCACTTGGGGAATTGGCGTCCTATCTCCCTCCTTAACCTGTACTACAAACTCTATACTAAACTTCTCTTCCGCCGGCTTAACTCTATTCTCCCGTACATTCTTTCTCCTAATCAGACTTAACCCGTTCCCGGCCGTTCTATCTCACATAATGTTCTGCTTCTCCGCGACCTTCTTCACCTTGCTAATGCACGCTCTGAGCCTCTTGCCCTTTTCTCTCTTGATCTTCGCTCCGCTTTTGATAATATTTCCCATACTTATCTTTCTAACACTCTTCTCAGCTTTGGTTTTCCTCCCTCCTTTGTTTCTCTCTCTCTCTCTCTCTACCGGGACGCCATTTTCCACGTTAAGACGGCCTCCTTTCTCACTGCGCCCATCTCCTTTTGCCGTGGTGTACGACAAGGCTGCCCGTTATCAGGGCAACTCTTCGCCATCGCAGTGTAGCCGTTCATGTGCTCCGTGGAGCACTCTCTTCAGGCATCTTTAATACAACCAGCTGCAAGCACTCGGCAGCACTCTATCTCCTGCACCGCTTACGCTGATGATATCACCGTGTGCATCCGTGCCGATTCTCAGTTCCCTCAGCTCCGTCATCTTTTTGATACCTATGCCTCCTGCTCTTCTGCAGAACTTAATGCCTCCAAATGCACTGGACTGTGGTGCGGTGCGTGGTCTGGTCTTACATACTCCCCGTGGGGGGCCACCTAGACCTCGTCGGCTCAGCGCTTCCTCGCGGTGTTTCTGGGCTCTGCTTATGCTTCTTCAGCAGCCACCCGTAGTGCGCTTCGTCCACGTCTCGTTCGAGAAGCTGCCTTTTGTCGTCGTGCCCAATTTTGCACGTCGTTTTATCAACGAGCCAACCTTGCACGCACCCATCTTATTTTTCTGTGTCAGTACTCCTGGATTGCCTCATCTCTTCCACTTTACTGCCTCCAAGGAATCACCACCCGTGTCGTGTGGTCCGGTCATCACTGGGTCTCCGTCAGCAAGCTCTGTCTTCCTCCAGCTCCTGGTGGAATTGGGCTCATTGATGTTCAGCTCTACTGTCGAGTCAGCCGCATCGTCATGTTCCTCCGTCTTTTCTGTTAGCCGTCGTTGTGCGCGACGTCCTCAGGTCCCCGCGCAACCCTCATTTTGCTTTCTCCTCTCTCGTACTAATGGATTGCTTTCCTTCTCTTCCCTCCAAACTACCTCCTGCCTGTTCTGGGGCCCTCACTTTCCTGCGTTCTCTCCCTCTTATTCGCTCCCCTCCCTCTTCTACTCTCGACCTTCTCTCTGAACCTCTCTTCTTCTCCTCGCTACTTCGTCTCCCTCATCTTCCCTGCTTCGTTTTCTTCTCCTAGCTTCGCGTTGGGGTAGTCCGCGACCTTACAAATCCTGACCTGTCCTGGCGCTCCTTTTCTAGCTTTCCGCCTGCTACTCTCTCCTCTCCTTCAGCTCGCTACGTCCTGATCTCGCAACTCCTCTTGGCCTTGTCTCTGTACTTTCTGCTCCGCTACCACTCCCTTTCTTTCTACGTGTCTCTGACCTGTCTCTTCCTCTGTTCTCGTTCTCTACTAAATCCTTCTATCGGTTTCACTCCTTCTCTACTTCCCCTTCACCTCTCCCTATCCACGGTGTCCCTCCTGCTACTGTTCCTACTGTCTGGGATGCTGCCCGCTCCCCTCTTTCGTCCCCGCTTAAACTCAATACCTACTGGCTCTTCCTTCACAACCGGCTCCCGTTCCATCCCTTCTCGATTCCCCTCTTTGCTTCTTCTGCGCGCAGGAGGCGACGTTCCGCCCGTCTACCTTTACTGCCCTGTAGCGTTCTCCATCGCTCGTCGCACCTGCACCGTCGACCTCACTTTTGCAGCATACCAGCATCTTCTCTTCTGTGCTCATCCATCTGTGTTCCTTCCACCAGTGTGTTCTCTCGTGTTTGTGTTGGTGAAACACGTCATCTACGTGTATTATCAGCAACTTCGCAGTCTACATCCTCCTGCGTCTTCCATTCAAGCCAGTGCTGCCCTACTCAGACATTTCCGCAATCGTCTCCTCTCCCGCTTGCAGCTTGGGTATCAGTCAGCCATCTCCGCATGCCGTGAAAGCTCCTTCAATGCTACGTGGTCGCCAATGACCCCGTGGTTTGCTGTTACACCAAGTTCGTTACATCTCACGGTGAGTTAAGATTCTGCATTAACTTTTTTATGTTCTTTCGCACTGCGGTGCCCCGCCTGTGATCATCTTGTTCTTCCTCAAGCATTGCTCTGTTTGCATCACGTTGTAAATTTGTCATTACTCATTCATTGTGCATATCATCGCTTTTATCAGTTTGTATCATTCCTGTTCTTTTTTTCTCTTTGAGAAGATTCCATGTTGCTCGTCTCTTCTGTTTAGTTACATTAAAGCGATTCTGAAACCAACTTTGGCCTTAATGCATGCACTGACCCTTCGAGACAAGCTACTTCGTAACAACCTAAGCAAGTTGTGCTTACTTTTTCTGGTTATTTGGCTATAACTTTTCATAGGATACAGATAATTAAAAAAACTTTGTTGCATTACATTTTTGATGAAATTATCTTTCCATTGATATATAATTGTATGGTATTACTTCCCCCCCCCAAAAAAAAGTGGTGTTGTGAGTCTTCAAATCTCAAAAATACACTTTTTCCAAAAGGTTTCCACAATTTTGGCCACTACTGTATATATATATATATATATATATATATATGTATCTTATTTTTGTCGGTATCTCTACTTCTAAAAGTCTGATTTGAAAAATTCCTTTTTGGATAGCGCTTTTGGTGCGAAATGTTTTGATAAAATTTAAAAAATTTCGTTACGCAAATGTGTGCCACTAGTAGTTCACGTCTCCATTAACAGCAATATCTGCTTAACTAGAAGCCAGATTCCAAAAATTCTTTTTCGGTCAGGTGCTACCAACTGAGACCCCGCACGGGATAACTGGTTTTCCAGTTATTTTGAGAGTAGCGACCCCCCCCCCTCCAAGCCCGAGCTGACCTTATGACGGTTTATCTTGCTTTCTCGTCTTTGTGAGATTACATCACCGCCGGGACAGCTATTCATCCAGCTGACGGGGAGTGGCGATTCCACTGCCCGATCCGACATATACTGTATGATATTTTCCCATTTTTGAGCTTTTGTTCTTCTCTTGAAATGCACCCGCCTCTGTTGTAAGTTGCTGAGGTTGTGATTATGCGCTAGCGCCAGAGTTTAGTTTCTCGTTCTATTTCTTTTATTCTCCATTTTATGTTCCCTTCTTTGTTTTTCCGAGCTGGTTAGCTAGACCTACCTGCACGCTTGCCGTGACCCATAAGATGGAAAAGGGGTTGCTGGAGGCTGAGGTTTGCGGGATGTCCTTATCGCCAGCTACCAACACTCCTCTTTGACCCCTGCCTCATCCTAAACGTGCGGCTAGGAACTAACCCACTCCTAGTCAATGTAATCTCTGGCCGAGTGGAGTTCAGACTCGTTCCATACGACCGAGTGAGTCTTGGGATAGTGCGGGCGTGCTAAAGGGGCGTTACCAACACACGGAAAAGTCGCGGTACTCGCCGAGCGTCTGCTCTATCAACTTCCTATATCCGCCGCTCAACCCTAGAGCCATGTCATGCGTCCATTTGGGCTTACGGACCCTCGGCTCTCCCGTGTTGGGCTCGGTGCTGGACAGGGAAGTCGGCGGACGAATTCTTTCTTTTTCTTTATGGCTTCCAAGAGACTAAAAGCAAACGACGTATTGAGGAAGGCTCACCCCCTTCCTCCAAGAAGCATGTCCCTGATCCTTCGAATGCTCGTTTTTTCTTGGTCCACTCATTGGAACTTTCAAAGCCTTTGAGTGCCAAAAGTCCATTTTGGATAAACAAAACACTTCAATCCATTGCAAGCTCTCCTAAGAGCGTCAAGAAACTCCAGTCTGGCGTTCTTCTTGTAGAGATGTCCACTACGGCCTACAGTTCGACACATCTTAACACTGCCTTGCTGCTTGAGACTTCTGTCAAAATAACCCCCATGTATACCTTAATACATCTCGAGGCGTTATCCCCTTTCGGGACCTAATTGAATGTACCGAGGACGAACTTCTGGATGAACTGAGGAGTTAACATGTGTGGCGTATTCTCTTCAGGCGGAATGGGCAGTCAGTCCCATCCCGCAACATCATTTTAACATTTGACAGCTCGTCCCTACCTACGTCAATCAAGGCAGCGTATCTTCACTTTGAGGTACATCCCTAAACCTCTGAGATGTTTTTGGTGCAGACGTATGGCCACTCTCAGCATTCGTGCAGGAACACTCCTCGGTGTGGCCGCTGTGGTGCCACAGACCATTATTTACAAGACTGTGTGGCCGAGGTCGAGTTTTGTGTGAACTGCAAAGGTTCACATCCAGCATCAGCCAATGAGTGTCCGAGATGGATGGAGGAAAAATAAATCCAACGGCTAAAAACGATTGAGAATATTTCTTATCCAGAGGGCAGAAGGAGGGTGGTTCCTGTTCAATCTGCTCGGTGATTATATGCATCAGTAGTGGTTGGCAAGTCTACAATTGCTATTCAACCGAAAGTCAGATCCCCAAAATGTCCCTACAAGCTGGACGATATCATCGCCGCTGGGCTGGAGGCACTCCAGTCTCGTGCTAGGGATCTGACAGCGGCACCCACCACTTCGCCGAATCGTGTTAACACCACCGCGAACACCAAAACTCGCCGCCCCGGTGGCGCAGTGGTCTAAGGCGTTGGCCTCTGATCATTCGTCGGAAGGGGTCCGGGTTCGAATCCCGGTGAGGCATGGATGTTGTGTTTGTCTTACGGCACTGGCTCTCTCCCTTCCCTGGAACTAGTGACTCTAAATTAGGGACGGCGACTGCTTATAGCCCATTGAGCTGCTCACGGTGGTCGTTAAACCTCAAAAAAAAAAAAAAAAAAAGCACCAAAACTCAGGCCACTTCTTCTGGCAAGAAAACCAAAGACAAGGGGAAGAAGAGCGTTTCTTCTCCAACATGTCAGACTAATTCTCAAGGCCGAGCGAATCCCAATATGACCCATGGGACAAATTATTGTCCTATATTGCCTCCAGATAAAATACCCCCATATCTGGGGGACCACTCATCAGAGGAGATGGACGCTGACGCCGTTTGTGCGGTCAGTTTGGTTCATTTTATTTTATTTCACTCTCATCTCCCTTCTTTCGACAATCACTGAACGATTGCTTCAATCGTTCAGTGATTGTCGTACTTATCTGCGGTCGTCGTACTCTCCGGTGTGCCCTTGTCTACAGGAGACAAAACTTAAAACATCAAACCTGCTTTCAGTACGAGGCTACAGTTCGCGTTGGAAAGATAATGTATCAGGAGATATAGCCTGTGGGCGGAGTCGCTATTCTTGTCCCTCACAGTGTTCCGGTTTCTCCCGTTACGGTCTCAACGCCATTACAAGCCGTGGCGATAGGCATTTACGTGCCTGTGCCTCTTACTGTTTGCAGCGTCTATCTGCCTCCGGATGAGGACGTGAGCACCTCAGTGCTTGAGAGTTTAGTTGATCAGCTGCCTTTCCCCGTCCTTCATATGGGTGATATCAATGCCCATAATCCTTTGTGGGGTAGTGTCAGCATCAGCACGAGAGGCCGTAGAATCGAGTCTCTTCGGTTTTCGTCCTCTTTGTGCCTTTTTAACACTGGTTCTGACACTTCCACAAGCCAACAAAATCTTTCGATTTGAGCTTGGGATCACCATCGATTATTGCAGATTGGTCGTGGATGGTGTGAAACGACCTCCATGGGAGCGACCATTTCCCAATTGTGCTCTCGCATAATGTGAGTATGCCATCTTCTGCCTCCCGCCCTTCTCGATGGAGGATGGATCGTTCCAGATGGGAGGTCTTCGCATTGTCCGCAGTGATATCATCGAAAACAAACAGTTGTAACATCGAAAACAGCAGAGTCAATCGACGCAGCTGTTTTCAATGTTACAACTCGTTTTATTCAGGCAGCTGATCTTCAATACCAAAGACATCAACGACGCTCCCAAGAAGTCCAAAGCCTTGGTGGACCCCTGAATGCTCAGCGGCTAGGAGAGCTCAACATAAGGCCTGGTCTACGTTTCGGCGTTATCCAACCGATACTAATCTCATTGCATTTAAACGAGCAAAATTCTACACTCGGTTAATTTATCAACGAAGCAAGAGGGAGTCTTGGATTCAGTATGTTTCTTCTGTCAGTTCACATGCCAGTTCCAAAACTGTGTAGGAAAAAATTCGTAAAATCTGGGGTAACTATAGTTCTCACCAGATTCCCATTCTCGATAGTAATGGCTGCACATATGTTGAAGTCGGAGAGATTGTGAATCGCTTGGGTGAGGCGTTTGCCTCTGTGTCCAGTGATCTGGCGTATCATTCTTCCTTTCAGAGGATTAAGTCACAAGCCGAACGCCAGAAAATCTCGTTTGCGCCTTTTCGCAACAGACTATAACTCCCCTTCAGCATGGTTGAACTACGGGTGGGCCGCCCCGGTGGCGCAGTGGTCTAAGGCGCTGGCCTCTGATCATTCGTCCGTAAGGGGTCCGGGTTCGAATCCCGGTGAGGCATGGATGTTGTGTTTGTCTTACGGCACTGGCTCTCTCCCTTCCCTGGAACCAGTGACCCTAAATTAGGGACGGGCGACTGCTTATAGCCCATTGAGTTGCTCACGGTGGTCGTTAAACCTTCAATCAAAAAAAAAAACTACGGGTGGATCTGCATCGGTCCGGTGCGACACCTGTCGCTCCTGATGGCATCTACTATGATATGATCCGTCATCTCTCACAGTCGTCTCTCGAGAATCTTTTAGTTTTCTTCAATCGCATTTGGTTGGAGCACAGTTTCCCGGAATCTTGGCAAAAAGCTTTTGTTCTACCTTTTCCAAAGCCTGGCAAAGATCCTAAGTCTAACGCTAGTTATCGTCCAATTGCTCTTACTAGCTGTCTGTGTAAAGTTTTTGAACGCATGGTTAAATTCCGGTTACTTCATTTTTTAAAACACCATCAAGTACTTTCTCCATCTCAAAGCGGCTATCGCCGGCATCGTTCGCCTCAGGATCATCTCCTGCGCCTTGAGAAATCTGTCCTGGAGGCCAGGGGCGTATTTAGGTCTTGGGGGGCCCGGGTCATTTCAGTTTCGGGGAGCCCCTGGAATTCGGAAAATAAAATAAACAGCAGAAAGGAGAATTCACCAAATTTGCACATCACAGCCAATATACTGCTTGTAAGTGGAACTGACAAGTTATACATGCATAGGAAGGTGCATTATACAGGGAAACAGTCTGTCCAATACTTACAGAAAGTCTTTCTTTCTGCACTTGACATCAGAAAAGTCTTTAATGAATTCCTCAAACTTTATCATCTTAAGAACATTGCTCTCTACATTCAGTAGGCACAGAGCACTTAGTATTTCATGAGTCATCATGGTTCTCAATTAATTGTTATTCAGTGCCAGTTTGCTGAATGATCTCTCTCCTGAACACCTAGAGGCCATCATGCTCAAATATATTCTAAGAGCTACATTAACACTTGGGAAGGTATCACAGACGCCCCGGTGGCGCAGTGGTCTAAGGCGTTGGCCTCTGATCATTCGCCCGAAAGGGGTCCGGGTTCGAATCCCGGTGAGGCATGGATGTTGTGTTTGTCTTACGGCACTGGCTCTCTCCCTTCCCTGGAACCAGTGACCCTAAATTAGGGACGGGCGACTGCTTATAGCCCATTGAGTTACTCACGGTGGTCGTTAAACCTCCAATCAAAAATAAAAAAAAAATAAAAAAAAGAAGGTATCACAAAGATCTTAATCATGGAGTAAAACCGCCGGTTGAGATGGAGTGAAACACGACCTGAGCTTGGCAAAGGCTGCAAACTGGACAATTTCCTCTATGAACAAATTACTGAAATCACGGTGGCAAAGCAATTATGTTTCTCAGCTTCAGTTCTTATCTCCGCATCAGGTAGATTACATAAGTTGACCATGACTTTGAACCTGTTATACACTGATTGGTACGCTACCCTGCATTCTTTTAAGGCAACAGACAACTGATCTAAAACTATTTTGAAAGTTCCACATGTGAATTTATTTCTCGAAGAAAAGACAACTTCCTCTGATACAGAGGTTGGATTAGCATCATAACGTTGGTTTCTCTTTCTTGACATGACTGTAGCTGCCTTGTAGTCTGTGGTGCCACAAAGGTTCCTGGCATCTATATAGTTCCAACTCTTCATACTTATCCCAAAGTGATTCCAGAAACTTTTCCAGAGAATTAATTAGATCCACCTCTTTCTTCAGGTCAGTTTCAACTCCTTGAACAATGAAAAGCTTTATTTGTGATGTTGAACCGCACAAGAATTAAGTTCCAGACCTTGGCCATCAGAGCAGTTTCAAGGCAGTCAATTTTGTATGCCAATGTCTGAGCTTCATGTCTTGCTTCAGGTGTTTGCTCTAAGTCACTTTCAATATCTCTGAAGGCATTTTGAATGTAGTTGTATCTATTTACTAGGGCTTCAGTAGCATCAGCTCTTGCTGACCAACGAGTGTCTGACAGGGACTTAACCGTTAGTGCTCTTTTATTTCCTTTCAAAGAATTCATTAGAATTGCCCATCTCCGTCTTGACACAGAAAAAAAGGTGTACAACTTTTGTATAAAGCCAAAATAACTAACAGCTTCAACACAGCAAGAGGCAGCAGAATGTCCAACAAGATTCAATGAATGAGCAGCACAGGGAATGAAAACTGCTGCTGGGTTCTTCTCTTTAAGTTTGGCTTGCGCTCCTGTTTAGTGACCAGACATATTGTTAACATTATCGTATGATTCTCCTCTGCAGTCTTCAAAATTAATGCCTTTTTTTTCTAGAAATTCTAGCGGAGCTGTAGTCAGTTCTTTAGCCTTGTGAGAGCCAGTCTGCAGGAAAGTTAAAAACCTTTCTGCTGGCTTCCCAGGAACAACATATTGCAATGATTGTCAGATGGTCAACATGAGCCAGGTGTGGTGTTCAATCTACTGAAACTGAGAAGTACTTGGCAGTTTTAAGTTTTGCCACGATATAATTCTTAATAAATTTTTCCATATACAGATCTATTTCTTCGTTGGTGATAAGTATGGCTGCTTACCATTCCCAGGATTGCCAAATTCTTTAAGGTGACCCATCAGAAATGGGTCAAATTGAGCAATTAATTCCTAAGAAATTACTGTTATGCATAATTCCTAAGAAATTACTGTTATGCTTGGATCCAACGATCTCTTCATGACCCCTAAATGCCAGGCCTCTCTCATCAAGAAAGATTATCACGGCTACAACACGACGCAATACTTCCCTCCAGTCCCCCCCCCCCACACACACACACACTTGTTTTTTCAACTTCCTGTCAACATGAGAAGATTCTCTGTATCGAAGATTATACTTCAACACAGAATCTATGGGGCCTTGGCTTTGTTGATGAGTTTTATTTTTTCATCTGCTTTTTTCCAGTCATTAAAGTCATCCTCTCTGAAAACTCGCCTCGTACACAGGCCACGACTTGCTGATTATTGATGAGATTATCAAGAATGCAGAAACCAAGGCAAACAGTCCATCTGTCCACGAAAGAGATAATACCCGGCAATCCCATACATCCCTGCACTAACTTTTTCCTCAAGAAGTTTGGCTTCGATGTCGGTATAAAGACTCCGAGGTCTTTGTCAGCTATCCTAAGACAGACCAGAGATCCAACCGTGCTACTCTCAGACGCAGGAGTCTACTCTATCAAGATCGCTCCATTAAACATTACATTAGTATGACAAAAAGATAATTCAAATTGAGAATTAACGAACACAAGCGTGACATTAAGAACCAAAAGCTTACAACAGCTCTAGCGAAGGAAGTTTAAAACCACGGCGTCATTCCTCAATGGGACGACCTCAAGAAATTAGTCCCATATATGGACTCAAGAACCACGGCCTTCAGGGAATCCGTGGAAATACTAACACTCCATGATCTAACACTCCAGGATTTAAATACTAACACTCCAGGATTTTAGAAAGAAAGTGTCTGACCCCAGGTCTTAAACAACCCTTAGAAATAGGAAGCTATGAGATTTAGGCTAGAGTGCCCAATAGGAATGTGACACGGAAGCGAAGTAGAAAGGGGGAGGAAGACGCCCTTATTTATTACCGGGGGTCAGTACTCGAGGTCCGACGGCTTAACGTGCTCATCAGATGCACGGCGGATATTTAGTGGATCGAGCGTTCGTACATGCCTGGGGTCCTTTCTGTGGCAGTCACGAAAGTTGCCCACTAGGCCACCCGCGGCCCTTTACTAACACTCCAAAGCGCTTGCAAGTCTGATCTTTCCACGGATCTACCAGCTGTCTGGTGTGCCCTCCTATATATACATTCACGAACGTGATTACCTCACTTGTCATCTATTGTTTATCACGTGCTCAGAACGTACTTATTACGTGTTTTTCCTGTTTGTTTTAGTTTAAATTTCTTCACTATGATTCTGTACTGAGCCTTTGTAACATTAGGCTGATGAAGCCGCCCATCTTCTGCGCTGAAAGCTAGCGTTCTAGTTTTTTTAGCTTGTACTCTTACGCCAATTAAACGGAAATCGGCACCCTCGTGTTGTAAATAAACTTTGTGTTGATAACTGCATTAGTAACTAGAATTAAAAAGTAGGTCATTGTTAAAAATTGTTTGTTACAATTTTTTTTCATAAAATAAAGTGATCTTTTAATTATTACATTTTTCGAATAAAGGGGGCTCCTTCTACTGGGGGAGGGGGCAATTGCCCCCTATAAATCCGCCTCTGCCGGAGGCGTTCGTGCGTAGGCAGCACTTGGTTTCTGTTTTTTTCGACATTGAGAAAGCTTACGATCGAGCGTGACCTCCACGAGAGTGGGTTGCGAGGAAACCTTCCAACATTCATCGCCAATTTTCTTCGCAATAGGGTGTTCTTAGTGCGCCTGGGTGCGATGCTCTCGTCACTGTTCCATCAAGAACAAGGTGTTCCTCAAGGTTGCGTTTTATCTGTTACATTGTTCATCATACGCATTAACTGTCTTTTCAAAAATCTTCTTCCTGCGGTTTCCGGCTACTATTATGTAGGTGACTTTCGTCATCCAGCATGCATTTTATTGAAAGGCAGTTGCAGTCTGCGATTAACCAGATCGTAAAAGCTGCAAAGAGCAATGGTTTCGTTCTTTCTCCCCACAAGGCAGTGTGTATGTCGTGGCCTCTATCCGGAGCCAGAGCTTCATTTGGAACGTGCAGCTACACCAGTTTTGCCGGAGACTAAGTTCCTTGGTCTGATCGTCGACCGTGCGCTGACTTTTCGCTCGCACGTCCGACGGCTAAAGACTTCCTGTCTGCGGGCTATGCCAATCCTTAAGATACTTTCTTCAGTCTCGTGGGGTGCTGACAGGATGTCTTTACTTCGTATCTACCATTCTCTTATTCGGTCGGCGCTGGATTATGGCTGTATGGCAGTGCGCGTCGTTCCGTTCTCCGGCCGTTGGATACCGTTCACCATCAAGCGCTGCTTCTTTGTACGGGAGCATTTCGCACGTCACCCATTCGCAGCCTTTATGCTAACGCGGACGAACCATCGCTTGAACTACGCCGTCTGCAACTGCGTCTTCAATTTTACTTGAAACTATGATCACTTGCAAACCATCATTTATACGAAGCAGTTTTTCACCCCCAGCATTCTCGTTTGTTTGAGAGCCGGCCTTCTTGCATTCCAACTTTCGGTCTTCGTATGGCGACCCTAGCTCGTGATACAGGGTTCGACTTGTCTATTGGTGGAGAGACCAGGGGCTTTGAGGATCCTCCATGGCACCCTCTTAGCGTCATGGTCGATACCAGCAGCTCTTCGCTGAGCACCGTTCCCTCAATACTGACTGCACTCCCATTTTCACCGATAGCTCTAAGATGGCTGGGTTCATTGGATCCGCGGCTATCTGTGTTGATGACGTCTCTGTAGCGCGGATCCCAGCTCAGGTAATGGTGTTCTCGGCGGAGATGCATGCTGTGTATCTCAGCCTTCTACATGTTCAGTCGAGCACTCATCATCGTGTACTGCAGGTAATCTCTTCTGCCGACATCTCTGACCATCCTTTTATTTTTGGTGTGAGGCGGTTACTGCGTACCTTACTGCAGGTTCGTGGGTGCTGACAGGATTCTATGTACCAGTGTTGTTGTTTTATGGTGTTGATGCGACTGTTAGATCTTCTTCCTCTTTGGTCGTCACGCCCCTGTACCAGCGTTGTTGTTTTACAGTGTTGATGCGGCTGTTAGATCTTCTTCCTCTTTGGTCGTCACGCCCCTGCCATTGCTTTCTGATCCGTGATTATATCAAGCGAACGAGGCAGGATCACTGGGGCCAGCAGGTGGACAATAAACTGCATCGTGTCAAACCAGTTCTTGGTGTCTTTAGTTCCTCATATCGCCGGAACCGTAGGGAGGAAGTTGTACTTGCACGTCTTTGCATTGTCTTTTCACTCACCGCTATTTGCTCTGTGGTGACTGCCCTATGTGTGGGACGTACCTTTAATTGCTGTTCATATTTTGTGTTCGTGTAGTTTCACTCATCAACGCTCTCGTCATTTACTTTTACCAATTCTAACAGACGACTCAGTGACCCTGAGTCGTCTTTTAAACGATCAGTGTGACGTGTTTTCTGTTTTATCATTTGTTTGCGTTACCGGTGTTTTTCCTTTTGTGTAGCCTGTTTCTGTTTTATCGGCCTTTTACATCAAGTTTTATCAAATCATTGTTGCATCTTTTTAATTGTTCTAATTTAATAACGTACGTTATCATTTTATATTGTTTTTGTTGCGTTAATCATCAGATTCTATGTACCAGTGTTGTTGTTTTATAGTGCGTTGCTTTACTGGCCTTTTCCACCACTTGTTGTTTTATATTGTTATCTTTTCAGGTTGTTTGTAACTTTTAAAACATTCACTTTGGCCCTTCGAGGCCCTTGCGCCAATAAGCTCCAATTAACCAACCATGAGAACTTTATGTATTTTTTCCCCAGGATAACGCACAATTTCGCCGCTAGAGGCGCCTTGTTTTGTTTTGTTTTCTCAATGTATCTGCTTTTAAATGTGCGCTTGAAAAAATTCAAGACCGAAAAGGCCATTTACCTTGTGGTTTGTGGAACACTTTAAGTTTGTACTTGAGGAATTTTTTAGTTCATAGTTTTGTCGCTAGGTGGTGTTTCTGTTTGCAGTATATCTCCGCTTCTCAAAACACTATTGAGATTTCTCTTTTACTGTATGCCATTTTATACAATAAATATGGGGAACATCCTCTTTAAATAATGCACAACTTTCCCGCTAGGATGTGTAGCTGGCTTATGACTATTCGTCTGGGTTCGAATCCCTGTGAGACTTGATTTTGATTTGATTTGATTTGATTGGAGGTTTAACGACCACCGTGAGCAACTCAATGGGCTATAAGCAGTCGCCCGTCCCTAATTTAGGGTCACTGGTTCCAGGGAAGGGAGAGAGCCAGTGCCGTAAAACAACACAACATCCATGCCAGACCGGGATTCGAACCCGGACCCCTTACGGACGAATGATCAGAGGCCAGCGCCTTAGACCACTGCGCCACCGGGGCGGCCCTGTGAGACTTGGATGTTTTGTTTGTCTTACGGCACTGGCTCTCTCCTTTCCCTGTAACCAGTAGCCCTAACTTAGGGACGGGCGACTGCTTATAGCCCACTGAGTTGCTCACGATGGTTGTTAAACTTTCAATCAAACAAACAAAAAAGTTCAAACAATTCCTTCTCTCTATCTCTGCTTCCGGGAAACTTATTTTTCTCTTATTTTCAATTTTTCCCTTACGCAAAATTCTTTCGGTGGAAGACGTAGAGTTATATCATGTTTCCTTCTCTTGGCTGTCCGATTTGAAAATCTCTTTGTCTCTGATACCTTCCTTCTGCTATGAGGAACTTTTTGTACGTCATTTGTTAATTTTCGTAACACACTTTTTAGCCACTGGTGGAAGTAAATAGCTGTTTGTATTTCTGGATGTTTTATCGATTGCAAAAATCCGGTTGATTTTTACTAACAGGTTCCCTTTACTCTGAATAACTTATTCGCGTCAAAAAAGATTCGAAAGACGTGTTCATTACAACCGAAAATTTGGTGTCCTCTTTCTTGTTGCTGTGGGAACTGCCTTCCATTCTGCTACACGAGCATTAGTTAGGTGCCGAGCGGTTCAACCTAGCTCGCAGTCCGCGTACGTTTTCTTCCTTTTTTCTTTGTTAACATAATGTAAACCCACCAACAATCTTCAACGGAACACAATTGACTGTCAAAAAATGCATGTAAAATGTTATTGAACCTACCACCACGGCTCGCATGATGTAGGAGACCATGTTTTTATTCCATGCATTCCAATCGTCCCATCTAACCCATTTTAGTTTGAACAGCTACAGTTTCCTGTTCATTTCAGTTTCACCATGAGTATCAACAAGCACAAGGTCAAGTATTAAAAATTGTTAGACTTGACCTGCAAACCCAGGTTTTCCCCCATTTTCAGCTCCATTCTTGGTTACTCCAGATTTGGCAAAACTGAAAAGCTCTTCATCTTGGCTCCAAATGGAAGACCCTCAACATCATTGACCCAGAATCTTTTAAAGGATAAACTTATTTGCCCTTTGGAACAACGGCACACGGCACTGATCACAAACAAAAGAAAAATGTAGATGTTTCAAATTTCTTATATTCACAGTCAATAAAGACTACTTGAATGGAATACGGGATTACACCATACAATGCAAATTTTGAACATCACAATCCGTTTTTTGGTGTAAATATAACAAGGATGGTAAGTCAGATAATATCCGAAAACTTGCAAATTTTGTCCGTCACCCTAAATTTTGCAAGTTTTCGGATATTATCTGACTTACCATCCTTGTTATATTTACACCAAAAAACGGATTGTGATGTTCAAAATTTGTATTGTATGGTGTAATTCTGTATTCCATTCATGATTCATCTGCTCCTCGGGCAATAACGGGATTGGATTCTTAACCTTCAGCAGTGATGCAGTTCTAAATAGAGAAGTGCCTGAGCGGTTAACGGACCAGGAAAAGTTACCCTCGAAATTTTCTAAATCTGATTCATTGTTTTTACTATTTTATAAATTTCATTACAAATTACCAATATCAATTTATATTAAAACTGCGTAATATGAGCAATTTTAAAGAACAGAAAGAATGTAACGTGAGAGACATATGCTAAGATTATAAATTGTTTTATTTAAATACGGCTCTGTGTCGTTCTATACGATTTTAAATATTTGTGAACTAACAGAGTAACATCAATTCAATATGACTAATGCGCCGTTTTTACTAAGATTATGTGGTACATGCGCAAGATTTTTGTGTTGCCCGTAAGGAGGCAGAGGATGAGCTGAGAATTACTTTTATTGGAACCGATATATCAGTGGCGAATTGTATAATATCAATGTCCATCAGTACCGTTTTCTCTCCGAGCACTGCAATCTACACTGAAGAGCAAATGAATTAGAGACAGCTGGCGTTATGCAAATGTGTAGCTGTGGGCGGCCCTGTAAACGACATGATTTATGCAGCGATCCGACAATATAAGGAGTGATGCGACGGGAATAAGTAAGAGTCGGACGCACTATGGGTAAGACGAAGGATCTAAGCGCATTTGATCGTGGGCAAGTTGTCGAGCCCGACGAATGGGTCACTCCATCTCGGAAGTCGTGTAGGCACTGGGATTTTCACGAGCCATTGTATCACGGGTGCACCGTGAGTACATCGAATCCGGTAAAACCATCCCTGCAAGAGCCAACTGCCGTGGACAACAGCGTGTGGATAAGCAGAGTCATCATCGGCTAGCTCGCATTGTAACAGCGGATAGACGGGCCACAGTGCAAGAAATCACTTGGCAATTTAACGCTGGTGCGCAAAAACGTGTAAGCAGCTACACCATCTCCTCGCTATGGGGCACAGAATCCATCGTCCCACGAGGGTACCGCCACTGGACCCTAGACATGTGGAAAAATGTTGCCTGGACTGATGAGTCGAGATTCACGTTGGTACATGCGGATGGCAGGATACGAGTACGGCGCAAACCACATGAAGCGATGGATCCTTCTTGCCAGCAGGGTACTCTTCAAGCTAGTGGGGGTGGCATTCTCGTCTGGGGACTGTTTGGACTGAAATGGGACCCCTGGTACGTGTGACATCGTCCCTCACAGGTCAACGTTACCGGGTTATCCTGGACGACCATTTGCTCCCGTTTGTGCGTCTTCAACATCCCACTGGGGACCTCATCTTGCAAAAAGACAATGCACCGTGCCATCGCTCCCGAAATGTATCCGAATGGTTGGATGAATACTCCACCGACGTGACCTCGCTTCCTTGGCCAGCTAGGTCACCTGACCTCAATCCCATCGAGAGAGATGTTCGAGGCTCTGACCCCCTCCATCAAATCTTCGTGAACTGTGGGAGCTTGTTCAGGGGTCGTGGATCCGTATGGCTTCCCAACGCCTCCGGTTTCTATTCGAGTCCATTTCAGAGACGAATCGCCGTCGTTATCAGAGCGAAAGGTGGTGCTACATGTTACTAGACAGGTATCTCTAATTCAATTGCTCTTCAATGTAAACCCCACCAAGCAGCCATCTCCTACAAATTTATTTTGACTGCCGTTTGGACAAAGGAGTTCACATTCTCTCTGTGATAGAATCTTATGATTTGTGAGACACCCTACTGCGTGATCCAACTGTGTAGATCAATCTGCACAGTATTTTTTGTTTGTTTATTTTTGGGTTTAACAACTAACATGGGCAACTCGTGTACCTATAAACAGCCGCCCGTCCTTAAGTTCGGGTCGCATTTTCCAGGGAAGAGACAGATCCAGCTTCTTTGGCTATGCACACCACCCATGACTCATCCGGGGTTGGGACTCAGTTCGAAAAAATGCTCAGACTTCAGACCACTGTACCACCAGGGCGGCCATTTTTGTAGTGTGAACATTCGACTAAGATACGAGTATGTTTGCATACAGGACACAGTTTTCCCTATTTTTACATACGTGATCATTTAAAAAGTTCCTTTGCCAAGATTCTCTTGTATGTAACCGTGAAAAGTGACTTAGCGGCGCTATGCCTAGAAAAAGAGTGCCTTAGCGCCGCTAAGCCCCTTTACGTCACTGACCTCCAGATTCGCTAAACATGAATGCCGGTTGCTTCGACTAGCGAATCCTGTGATGGTTATATTCAAATTAATTGGAAACTTTGACACTTGGTCGTTCTGGGTGGTGTAATGATTAGCATACCAGGGCGCTATCTGGGAGACGCGGTTTCGATTCCCGCTCCAGGGCGACGGAATTTTCAGGTTTTTGGATATTATCTGACTTACCATCCTAGTCATATTTACATCAAAAAACGGATTGTGATCTTCAAAGTTTATAACTACTTGTTTTATCCAGCTGCACTGTACTAGAACAAATTTAATTCTTTTAAAAAAATCAATTTCTTTTAATTAGTGCAGAATATTTCAATCAAATATTTGCATATAATCTTATCTAATCATGATTTCAGGAAAACTCAGAAAACCCTGGCCAAAAAGCTGATAGATGTATTTTTTTTTATAAAAAATGGGCAATGACAATCCCTTTGCTAGTACTAAATAGAGAATACCTTTGAAAAAAAATTTCTTATTAAAATAAGGGTGTATTTCACATACAGTGAAATCTGGCTAAGACAGAATTCCAGAGACTGAAATTATTTTCCATTTTATACAGGTGCATCTGTGGAAGACATTGAAATGTAAACTTTTGAATTTTTGTCACACTAATAACAGTTCTGCATAATTAATGATTATTATTATTAAAGAAAATATATTCTTCATAGTACCTTAATCAATTAAAAATCACAAACATCTATTTTTGAAATAATCCAGCATTGATTTCTATACAGTAACACTTACAATATGATGCTCAGTGAGAGCATACCCAGGTAGCAATATTATGTTGGACCAACCATGGGCTTTCAACGGTCAGCCCAGCGACAAGGCGACTCGGCTGCCAACAGTTGGATATGTGTTGGTTCAACGGTTGGACCCACATTGGAAAACTGTTTGCAACAGTTTTCCAATGTGATCATGTGTTGTTGGACAACCATCGGACAACCGTTAAGTGGTCATTTGTTGATAAATGGTTGGTCATGTGTGGTTGGAAAAACTGTTGGCCAATCTTCGATAAACAACCAACCTTCGCCCAAAAATATCATTTGGCCAACCGTTGGCCAATGTCAGTGTGCTACTTGGGTATGCACTACTCTTGCAGAAACAAACCATTCCCAGACAATCCTGTTCAGCTCATTTCTGGTTTTTAGAAGTTTCCTCTTCATTGAACTGTTACCTTTATGCCACTGCTTTGTTTTATCGTCCTTTCCCTTTAAAATGTCATTTACTTGTGTTTTTCTGGCATTGGATTTCTCTGCTAAATGCCTGAAATTCACACTTCCTTTTTGTGCATTTCAATAATATAAACTTTTGTATCCAAATCGAGAATGCTCTTCTTTGGCACAATGGTGAGAGACAAATGAATGGATGCAACTTATAATAAGCAAAGGCTGTGAATGATCATTTTAATGAATAAATGTCAGATAATTAAATTGGAGTGTCTTGTTGAAATCTGTACAAATCAGCTAACTGCAAAGCCTTTGGACTCATCCAGCAACAACATGCTCTAAACCTGAGTTACACTACATGCTTGAAGAGAAGTGAAACAGTGGGTGTACTGCAGTGTGTGTTTGTGTAAACAACCCAAAAGCCATCTCTCTCTCTCTCTCTCTGATGAATTGTTATCTTTAACCTCAAAAAAATTTGTTCCATGTGAAATCATCATTACACTTTATCATGTTTTTTTGTTTGGAGCTTTAATGACTACTACAAGCAACTCAATGAGCTATAAGCAGTCACCTGTCCCAAATTTAGAGCTACTGGTTTCAGGGAAGGAAGAGAGCCAGTGCCTCACCAGGATTCGAACTTGGATCCATCTCGCACAAATGGTCAGAAGATAGCACTTAGACCACAGCACCACCAAGGTGGCAGGTAAGTGTTTCAGCAAAGTAGTACTTTTAGTTAGGAAAGTACATGTGCACCCCTTTTAGGAGTGAAGAACTTCACTTTCACCCTTAAACTACCCTAATATTGTAGTAAATCAAACTCATATGTTTATGGTGTAGCTTGGATTCAGTGGTGGCAAGTATTAAAGAATATGTGATTATATCAGCTAATTTATTTCTAACTTGTCAACTTTTCATTTGACCACCCTGATTTGCATACAATACTGTTTAATACTGTATCATGTTGTCTGGAGAAATCAAAACAAACAAACAAAAGAGACAACTTTATATGACTTCAACATTTATGGCCACTTGAGACATGCACTTGAGATATCGTCCACTCACTGCATACACTACAGCAAATGGCTGCGTGCAATTTTTAGAAGATTTTTTTTCTCCATAATATTTTTATATATACACATATAAGGTAGGAACCGTTAATAACAGTAAAGAAACTGTACAATGCAGTCTCCATTATGGAGATTTCTTTTAAATTATGTACAAGGATGCATTTGTGAAAGTACCAAAGAACAATGAAGTCCAGGAAAAACACTTGCATTCACTTTCAGACACAACAGGCGTAACAACATTCAAAATACAGACTATGACATGCATGGAATGATGTTAAAGCACAAACGTTTGAAGCAAAGATTTAATTATTTTGGCAATAATCTATTCACCCAAATAGCAATTAACTCCAGAAGGTACACATCATATACTCACATTGGCTTGCAGAAGTTTTAGTTACAGATCAGATAATGTTCTTAAATATGTTAGTCATAGTCTGGAATCACTGGCCAAGATAAAAATTATTGCAATTCAAGTTCAGAATTGCACGAGACAAATGCAATATGTGTCTCTAAATCACAACAGTTTGATACAGTTATTTTTTTACACATGCAACAGCACTAAATGTTGTAATGAATTACATTAAGGCATTATGGCTTGTACTACACCACATCATTACAAATTTTGGATATGATCTCATAATTGGTCTACACAGACATACTTTGAGCTGTTACAAACAGATATATGATATTTCACATCACAACAGGAGTTACATATTGCATAGAAACATTTACTGCGCTGACCGAAAAAAAATGCCCATATAGTAAACAGAAAATATAAGTTTAATGTAACTATGCTAAAATATATATAACTGAAAACTATGACACTGAATAAAACTTGCAGTAATGCTGATAATGGTTTTCTCTCAAACACAGTATCTAAATACTGACTGCAAATGTAGTGATAAAGTTTGCTTTTGCTGTAAGTGTAATTATTGGGAAAAACTATTGAAATCCCTAAGAGTTAAAGAGACAAGTTGTATGTTTTTTTTTAAACAAAAATAACATCAAGTCCTGTAAAATGTATATTTTCCAGCTGTGCAGGAGAAATTAAATAGTAAAGAGCCAGTGAAAATATCAAAATTGCATAAAACACTTGAATTTACAATGGAATATTTATGGCATAACAAATGGCAACATAGAATATTTTGATGTCTGTTATACTGACACTACTAAACAATAAACAATAATCTTTCAAGTAAAAAAATTACTCCAGTGCATTTATATCAGTGTTTTTATAATGCATTCAAGTGATGGCAGTTTGTCTTTTTCTCAGTTTGCTTAGTCATAAGAGCAATTTTTTAAAAGGAATTTATATTTTTGATATGAATAATATAAATGAGCCTTTCAGAATTGAAATGATATTACACAAGGGCAGATCTTCAAGATTAATGCCTGAAAACTGCTGTGACCACTTCAAAAATTATGAAAACCTAACAATACTAATATTCAATATGAAGATTACAGTTGGGTTTTGAACAAATTCTTTCCCGAAAATGATTTTGAATTTTTTAATCTGCTCAAAAATACACCGTTTCCCCCTCAAAAATGAGAAGGTGCAGAAGTGGGAGGAAAGAAAAAAATCTTTTCATGTTTCAAGTTGCTAAAGATTCCATATCATTAAAGGTTGAGGAAGGGTTATTATTCAACCTAAAAATCTGACAAGTAAATCTTGATGAGAAGGACTGTAAGTAAAGAACATAACACAATAAAAATTGAGAACACTAAAATTCTCATACCATGCATTGGTTATGTTATGAAAAAGTAATTGGTGGAACATTTTGCTAGTTGACTTTTATCTTCCTCAGCCATGGAATGAAACGTGTGGTGTCAGCATCAGTTGTTGCCAGATTTCAAAATATCTTTCCAAATGACGGAGATTTGAAAAGGTGTGTCTGTGTGTGTGTTGCAAGCATTAGGGGAAAGGTAAATTTTTAAGGGATTTCCAATTACTAAATGGAGCAATATGTGCTATGTTTTGGCAATCAGGAATCACAGATGTATCACTGATAGTTAAAATTGAAAGGGAGGTGGAAGGGTTTTCTTTCTTAACATCACTGATATGTTTCACCAATCACCAATTGATGCTGTGTTAGTGAGTAACACCTGTGGAAGTGTTAACAGGAATAGAGTAAACACCTAGTAAATCCAGAGGTTTATTAGCATCTCTGTCTTTAAGAATGAGATTAAGAAGATGTGGAGGTGATTTAACTGCAATCCTGTAGCCAAAATATTTGAAGATTGATCAAACTTTATGTGTGAAGGGCAGGCTGAAGAGCATAGTGCCAGCAAACTGATAGGTAATGGAAGGTTCAGGTAGTAAACAAATAGTCCTGTTCTGTGACTAACATTTCTTAATCAGTCTATATTCTAAGGAGGGTGGAAAGCCATGCAATTTGCCTATGTTGATGATGTCCTGATGTTCTTTTTGTAAAGTAGGAGAGGATTGAGGCAACGTACACAGGACCAACATTAAGAAATGCAACACTTCCACATCCCTTTCAATTTTAACTATCAATGATACGTCTGTGATTCCTGATTGGAAAAACGTAACACGTATATCTCCATCACTGAAATTTACCTTTCCCCTAACACTTTCAACACACACACACAGATGCACCTTTTCAAATCCCTGTCATTTGGAAAGCTATTTTGAAATCTAGCAACAATTGATGAACCCCATGGTTCATTTCATGGCTCAGGAAGGTAGAAGTCAGATATCAAAACATCCCCCACATTACTTTTTCATAACATAACCAATGCGTGATATGAGGATTTTAGTGCTTCTCTCAATTTTTGACAAGTAAATATAAAATAAAATCTTTCTTGGTAAATTGCATAAAAACCATTATATTTTTAGTAGATTTCATTTGTTTCACAATGCACACCTTTGGAATACTGCACAGTCTAACAGCAATTTAGAAGTGAGGAAGGTATATTATATGATCAAAAGTATCCAGACATATCTTTCGAGCAGTGGATTTGCCCATATATGTCACAATCGTGGCCCACATAGATATAAAAAGGTACACGTGGCCTGGCAAACATCATAGACAAGCATGAACAGTAGAATGGGCCATATGGCAGAGCTCAGTGATTTTCTACATTGTAAAGTCATAAGATGCCATCTTAGCAACAAGTCACTTTGGAAAATGTTTGCCCTACTGCAGCAGCCATGATCAATTGTAATTGATGTTGTTGTGAAGTGGAAACACCTAGAAGCCCCAACAGGGCAATCATGGCATGGTGGACCATTTAAAATTACAGAGTGGGACCCTCGAGTGCTGAAGTGGGTGGTGCGACAAAATCGCCTGTCTTGGTTGCAACACACACCACCAAGATCCGAAATGCCTCTGGAAGCAATGCCAGCACCATGATAGTTTATCAAGAGCTGAAGGGAATATATTTCCATGGCTGCACAGCCTCACATAAACTGAACATCAGCAAGTTCCATGCGAAGCATTGGCTAAGTGGTATAAAGCCTTAGCCAATGGACTCTGGCACAGTGGAAACACATTTTCTGGAGTGGTGAATAACGCTTTGCCATCTGGCTGTCTCACAAATGAGTCTGGAAGTGGAGGAGGCCAGGTGAATGTTACCTTTCTAAGTGTGAAGTTTGGTAGAGATGGCATCATGCTCCGGAACTGCTTTTCATGGTCTGGGCTGGGCCCCCTAATTCCAGAGCTCGGGAATGTGAACGTTGCAGCTTACAAAGGAATTCTTGACAGTTCTATGCACCCAACATTATGGCAACAGCTCGGTGAAGGCTCTTTCCTTCACTAACAAGAAATGACCCTGGTTTGATGAGATGAGTGTGTAAAAACTTGAAGGATCTGTGCAGTACCCTGATCTCAACCCCATAGAACACCTTTGAGATGAATTAGAACACCAGCCATGAGCTAGGCCAAACCGCCTGACATTGTTGACTGAACTGACTAATGCTCATGTGGTAGAATGGAAGGCAATTCTTACAGAAACACATCAAAATCTAGTGGAGAGCCTTCTCAACAAAATGGAGGCTGTGAAAACAGCAAAGGGTGGACCAATGCAATGTTAATTCCTTTCTTATTGCAGGAAGTTTGCGGATAGGCACGTGTCCAGATACTTTTGACCAGATAGTGTATATTAAATGCAATGTGAGGAAATTTACCAATGACAGAAATTAGTCCTATGGCCTTACATGAAATAAGGAATTCCATTACGGTCAAACAATATACGTATTATGTAGCAATTCTAGCCGCCGTGAATATGGACTGGTTATTAACACAACTTCATAGTTGCCAAAATTTATGTGTACATACTGCAAAAACAAAGGTAAAACTCTGAATATAATCTTAACAGTTAATTTATCGACACTCTGACTGCCATAATATAATGACTTGTAAGATCTAAAAAGCACCTATACAAACATACATGTTAATTTCACGTGACCAGTGTGGAACATATGAAGTCGGACAGTGAAGAATTTAATGTCCCACATTAACCATCCAATGACTCAGTACATGGTCTCAGAGATAGAGTGTTTATCATATGCTATAGTTGGTTTATTTTTGATCTTATGGAAACAATGTGGACTAGCTTAATCACAGCCCAAAATAAAGTTGAAGAAATAGCCATCTGGCAGTCAAAGTATTAATGTAGATAGAATTTACTGCAACAACAGCAGTTCCAAATCTTTATGATTTCCTCAATATACCATTATGCTTCAAAATTTGACAGATGATTTAACTTTAGAAAAATAAAAATTTAATTAAAAAAGAAAAAAAAGAATCAGTGCTTATCAATAGCTTTTGATAATCAATGCAATTAGTTACATCTCTTTCTACATGCTATTAAGGGAAAAAAATAAGATTGGAAAATCATAAATATTAAAGAGAGCTGTTAACTATTATTAATCTTGGACAAAATATGATTTTGAAACAACAGAATAAAAAAGAAAAATAACTGACTAATAAATAATAAGCTTTTATTACTGAAATATTTCCCTTAGAAAATAAAAAGGCCTGTGAAGTTATATACATAACCCCCAAGATAAAAACAAAAACATCAATCAATCAATCAATCAATCAATCTCTCTCTCTCTCTCTCTCTCTCTCTCACTGACTTTATTTTATGAGAGAATTTAGTATTAAATTTACATTTAGGTAATTTTTAATCACAATATGTATTTTACTGCTCAAGAGTGCTAATACTGCCATAATTTTCAAGGTTTCATTTCAAATACTAGTATAGTTTACTAAAAAGTCTACAACAGTTCAATAAACACACACACACACACACACACACACACACATGGACATGCAAGAAAATTAATTTTATAAGATGAGAAATGCCTTAAACCATTACAGTAAAATTTACATTGAGAAACATTGGGAAGGAAACATGCCAGATAAACATGTGACTGCCAATAGGGAAACCATTCACATTACTAATAAAACTGTTTAACTGAATGCTGAAGAATAACTGGCTTTTATAGGGAGAAAGAAAAATGTGTTATTGAACATTGGTGAAATTCTGAATGTAGTCTTGGACGTGTATAAATCATAAATCAACAGTATGTTCTATTCATTCAACTTTCACTACATGGTCATAGAACTAGACCACAGAATGAGTAATGGAAAAAGAAATCTAATTAGTTTACTTCCAGAAATTCCCTTTCAACAAAGTTAAAATTCACGAAACACATCATACAGAACTTCCTGGAAGTATTTTAGAATAACCCTGAATTACATTTAAGGAATATTGCGATCAAAGTTTTGAATAATAAATGCCCAATTTTGCCTGTTTTTGCAGTTTTTCTTGAATTTTGATACAGAAATAGTCTTTGTAGTTCATCAAAAAATGCATAGAACTTAGAAATTAGTAACATGTGAATGCCATCAGAATCTTTGTAAATGATTTTACAGTATAAAGCAACAAGCACACAAAAGACATCTACAACTATTTTAATAAATTTAAGTTTCATTAAAAATTTCTAATTTTACTTCAACAGCAACACTCAACTTTTCTTTGATAAAGGAGGAGTACAGTCAATGTTTAATATATTCAATCGTTGTGCATAGTTATACTGATTACTGTGAGGGTATATTTTAACACAGTAAAAATGCAAACATTATAAAAACAGAACAAAGAAACAATAAAATTAATTGGTGTTCGAATGCTATAAAACTCAAGCTGTCCCACAAGTTTACAGCTGTAGGAAGCATAATTGCTACACAAACATATTTTGTGTTACACACACTCAGTTAATTTTTCAGGATCAAGGCTTCATATGGTTCCCAAAAATTGGAGTATGAATCAATTTAATGGTTGCAAATACTTATTTATTCATACTTTTATTACATAAACATAATTTTTTTTAAAATGTGAATAAAACAATATTTGCGGACATTATATCAGTTTTACTATAACATGGAAATCAAAAGTTATTTTTCTACTGGAGTATTAATAATGCTGTATAAGTAAAAGAACATCACATGGCATTGTATAATGAGTACAACTGTGGTAATCAATTTTTATGAGGAGATAAATGGAATTAATATTATTACTCAGTAGTACAAACTGTTTTAGGAAAGAACACCAGAATGAATCGATATCAATTCATTTGCATACATAGATGCCCACAAAATTGATGATTAAAATACTTACATTTTGCTGGCCATGTAACTGTTTCACTATTTTACCTCAAAGAGTTTGGAATTAATTTTATAGTGCCTCATTTGAACGAACTGTTCTGAGCAAGCCAATTGATAAAACTAAGTAACACACATTGCAAAGATACATTTCTAACAAAAAAAAAAATCCACAAATAACCATTTTTTGTAAAAATGTGACACATCATAATTTCATAAAAATGAACTGTTACACTAATGAAAGAAACTGTGGTTCAATTTTAAAAATACAAATTTAAAGTATAATACAAAGTCAAAAGTTTTTGTAATTACATGAGCACTGTAAAATCACTAATTTAAAAAATTCTCACCTATGTGATTCTTGGCATACATGAACTCCAGTGATAATTTCTTTTGTAATACGCATTCGATATCAGCCCTTGTCAGTTTGTCATGCAAAAATAGTTCCAAAATAAAAAAAAAACGCAATGATGCCTTACAGAGATGGAATAAATAAATTTTTCAATTAAAACAATAAATAAGAGTCTTGACATTTTAGCAATTTTACACTTTTGCTACTATAGCTACATTTAATGATTCACATATAGGCAGTGATTGGAAGAAGCATGCAACATTTATAGTAGCATAGAGTGTAGCATCACTAAAAAAAGATAAATGTAGTTGTAGTGATCTACAAAATAAAGCTGTAGTGGAAAATTGCACGCACTACAAATCATGCTACTTAAAAAAAAATTCAAATCACATGACATTTACTGAAGCATTATTGGCTAGAACAGAGGGAAGGAGGGGAGGGGGCTGTGTTGCCCTGCCCATAATCATGCACTTGACTTGACTTGACTTACATTGTGGAAGATAGCCAAACTGTTAATCATAAAGTATTATTTTCCCTAGTTTATGCTATTAACAGGGAAATCTTTTTGGTCAGCCTGTGAAGACAAGAGTTGACAGTGAGATCAATTCTTTTAGCCAAAGAAAATGAATTTGCAGATATTTGTCGATAGTGTTTTTATTTAGATTCCCTGAACATCTCAGCTAATCTAGCTAGCCAGGAATATAAGCCATTCAATGTATTAAAATATATTGCACATGATGATAATAGCTGAGAGAAACACAAAGATAAATTACTTATACTGTATAATTATCTGTTATTTAGCTATGCGTTCTATGTGTAAGAACATACATATAAAGATCATCATAAGGATTTGCACTTTTAATTTAAGACTAAATGTAGAAAAGTAGTTGTAGCTGCAGCAAGCTGCTTTTTTGAGAATGCAGTTATAGCAGTAGCTTTGTAGATACTTTCAAAAAGTAGCTTTTGAATCAACATAAGGTTAAATTTAGTCTTTTAACTAATAAATTACCATATATATATATAGCATTAATTTTTAAGGATATGTTACATGGTAACCTGATGGTTGAAATTCCACAAAACATTCTATTACACAGGAATTAATATTTATACTACAGCAGATATAAGAAACAAAGAAGAAAGAGTCAGTGAAATGGATAAAGCTGTTATTAGCATGATCTCAATACTAACATCAATACCAGGTTACCTGGAATGTGATATAAAGTTATGAACCAGATGATGGATGAACTGTGCAGCCCTTGGCCAAATTTTCAACTGTTAACTTAAACATGCTTCTGTGTTCATATCAAGCACACACTCACTGTGTTTGGGTCCAAATGGACCCATGATGTGTAATTTGTAATACAACTTTGGTTGAAGTAAAAAAAACAAACAATAATGCATCTATTAATTCAGGTACAAATTTTAATGTAATGCTTCACAATATTTTTTAGTAAAACACAAAAAAATATGCAAATGCAAGAGGAAGTTATGACAATTTCAATTTGATGCACAACAAAATATATAAATTGCTCAGTAAACTGCTATTTACTGAATAACAGTAGTAATGCAGTGTCAAGTGCATTTTGTGCATATTTGAAGCAAATGTGACTTACAAGTGTATTTGCCACATCTCACACAAGTGTTTTGAAACTTATTATCTGATTGAGGACACAAATGACAGCGACCCTTTTTTCTGATTGTGCTAGCTGCATCCAGTGCCTTGTGTGTATAGTGTTCATCTTTCTTTGTTTGGCTTTGTTGATTTTGCACTATTTCAATTGCTGCTTCTTCTCTTGGAAGCACCTCTTGTCTACAAATGTGTTCTTGTACTAGTGACATACCCATACTTTCAATAAAAAGTCATCTCTTTCTCAATGGCTTCTGTTTCAAGTTAGAATTTACCTTTCTAAATAGGATGTATGCATTCACTGCTGAAATATCAAGAACATTTATGAATGCTATAACTGGCCATCTGTTGGTTTTTCTCTTACAGGTGTAACATGAAATCATTTTATCTAATGTGTCTACAGCACCCTTGGTAGAATTATAATCTAGAATTACTTGTGGTTTTTTAGATTCTGAATTATCAACTTTTTTTTTCAAGTGTAATGTACTCTGAACAACAGCACACTTTTTTTAAGAATATATGACACAAGCATGATATTTTTTGTGAACACAAAAGTTGATGAATGAACTTCTTTGTTCTTGGTCTGGAGCAATTCAGGTGGAATGAAAGGTTTGTTCTTCCTAACTGTTCTTATCATAGTTACATTTCTTTTCAGTAACATTTGACCAAGTAAGTATGATGTAAAAAAGTTATCACAAGTGATGTTGTGTCCCTTCAAACCAAAAGACAAACCAAGAACAACTTTAAGGCCCTGATTTTTCTCAGGAGGCTGGTTTGGTGCCTTTCCGGTGCATGGCTGAATATTTCATATGTAACTGGATTGATTGTCACAGTGAATCCAAAATTTTATACCATACTTTGCCAGTTTACTGGGCATATACTGTTCGAAAGAACAGTTTCCTCTAAATAAAACAAACTGTTCATCAACTGTAACAAATGCACTGGGGTTGAAAAGTTTTGGCAATATCTCCACCCACATATCCTACAAGTCACAAATGGCTGAAAACTTGTCTTTTTGCTTCCTGTAGGAACGAGTTTTGTGGCATCGAATCTCAGAACATGCGAAATTTGAAAAAATCTTTGCAAACTCATAGTTGCTCTGAAAACTGTTCTGCCCTTTCCTGCATCCCACAGGCTTTCTGTTGATTCATAAACAGAACTTGAAAACTCCAGCTAGTAAAAGTAAACCTATGTAAGCACTGAATTCAACAGTGACAATAGTTTTCCACTTATCCCAGTACACACTACATCCCTCTGTATTTGAATTAATGAGGATAATTTTTTCCATATCTTTTGTAAGAAACAATTGAAAAGCAGAAAGTTCATCCACAATACATGAAGTAGCAAATCTGGTATGTCCTGGTGTAAGATTCAGTATATCTTTTGAGGCATGTCTTCCTGCTTGCAACTGAGGTTCACTTCTGTATTGAATAGACTTATCCTTAATAAGTAAGAGCAGCCAGTAATTCCACCCGCTTCTTCTTTTTCTGATGAATCAGAGATTCCAAAAATGTGATCTTCTAATTCAGACACAATTTCTTCTTCGTCTGAAACAGCTGGTAGTGTATTTTCGATTTCAGCAGGTGATAAAGGTCGATCCATTATTGTGAAACTTCATGTAATATCGACAACAATACTGAATAAGCGAGTGTCACTGAGGATCTGCGAATGGCACTGAACAATATGTGAACTGCAGCTCTTCAGTCAACAGAATGAACATGGTCTTTCAAAATAAAGAAAGAGGAATTCCTGTCAAGCAGGGAAGCGCCCTCAAGTGGGGAGTACTGAAAACAAAGAAAAATTGGGGAAACCATGATGTGAAATTTTTAAAGACTATTTTAGTGGAAAGATATGTATTCGTCATATTGTAAAAAATGGACAATGATCAATTATTTTGATTTCTGCAAATTAATATGAATTTTTTCATAAGGGTCCAAAAGGACTCAAACACAGCATGTGTAAAGTTTTTTTATTACGAAGTGTTGTTCAAATAGTAATAAAAACCATAAGTATTTCTTAAAACACTAAAAGAAACAAAGTCACAAACCTGCAAAGTGATGTCCCCATTATTTTTAGTTTTATTAAAAAATAAAAGTGCTTTTGGGTCCAAATGGACCTGAACACAGTAGCAGGGTTAAGAGAAAACCTTGAAACTGGTCAAAAGGATGCATAAAGAAAGCCACAAGAAGGGAAGACAAAAGATTAAAACAAGCTTTTAAAACAAGATTATTTGGGGACATCATAGCAAAGGCATTAAAATATATGTACTGTAAATAACAGCATTGGAATTGCAGAAAGAGTATGATGCCATTTGGTTGCTTTATTGCAAAGAAAAAAAAAAAAAGACTTAATATCACAGAAAATGGGAGGGTTCATCACTCCTTTGAAGTGTTAAACATTGTTTTATTTTATGAGAGGATAGCAGATTATCAAATCATTTAATAATAACTTCACAACTTAATGTATTGTAAATATTAAGAATGACAGTAGTTCTGTTGAGAAATGGCAACAATGTCCTCAAAGGAAATGTGTAGCTCATGCTTCAGAAACGATATACCAGGTACCTCAAAAAAGATTGAAACAAGTTTTTATTTCTTCAATGGTTGATCACAGATACATACTTTCAATTAGAAAAATACTCAAATGATGTAATGACTTATGACATGGCAGTTGCATCCCTGTGGGTGGCATTTTCATAAATAATTTTTTTTATACAGCCTTCACGGAAAAAAAGTTCAATAAAAAAAGTTGTGCAATGTCCTAATTAGCCGGGAAAAAAAATACCCCACGTCATTCTGCTTGCAAAACTTGTGGAGATATTAATGATAAAATTGTAAAAAATGCATCATCTGGAGCGATAATTTCCTACACACATGAGAGCTCTTCTCGCACTCACTTTGAGTGCTACAAAGCTATGCAGTGAAACAAGCAACTGTTTGCGATTTCAATATGTTCTAGATTCCATTTACTTTATTGCCTAAGCTAAAAATTGATAGGCTTATGGTGCTTCTTGAAATAAAGAATTCAGGAAGCACCATAGCCTATAATATTATTTAGCATGAACAGTACCTATAAGTAGAATATGGTAACCTAATTCAAATTGCATAAAGTTTCAGCAAAATCATGGTCTGACTCGACCAAGCATGAAGGGACGATCTCTATGGCCTATGCGATGAGAACAATGACAATGCATAAGCCAGGAATCACCATATTGATGAGTAGTTCTGTTTTTTGTGTCTGGTGGCACTATCAGCCTACTGTTGTTGCTATTTTGAGTGGGTGATGTGAATGTATCTTGTACATAGATTTCTAAAGCTTTCTTCGACATTCTGAAGTTATTGTCTTTAATCAAGCAATTTTATTGTTGGTATTCATTGTTTAAATTTCGCATTTTGTGGGCTTCTTATTTCATTCAAGAAGATATATTTTTTCACTTGGTAATTGTATAGAATAGTAGGCACATAATTTTTTTTCCTGCTTCAAGACCTTTAAATGGCAGCTATTTCCATTTTTATTTTGTGGAACAGCAATTTTAAACTGGCGGTCAATAGTTCTTTTTTCACAAAGCAATGTTTTTTTAAGAAAAACAAAATAAAAAAAAGAGAGAGAGAGAAAACAACGAAATTTTTACATAAGCATGTTCCCCAAAGTTTCATTCATGGCGCCATTTTCAATCTCAAAACACAAACATCTTGCTTTGCCAAAATTCTATACAGTGTTCTATACAAAATGTCAACTTCACGTGTAGTGAATTATGTAAACCGATGACATTTGTGGATAACAGATCACATGTTGTAGTAATATTTTAACTCTGCCAGTGTTAAGGTGTTTACGTTTCGAGAATGCAAATGGCACCACACATGAAGCATTGACAAACACACATAGGTAAAAATTTGTTTTTTCTTTCTTGTATTTGTTGCTTTTAGAAGTTTTAAAATAGGCAGTGAAAATTATTTCTTATATTGAATGCAAATTTATTTCCTCATTTCGTTGAAATTCATTTGGGGAAATCATTTGCTTTCATAAATTCTATACTTTTTGTATTTTGAATTCTGCAGCTAATAATACCACCCTCGTACATTATTTACATGACTGATGTAATGCAATTTCTGCTATTTGGGAATTCATTCATATTAATTCACCAGCTCTAACATTATTTTTAGTACAAAAGTAATTTGTGATGGGACAGCTAGATTTACTTTGATGACTGGGTAATTACACAGTTTGTTACACATTTTTCTTTCTTTTCTTTTTTTTTTTTTTTTTTTTTTTTTGTTGTTGTTGCATTTCTTAGATTGTTCAGTATAATGTTCTAGATGAATGTACTGAAAAACATCTGGCTCTAGAAAAAAAAACAATAAAAAAAAATACTGTTATTGATCACTATGTCTATTGGCTTGCAACCAAGATAGTACATATAGTAGACAATGTGCATCCTCCTTGTGTTGTTGGAAATATTTAGAACAAGCAATGATTCCTGCTTTCAGATGTTACCCCACAGCCCATAGAGAGAGTTCCTTCAGGCTCAATCAAGTCAGGCCATAACAAACCTTATGAACTGAATTAAAAACATTCTGAACAGACTTTGATAGTCAACAAAAGGCTAGGAACATCTGAAAATAAGCAGAACTCAGAGGAAAAGGAGAATATCAATTGTTCAGCTGAATATGCTATAATACACTTAGTAGGATATTGCTCTGAAAAAAGTAGATTTATCATTCTTTAATTTATAAGTAACACCATTTCTTAAAGACAATCTACTAACACACTTATTAGACTTTCATGAATTAAATTTACTCAAAAATTGTGAACGAATTCAAAAAATTTCAGATTCAAATTAATGTACTTCAACAACAGAAGAGGATAACCCTCACAATGCTTTTAATACTTAAATGAACAACTATTTGAAAATGTAACTTGTACAAAAATCTAGTGGATAATGCTTACCTTGGCATTCCTTTCTAGCGATGGGAACATTTCACGCACATGTTTTCCGGTCTTTGTTGATGTTATTGTCCTAAAGTCCGTTGTATGCGATGACTGGCTTTACTTCTCACACTTTTCGCTGGGTATACTCATTGGATCTTTGCCTTAGGATTCAAACACATCAATTTTACCGTTCTTTATACTCTAAATTTTTGCCCATACTCTGGGCATCCTCAGGAGCGTGGCGACTTTACCACCGACGTTCGTGGTTAACTTCGCGCTAATGGAGTCCGGTACTCCTTGTTGCCTTTCGTCGGATATACTTTCCTGGATATATTTTGTTATCAAGCCCGGCTGGCGCCATCTATGTTTCATTAAAACACTTTTTTTTCTTCTCCTATCCTGGTTTTCTTGTCTTTTTTGCTAGTTTTTCTTTTGCTTTTGTTTTTCTTGTCTTATTAGTTCTTTCCACAGGCTCAATAATGTGCTAGGGTCATTCTGGTTACATACCCTTGCTTTATTTTTATAGATTAATATTGCTTCTTCCCTCCTCATTTGCCTTTCCGATTTTTTATTCTTTTTTAGCATTTTAATTTCATCGAATTTTGGGAATGTCCGGTTTTCCATGCGGAATTGCACTAAAGCAGTTTTGGTTTCTTTTTTTTTGCCAGTTAGATATGTGTTGTTTAAGTCTTTTTTTTAATCTGTTTTTCGTACTTCCAATGTACGATATTGGGGGTATGTGTGCAATTGGAATTTCGTTAATAGTAGAATGATTAGAGCTATATAATAGTCAGAATTAGAACTACTAATTGGAATTGTATTTGAAAATGCTTTATTTTTTACATTTAAAATAATATTAGCCTTAAGACACAATTTAACTGAAATTTATAATATAAATACCATACTTCAAAAGTGAATTACTTGTATCTTTGTTTAATGCTATGAAAAGAAATACTTCATTACACATTTTAAATTTAAAAACTGTTCTTGTTTACATTTCAAATACATAATAGGACATTAATTTTTGAGAAACAAAAGATATGAGTAGCAGAATATTGATTATATGTCTTTCAGGAACCAAAATTAAAACAAACAAACATGTACTGTAAAAGTGATGTCAGTGAAATTAATAAAATGTTGAATTACATAAACTTACCAGCTATAAAAGTTTATATAATCAATAAAATCATACAACTGTAATAAACATGAAATCAGTGTTCCATGATGCATCTGTAAATGACCTACTATATATACACATCATCAAAATCATAAAGAAATCCTTATATTTAACTGAAATTACTTAGTTGTACTTGTTCTAAAAGCATATCTGCATTAGAGGGTATCTATAGTCACCCAAAACAATCCTTGTACAAAGGAAATAATTGTGGGACACATTAAATGAAAGCTGTCCTAGAGTTTTAATACTGGCAGTCTGAAAGAAAAAATATTTGGAAGTTAGGTTACAATGTCTGCAGTACTTATATAACGATTGTTTACGGCAGCATTAACAGAAAACAGGCATAAATAAGTGAAAAAAATTGTGTGAGACAAAACTAAACAAAATCTTAATGGACATCACTTTAACTATGAAATATTTATAATATCCATGCAGCATAACCTTTAAGATGTTTAAATATTGAGACATTTCTGTGACAGTTTTCAAATACAGCAAGTGTAACCTTTACTATTTTTACAAACTTTATATGTGTAAATCTTGGAAACAACAGAAGAAGTTGCTGATATCAATATGCAATTGAGATCATTTAAAAATTCTAGTTAAATGGTACATGCTTAACAACATTTCTGAATTTCCTAAAAAAATAATTTCATAACATATCATTTTAATGTATGCTTGTATCTTTCCTGAGATGTTGAAATCTATGCTGAATGAAAAGAACTGTTTGAAATAATTTCTCTTGTTTCATTAATATGATTATTAATCTGCAAGATGCTGTACGTTCAGAAAACAGAAAACAAACATATCTTCTTATAATTTAAAATTATTAAAGAAATAATTTTCTTACAATATTCACATTTATACTGTATTCCTTGATGAAGGTGACATACCTTACTAAATCATTCTTGTGGGTTTCAAGTCAACTTTTAAGAATACATTTGTACACAGGTCTTGGGTAACATCCAGAGAGTAAAAAAATATGTGATGGTTTGTACTTTCGTATTCTCTCAGGGATGTTAACCAAGTCATGCATTTTGATTTGAAACATCAAAAATGGAACCTGCATGGATGATTAAACAATTTCTGTGATTTCCACCAAAGAATTCAATATCAGTATGATATATTACAGTTACAAGAAAATGATCCAATAAACTTGAATTTTAATAAAGTATGTCCTTTTTTTTCTTTCAGAACCATAAAAACATATTTCTAAAGAATTAAAAATCATTTCAGTGATGCATATTAACAAAATTTAGAACAGTTTTTTTATTCAGCATAAATACTTACCATCACAAAGATGATACATACAAAACATGAGACATTTTTTGCAATTAAATAGTTTTAATAGAAATTTCTGAATTCTATAAGGGTCATTCAAATGAAAACAGGCCAAAGGGCATTACCCTAAAACTAATCTCCATGACTATTAAGGCACTTATCCCACTGTGAATACAGATGTTCAGTTCCTCATGTGTAGAAGGCAGTGGGTTGCTGATAGAACCATTCCCAAACAGCGTCCTCACTTCCTTGTCCAGGTGAAATCTGTGATGAAGGCGCTTCTTCATCATCCCAAAAATGTAAAAGTCACAGGGGGACAAATCTGGGCTGTATGCCAGATGCTAGAATGTTTCCCACTTGAATTTGGAAAGGTAACCCTGGACGATTTTTGCAGTGTGGGGCCAGGCATCGTCATGAAGGAGAATGATTCCTGCAGTAAGCAGCCTGGGCAACTTGGACCTGATCATGATCATATGTAGAGGATTTTAGGGAGTTTCTGACCCCAGGTCTTAAACAACCCTTAGAAATAGGAAACTAGGAGATTTGGGCTAGAGTGCCTGATAGGAAAGTGACACGGAAGCGAAGTAGAAAGGGGGAGGAAGACGCCCTTATTTATTACCGGGGGGCCCAGTACCCGGGATCCAACAGCTTAACGTGCATATCCAACGCATGGCGAGTATTTAGTGGATCGAGCGTTCGTACCTGCCTGGGATCGAACCTGAGGCCCTTCCCGTGGCAGTCACGAACGTTGCCTACTCGGACCCCAGCGGCCACAACTTAGACCTGAGTGATGCTTGCAGAGATTTGAGTGTGTCCGCATACTGGGCAGTGTTTCTGGTGGTGAGAAACTCTATCAAAAGGGGGCCCTTGTGATTGAAAAAGAAGGTCAACATGGTCTTTTGTGCACTTGTCTGCATTCCCTTTGACTTCTTTGGTGGTGGAGACAACATGTGCTTTCATTGGCTGCTTTATCTTTTGCTTTCAGGTTGAGAATGAAAACACCATATTTCCTCTCCTGCAATATTCTGTTGAGGAAATGGGGATCTTTCTCTTGATACCTCAGTAAATGTTTCAAGGACACATCCATGCGAATGCCTTTCTGCATAGATTGCAAGTTGGCGAAAATCTTTCAAATATGTGGAAACAATGTAAATAGACAAAGTCATCGCTCTTTCCACGTTTTTCTTTAATTAACACATAGCAACTGAAATTTTTTATTTTGACACCATTAGGACCAAACTATAGATTTCTCAATAACTAGCCGAGTGCAAGTTGTGTGGTACCTACTGAGTGCAAATCTTCCGGTACTGCAGATGATCCCGGATAATGATGTGCATACACCCTATACTGATTACACATTTGTTGGCAAGCACTTCCACTGTGACTTTTGTCTTCCCAAATGAGACTATCCACTTCAGCTATGGAAACATCAGTGATCATACGATGGGCTCGCCCTGGCCTCAAATCAGTCAACGATGACTGCCCCTCTCAGAATAGCTAACTCTAGTCTAACATTGCTAACTCTAGTCTAACACGTGACAAAGACATGCAGTATTTGTATACATCACTCATGCTGCAATGAATTTCTGTACTCCCGACATCTTCCACAGTTAAAGACCAGTTAACCACTCTCTGTTCAGCATTCGTTGCTTCAATCATGACTGGTTGGACCGAACACCTATATGAAATCCTGTACAAAGACCAACTGCTTCCATCGTCGCATGATAGAAGCACCAAATTTCACTGTGTCATAACAGTACAGTGGTGCCACCTATGTTTTTGTCGTTGCTACAGCAGTAAACTCATTTGGCAGTTTGCTACGTCTGTTGACTTGTTTTCATTTGAACGATCCTTATATATAGCATCATGTTTTATTCTTTACCTGGAAAGTCTATGAATACAACTCTATGAATAATGTTACAATGTTTAGAGTCATTTTACATTTTGTACAAATCTTGAAAATATTCATAATCAGAAACTGTAGATCAGTTATGTGGTATAATAGCACAAATATCTTGAAAATAGTAATATGTTTTCATGAAGTTAGTCTGTTCTTCACATACTGTTTGGGAACTAAAAATTTTGAATTAAAACAGTATTTTTTTTCTCTCATGAAGTTAATCTGTTCTTATTAAAGAACAGATTAACTTCATAAAAATACATCACTATTTTCAAGATATTTATTGTTTTAGAGTTTTCTGACATACTTGGCATCAGATGTGACTTTCACTTTTGACAGGTAATTAAATATAGAAATATTAACAGTGAATATAAAACAAAGAAATGTTTACTTTTTCATAATAAAACTTTCATTAGAGAACAGTGTTCAACTAATCTCTTTAATCAAAACTACATGATCATTTGATGATAAAAGTATGCAGCCATTCATTTGATCGGTGTTTGATCAATATGTGAAATGTAATTTCCTCTTTAAGCACATCACATTTATTCTGATAGAACAAAATAAGGAATACTTTCATAAATCAACACCACTGAAACAGTAACAATCTGTTTCTCTGTCATGAGACAGATGCACAATTTAATATGTCACACATGATCAAAAAACAAAAAAACAAAAAAAACAACTGAAAAATCAAACCTGTGGTAACTGTATACAAATGAAAAGCAGACGTAATGCAAAAACCTGTAAGTTTCTCATGTCACAAGAGGAGAAAAAAAAACCAAATCCATTGTGAAAAGTCTGTGGAGTTCATATCAGCTGTCAGTTATATACATTTGCATTTTCTTTAAAATACCAAACATTTTCCAGAATAATTGGTATTTATGAATTTTAGCATACAATTTACCTTTAAGAATAATTATACATCATATTCAAAACAACAGATAACTATATATTCAAATTATAGTCATTATATATTATACACAATGTGATTATTTTATAACTTCACAACACAATATACATCATATTTATTTAATCATTTGATTATTGACACTCAAAATATCGATTTTCTGCATTTTGAGTGGAATGCCCGTTATCTCACAGAAGATGCCTAATTTCAATTCTTGTATTGTCAATGGACAACATAATAACTAAATATAAGTATATCTGTAGTCAATTTTCTAGCATGGACTCAGGATAAATACATGGTTACTGTCTGCAAACAAGCTACACCAATCCTAGTTAAAGTTTAAAAAGAAAATTCTATGTAATCAAGCGGTGGTCCATGTGAATATTAAATTGACACAATGTTTACAAAGATGTATTCACACAAAATTCCTTTCAAAGATAATCCAAAACTTGTAGTTTAAACAATCATTTTAAAATCTTGCAAATATTCCCTTTATATAAATTTTATCACCCTTTTACCAGAAACGCTCATAGATCTTGATGTTAACATGTCTTCATCATAATATTTGTACACACACACACTAAAGTAATATGCATGTTTCCCTAAAATTCTCATGTAATTAAGCTTTCTAATACTTAATTTTTTGTGTGGGCACAAACCTTTTTTTTTTTTCATTGGCCTAAGTTGCAATGAATATTAACAATTTTTTAACTAAGTTGAGGTTCAATCAGGTTGTTTTAAAGTGCTGTGTATCCTAATCTGATTCTGATGCTGTATTTATTGAATTTATTGTTAATTTGTTTTTCTTCATTTTAGTTCTTCATAAATGAAAAAGAATATTTGCATACAGACATAATAGTGTTAGAGAAGACAAAAAGAGATGCTAACTAAGGCTAGAACAACGAAAAATTCTGATTACACGAGAAAAAAGAAAAAATAGCATATGCATGATGTTCAAGAAGAATGTAGTCATTATAGAATAATTAGTGTTTTGATAACTGTATTAAAAGGACATGATCAGCCAAACATTCACTGCATAGAAAATAATTTTAAAATGGAAAAAGAAAGTCAGTTATGCATATATGTATATACAAAATTTGAATATCTAAGGAAAATTTGTCAATCTTTCAGCATATTCTTAGACTATCACAGCTTCTACTCCACATATTTTAAATCATCTTCCCACAACATTAATGAAGGAAGCAGTTGCAAAATAAAAGTGAAGAAATTCTTTAAATTATCATTATGTTGATCTAATAAAAACCTAACATTAAAAATTTGCTTATGTTTAGAAAGCTAGGTATGATCCCAAATGGTTACAGAATCAGTGAGTAAACTACTGGTATTGAGATATATTCTGAACATTGAGAGAAGTTGATGCAGATTTTTGTCTCCCTTAGAAGCACAAGAACCATTTACTGCTCTGCTTTTAATATCCCTTCAAATGGTGATATATAAAACCAGACACTGGATCTAATACAAGTGGCAACACATTGCTGTACAGGAATGTTTTTTTAAAATGTTGATATATATATATATACACACATGACAACATCAAAATATACATTTCGCCCCCAAAATTCTGAAATTAAGTATACATCCACGATATAACCAGACTAGACTTGATGGACTCCATAGTTTCTCAAAATATTGCATACTGGATTTAGAGAGTGAAAGTTCTCATAGTAAGATGAATAAAATAGTTCTACAAAGGAAGTACCCATTGTCTCAATGAAGCACTTCACAGTTTTTTTTGTTTTTTTTTTATTGGAGGTTTAACGACCACTGTGAGCAACTCAATGGGCTATAAGCAGTCGCCCGTCCCTAATTTATGGTCACTGGTTCCAGGGAAGGGAGAGAGCCAGTGTCGTAAGACAAACACAACATCCATGCCTCACCGGGATTCGAACCCGGACCCCGTTCGGATGAATGATCAGAGGCCATCGCTTAGACCACTGCGCCACAGGGGCGGCTCTTCACAGTTTTACTTGGTACATATTGACATGGGTCCTTTTGACATTCAGTATCTGATGACTTGATATACTATAAAAATTGCATTTAATTTTCCTTAATTGCTAAAACAGCTTGACAAGATGCAGTGGCATCGGAACTGTTGGGGGCAGCCACCCCCATACCAATTTGTGTGCATGGGTGAAACATCACATTATCCCCCACTCTTCTATATAATCACTTTACTTGTAACCTCTATAAGACCCATATAAAGTTATTTCCACAGTAAACTATGAATAGAGGTGCCATAAATTCATTTACAACTAGGATTAAAATGTTCTCTATTATTAGTCTTTTTAGGGATATGGCTAACATATGATAATTCAGAAAGATTCAATGTTTGAAAACACAGGACTACACAGAATCTACAAGTGAAAATAATTTTAAATCAATTCAGTACATTGGCAGTACAAAAAATAATCTCAAAAATAGATTACAGGAGCACACTGAAACTTGAACAATAAAGCATTTGAAATTTTCTTCATATCCAGTTCTGTATTAAAAACAAAAAAAAATCTATATCCCTCAAATTATAAAATTCTCAATCAACAGAAAATGGAGGAAGAACTTAAGGTTCCTGGAAGCTATGTTAACTAAAAAACCAAACACATAAATGCAAGAACAACACATGTCAACTCTTTTTCTCCTTTGGTATTTAATGAGCACCATTAGCAACTAACTTAAAAGGCTACTACAAGCAGTTGTTTATTTCTAATCTGTCATAAAATGAAACACAGCAAGTGGTTCCAGGAAAGGAAGAGAACCAGCACTTAACATAAACACACCACCCTTGCTTCATCTGGGACACAAACCAGGACCCATCTCAGATGATTAGTCAGAAACTTATGCATCTGATCACTTGGCCATTGTGGTGGGTACGTACAACTTATGAGAAAGATTAACAACAGATGAAATCATAAAGGGAATTAATAAAATACAAAGCAAAAAAGGGTAATACCTACTGACCATAGATAGCACTATAGGAAATCTGAAATGCTCCAACAGCATAGAAAATTTTAGTGTGGCAAATGTGTTTTGGAAGAATTTTGCTTAAGAGATAAGCATGGCTAAAAATGTAAGATTTCAAAAATTGTCAACTACAGATGGTCCTTGAGTTATGACAGGGTTTCATTTTGAAAATCCCATGGTAAGTCATAAATCCCTTTATATTATATGAATCATAAGAATATATAAACAATTAACATTCATGAATGCTACATTGCATAATAGCATTTTGTTATATTTTTTTCATTAATTTCACACTCTTCCTGCTAAAATAACATGCATGGAATAATATAAAGCAAAAATAATGATGGTGTAAATACAGTAAAGTAATTATAAAATGAAACACAGTACTACAGGTAATTAGTATTAATGCATAATTTGCAAAGCTTCGCATATTAATAAAAAACATGCTAAGCTTTGCAAGCCAGACCAACTGAAGCAAGACTCACATGGGCAATATTACTATGATAAGACATACACACAAACATCTAATGGCTTTTGACAATCATGACAAACAGAGGGAGTTGCTTATCTCAATACTGAGCATGCGAGGGTGGCAATTTCACTGACATATGGCATGGGTTCAGCCATCATTTTTTGTCAGCAAAGAACAGCTTTTCTCCTATGCTGGAAGGTTATGTTTCTGTTACATTATGGATTTTACAACTAAATGTTGCTGCTTGAAAGTATCATAACACAGCTGCTAACCTCTAAAGACAAGCATGTGTAGTTCCAAGTGCAAAAAATGTGTAGTTTTGTGTATAGCCACAACAAATATAATTATCACAGCTAACTCTTCACAGAATAATCTTTATTTTTTTCTAACTTCTGTGAGCATTCATTTAATTGCAGGAGTTATGTAAACAAATGCAGATTCACATAGAGTCAAGGCTCTTTGTAGTTTTAATTTAAGCATAGTAAAAAAAAATATATTTATAACCCTTCCACCCATCAAAATCATCTAGGTCTACCTTTGAAGATGTATATAATTACATCTGGTGTGACTTGTTTTGCTTTTAGTTATCGAAATTTGTAGAAAATATGCAACAAAAAGGGAGCAAAAGGGAAAAAAACAGCTTTTATATAGCTTTTATATACTTTCGACCACTTTAAACACTAAGAATTAATTTGATTTTGCTGAATAATCTTTATTGATGCCATGTGAAGTGAGCAGTAGTCAAACCCACCATATTTGATTAAGAAATTACAATAGCATAACACTGAACAAAATGCATGATGTGATGAAATGGAAGATGTGCCAAACATAGTCACTGCCCAACATGAAAACATCTTCAACGCTTTGGAGGGAAATTTTGAAAAACAGGATTATTTTAGTAATTAATGACATCATTGCACCTCTAATTATGAATCACAGTGAAAAATGTTAAATTACAGGTTTTATATAGGTAAATTTTAATACATTTGGTTGTCAAAATTTTGAACTAGAACTTAGTTCATCATCAGGACTGTCATTGGGGTAGTTGTTGCAAATCAGTCTGGAGTATCCAACCACAATTATTGTTTAGCATGGTAGAAGAAGAGTATACAACAAGAAGAGGTACCATGCTAAATGATAATTTCAGATGGGCACTTCAGACTGATTTGCAACAACTACTCCAATAATGGTCCTGATGATGAACTAGGTTTCAGTTTGAAAATGTGACCACCAAATGTATTGAAATTTACCTCTATTAAACCAGTAATTAAATATTTTTTCACCAGGATTATTTTGGCTTGTTTGTTTGGGGGTTTAATGACCAACTCTATGGGCTATAAGCTATTGTCCATCTCTAATTTAAGGCCACTGGTTCCAGGGAAGGGAGAAAGCCAGTGCTGTAAGAACTGTTTGCCTCACAGGAATTTGAACCTGGACCCTTCTTGGATGAATAGTCAGAAGCCAGTGCTTAGACCACTGTGCCACTGGGGTGGCCAACAAAAAGGATATACATATTTTAAAACATGTAAATTGATATAAAACGGCATTACACCTTCCTAAAAAATATTTTTTACTCATTTTTACGGTAAAATCTATTGCCATGCACAACAATTTGTAAGAAGCTTGAGGCAAGCCTATCACTGTTTACAGTGTATATGTGATCAGCTGAAATGAATGGCACTCATTGGTCTTCATATGTGTAACTCCATGGCAAAGCTCAGTAGGCTTCAGCCACCACATTTTTTTCTTTTTTGATTAAAAAAACTAAAAAATCCTGATTAGCACAAAGTCAAACTTTAATTTACTAAATTTTAAAGAGTACACCATAGCCTCAATGAAGGCAAAAATAAGAATTGCACCAATGTTACACAGGTTTTGTTAACTCTGGAAATGTGATACATGCTGATGCCATAGTGTGCAGGTGTGATAACCCCAGTAGCATATCTGAGTCCTGCATGTGCTTCATCACAAGTATGAAGCACACGCAGGACTCAGTATTGAGTCCTATTTGTGCTTCACCATTGAGAAAGAAGAGTTTTCCAGTTCAGGGTGGGAGCAGAGATAGGTAACAGTAGGAAGCTTGAGTGTACTTCTCCCTTTGTAAACATTAAATTTTTGTATGACAAAAAGGCAAATCACATATAATTAATAGATACAAAAAGAAGGAATGAAATGTTCTTAAAAATGCGTGTTGCTAGAAATAACTTCTTACTTTTCACGCCCAACATTTCAGTGGCTCAAACAAAAGAGTAGCTGTACGAGAATAATGTGTAAAGTGTAGCGAAGTTAGCAAAACTGTAGAATCTATGCTAAATGCATAGAAGTTGGTAGTCTGCAATAAGGGGGGGGGATCAGTGTCATAAGTTGCATACACTGTTAAGTCAAGGAGTACCTAGCTTTTTTAATAAACAAGAAATTTCTGCACAATATTTTGTGGAATTCCAGTACAGTTATCAGACATTGAAGACCAACATGGCTAACATTATGATATGGTGAATACAATGAAGAAAAAACCTTTTACTTTCATCAAGACAATTATAGTAAAAACAATTTACATCACCTTTAATGTTTTTGAACAAGTAAGAAAATGAAGTGCGATTTTTTGGTGCATAAAATCATCAGACACTAATCATTAACAGGACTAATATCAATGCATAAAATGTATGACTGCAAGGGGACTTCATCAAGGTAATAGGTACCTCATCCATAGAACTATTGAATTTTAATACTATTTGTAAAGTCAAAAACTATATATAGAGTTATAACTTACCCAACTTTATTGTGGGAATCCATGTCATTATTTCTGCATGATTTCCTCCCTTGTGAGAAAGTTTTAATTTACTTTAATTTTATTAAAATAAATTTCCCTTTGTAAACTGAGTAAGAAATATTTTAAGAAGCCATAGAGTGCACGAAGGCCAACAAGTAGAATATATCCCATAAGGGTGCTGTTTTCCTTTTTCAACATCATTTTAAAGACTTTCCCAACAAATGATTTTGAAGTAGGGATAATGTGATGGAAATTTAAAATATGAGGTACAAAAATCATAGCTACAAAAATAAAGAGATATAAACACCCTTGTTTTTAAATTTTAACATTATCCATGTAAACGGATACTGAGTCCATGCAAATTTGTTACACTACGTTTACACCATACAGCATAATCACAATTTGAATACATCAATAAAAGGTCTCAGGTCTCATATGAATAAAGTTTACTGTTAAAAAGAAAGTCACATACAAACACAACACAAGGTGAATGGAAACTTTCCAAAGGGATATACATTTGAAGTGATAATAGCTGTGCTGATGTGGACAATGAATGACGCGCATGTTTCTGAAGTTCTGAGCTCAAACAGGAATGTAATGCTTAGAGAAATAAGTTCACTAAGGGTATCTTTATAATTTTTAATGAATTATTTACTTATACTGGTCATGAAGAGATATTCCAAAATTCATCACTGTGAGCTTTTACAAAAAAACTTTATTGCACTATGCATTATACACAGCAAAATATAGAATCTGAGGGGAAAAAAATCAGTAATCATTTAGATACTGTCAATTTACTATTTCATTTCTGTCACACAGTTAAGTTTAATTCACACTGTAATACAAAATTAGTAGCATCAGTAACCACTGAACTGTTCTCCTACATTCTACTTTTGCTGGAAACAGTTCATAATCATTATTTACATAGTTACTTAGAAAGAAATGGCTGAAAAATATTTAAATACCACAATTTGAAAGTATGCCATTTGCTTTGAAACTTTGAAACAGTTTTGTGGAAAACAATGTAGCGAAAACATTATTGCTAAGGTGCTTAGTTTATTAGTTTATGATATTACTGTATTTTATACAAAATAGTAAAACTATTTAATATGTATTTATATAGATGTGCTGAAAGAAAAAGTTACAGAAGGAGTTTTCAGTCAAAACAGAAAATTATGTTCATTGGTATAGTTGAATCTTCAAGACAACTATTAAAAAAATTCAAAATGAATGAATTAGAACTGTGAAAATGAAAATAAATATTCTTACAATATTTTCAAAAACTGGCTCAATATGCAAAATACTCCCACAGCTACACTTGACAAATTTTACTATTAACATGTGACATATAACTGAATTTAATGAACAAATATGTATATATTACACTTATAAAGTATGGCCACAAACTAGAATTAGTGTAGAAAAAAGGTTAACAATATTATATTCATATGAATTGAAATACCAAGCTGAGATCACAGATTATGCTACCAGAAAATAGATGTTTCACATAAATAAAATAACAGAATACCAAGAACTAGTCGGAAAATATCATATGCCTCATAATTTTAAGATGAAAAATATAAGTTACAGTTCATAAGAATGATAAACTGCTTCGTATAATTTAAAATTGAGCAGGAGTGCTTTCACATAAGCATGTATGAATTGTCAACAAGTGCAGTCATTATTTGCTTAGTTCCTTGTCATTTCCTTATACACCATTTTCACTGACAATGACTGTTGCCAAGATGATGATTGTGGAAGAGAAAGTGGTTGCACTAGGAGCAATCAGCTTGCCAGATAATTCTGTGTGCTAAGTCACACATCTTTTCTACTGCTGTATGAACATTTCCATTTCACACTAAGTAAGCAGTGTGGTATGTCATTACTACACTTAGTAGTTCTAGAAATGTGTAATCATTCTAGATTCCTGATACAGAATTCAAAGAGTTTCTGCAGTGGTAAACATTATCTTTCTTGGGAGTGATTTCACATAACTTATACAGTATAATCAGGTTCACTTAAATTACAACCCTTTTAAACATCTTTGACATCATACATAAGTGGAAATGAATTTTCCTGAAGAAATAATTCTTCGCAAATACATGGAAGGCAATACAAATGTAATCGTTAGCATAAATGTGCCATATTTTCACTGTTCCCATGTAGCCACTCCTTCAGAAAACTTGAAAATTACATTGCCCTGGAGCGGAAAACGAACCTGCATCTCCCAATTTCCATTTGAGCATGCTATCCATTACATCACCCAGGACAAGGAAGTTCCAAGCAACTGAAGCTAAGCAGATGTAGCTTAGAAATCTGAGAATATGTTCAGATTTGCACTAGTCGAAGCAATCATGTGCTTCCTCATAATGTCACCATGAATGGAAATTGGGAGATGCAGGTTCGTTTTCCGCTCCAGGGCAATGTAATTTTCAAGTTTTCTGAAGGAGTAGCTACATGGAAACAGTGAAAATATGGCACATTTGTGCCAACAATTACGTTCATCTTTGACATGTTACATCATATGAGTTATAAATGAACACAATTTTCTGTCAGCACTGTAGATCTGGATATTAGTGGTGTCCTCTATAAGTAGTAACAATAAAAGTCTAGTTTTGTTAAGTTTTAATTTTATTGCAATTTCTTTTGATTAGTGAATTGATAATCGTTTTTTAAATTCAAATGTTAAAGTTAAATGTTTCAGCCAATTGCTTCAACCAAGGAGCAAACAATATACCAAGAAGACTATACAATTCAGAAATTTTATTATTTAGCTTTTTAATGTCTTGTTACAACCTTAAATAAATAGTGTCTGGGAGATGATTTTGTATCAAATTATGAATAATAATTGGATCACATCAATGATTTTTATTGTATACTTATAACCAGGCATTACGAATAAAAAATGCAGAGGGATTCTAAAGATGTAGGTCCAGAATGGTAATATTTTGTAACTCTGAAGATCATTTGAAATACTGAGGATAGTATAGGTTGGAATCTAATAAACCACAATTGCAAAGTTATGTTCAAGTCTGTTTACAAGAATTTCCAAAACAAGTAATTTGATACCATATTTATTCTCAACTACATAACTTATATTGAGGAAACAAAGATTTTGGCAAAAGCGCATAAATAATCTTACTGTGAAGCCATGACATGGAAACATATTTTAAGGATGTAATGAAGATGGCTGCTTTGAACTGAGATTCACTGGAATCATTTTCTAGTTTCTGGTGGAAGATTTTGTTAATAATATTGATAGAGATAAATTTATTACAGAACCTGAAATAGTAACTAGTATTAACACATTAACAAATGCCATTACTTCAGTATTTTGATATTTTCCATTTTTTTTTATTTTTATTTAATACGAAATCGAGTGTCAATTGGAATATTTGGGTATAAAGCTATGTACAGCCAGACTAACTATAACTATTATTTTGACAATTCAAATAATTTTAATGGCTTTTGAATATTGCTTTAAACACAGTTGCAATGTAGTTTTTGTTTATAAATCTGAGATGCTTATAAAGAGGTGTTTCAATGATTACTATGATAGCATTATGTGCAAAGGGGAAACCTGCTTTTTATGTCATTTTATTTATCCAAATAAATAATGAATATTAGGTTCAATAGGTGGGCTGCAGTGTTGCTGGGGTAAAAGGCTATTATTTTTGTAGTGAATAAGATTTTTTAATAATATTGGTGGGGTAATTGAACATAAAATATTATTGGTGCACTCCTAAGATAAGAAACCTTCATCATTTGTTTAGGAGTCAATATATAATACTAATCTGACCCCCAGTAATCACTGAAAGAAATTAAACCAAGTAACTGATAAAATGAAATGCAACAAAATTCACACTGAACCACTTGGTTCACCAAACGTTGTCAAGTTATCTTTCATTGCTAAGTTTTGCTCAGCACTTAAAGGGTTCTTACACATTGCAGATGAAGTGCATAATGTTGCATGGATGTGCTCAAGTAAGAAAAATTAAAAGTAATGCTTTTGTAAAATGTGAGCACCAATAATTATTGGTTCCAAGAAATAACCCAGAATTCGCCATTATTAAAGCTGATGTAACTTAAACCATTGTGGTTAAGAATACAGATTAGCCCAGGAGCAGAATCTTTTTAGAAGTCTGCAACGCAGAAAGGAGAACCTAAAAACTGTCTGCAAGGTAAAGGGATGCCTAAATTTTAATTTTGCCATAAGATGTTTGTTCTGCACTGTGACAAAGCGAAGTTTTAAAAATGAGTCAATCTGAGGTTTTGATAATACAGCTGTAGTTCAAATTAGTATTTAGTTGCAATGAAAAAAATACTAGCTTTTTCCTGATAAAAAATGCAGAAGAAATTAGAACTACTTTATTTCGTTCAGAACTTAAACATTTTTTAAATGCTTTCGATTTTTAAAAATACTGGTCAGAAAGCATAAGGAATAATTTGAAATCCATATTTTTTTAATTTTGCATTTAGTTAATTTATTCAACTTTAACTCCTTCCTTCAAAGAATGTGTTGCCTGATAGACATTCTGCTCTTCTATTTCTTGCAGCAATTATGTTGTACTAGGGGCCTCACCAGGTGATTCTTTAGGTGACTGTGTTAGGGAGGTAGGGATAATGTCAACTTTGGAAACAACAGTAATTTTGACACATTTAACTTGATTTGTAAAGCAGAGGTCTATATAAGATTTTTGTTTGAAATCCAATTTGTGAATTGACTACAGTTTTAAGAAAAATTAGTAAATTTGCAAAAATTAAACCCCATAAAATAAATTTGCAAAAATTAAACCCCATAAAATTTAAGTGAGAAAATGGAAAGGTTTTCTCACCTTTCACCTGATCAATCTGAGATGAAGCTATCTGGAAGAAAACAATAATTTTTAAAAATATTGCGATTGTCAGCTTCCGGAATACCACATAACATGGTCTTGGAAACAAAGCAAGAAGTGTTAAAAAAGGCACAAAAATATGATTTTATTAAAAAAATATGTAACATAAAGCTATCTTGAAGTAAATAAAATAAAATAAAATGTGACCATCAACTTCCAAAATGCCGCATGGCCGTGGAAATGGAAGTTGAAATGTTGCAAACGCTTAATAAATATGGACTGTAAAAAAAAAAAAAAAAAAAGCATTAGTCTAACTGAAATGAAATGAAGCTATTTGGAAGCAAAAAAAATAAAAAAAAAATAGCAAAATTGCGAACGAACATCAGCTTCCGGAATGCCTCATAATGTGACCGTGGAAAATGGAAGACAAACTATAAAAATGTGCAAACATATGGTTTCTGAGAAAAAAAAAAAAAGAATAAAAAAAACCCCCACCTTTATCAATCTAACTAAAGTGAAGCTATCTGGAAGTAAAGAAAAATAAAAGTTGCGACATCAACTTACGGAATGCAAGCATCCATGGAAATGGAGAAAACCCTTTAAAAATTAAAAATATGGCTCTTGTAAAAAAAAATAAAAAAAAATCACCTTAATCTAACTTTCAGTTAGATAAAAGTTTAGGCCTCCATGCCGAAAAAAAAAAAAGTAAAAATTGTGACCATTATGCCCTTTTAATGCCACACCAAACGTGCATGGTGCATTAAAAGGGCATAAAAATATTGCTTCCAGGATTCAAAACTGAAAAAAAAACAATTATATCTCATCAAGTTGAAATTATCTGTTTCAAAAATATGGAAGAATGAAAGCTAAAATGAAATGAGGAGGGGGGGACAGTTGCTTGTGTGATCTATCAATTATAGCTTTACATCTGGAATGGGAGCCAATGTTAAAAAGCGTGAAGATTTCCCTTCATTTGTTTAAAATTTTTAAGGAAACTTAAAAAAAAATAGTCTGCATGCCTTTCCAACAATCTGCCACTTTGCCACAGGCATCGTCGTGCCGCTGTTTCTGCTCCTGGGCAGATTAGAATAGAAAAATAGACCATACTATGAATATGATGACACCCCACAAAATTGTTTTAGTTCACTTGATGTTAGTTGATTTTACTAACATAGGGCTAACTATAAAAATAGCACATATTTTCCCATATTTTCATTTCTTTGTCCCACCTAATGGATTTAAATTTCTTGCTTATTTGAATAAAACAAGAAAAGATGACCTGAAAGAGAACACCCTGTGACACTTCAAGACATCATTCTATCATTTTAAATGTAAACATCAAACATCATAATGTAAGGTAGCAATTATGTTTTGAACATTTCAGCAGAAATAAAGAGTGCTATGAATTACTAGAGGAAGAAAAAGATACATTACAGTTAGACTGGATGTACAAAGCTCATACTTAAGTACTCTAGCTGATGCAGCACAATAATTATTAAATGAAAATTTATTAACTTAGGAAAGTATTAAAATAGTGAAATTCATGACATCATTAATCTATTAAATACACCAACAGCAATAATCACTTCAAGCACAATTAATGCAATTAGTGCTCCAGAAAATTTGTCTCCATTCATATTATAATCAGAAGTCATCTTACAGAAATTTACCAATGATGTCATGACCAAATCTCAGTTTAAACTATTCATCTTCATTAGACATGTACATGATGTTTTTCTAGTTACAGCACCACAGTGAAAGTCATTTACCTGAACTTTTTCCAAAAGTTTCAATTTTTCCACTATCTTATGCACAGCTGAAAAAGATCGATGAAAAGTCTGTTTTCTGAAATATTTCTTACAACCACATACCATACTAGAATATCGTTTTAAGCTTCTGTTTGCAGAAAGCCAACATATACTTCAGCTATTACACCCAGTTATTCAAATTATCTTTGAACATAATATTGACACATACACACACACCAAGTTCAAGGAGAAATACTGAAATTTCTGTTCCTGATGCCAAATTTAAATGGATTACAAAAATTAATGTAACTGAAAAATCGTGTATACAAATATCAATAATTTGATTTAAAATTTTCTCCCAAATACTTTTAAATGCTGTAACATGACAACAGACAAAGTAACTAGCATTTGAAATGCACGATCCCTCTGACATACAATACAGTTACCAGCTCCAGCTTCTTCGTTGAAGTAATTGACTAAAAATTATTTTTGATACTGGCATTAATGTAACATCAATTAAATAATTAGAAAAAAAACTACAATATAAATGAAATTTGTAGAAATCATGAACTTGCATTATGCCAATTAAAGATGATGCCCCAATAACCACACTCAGTACACTGGCAGTGCCTAAAGTTTATTTATTGCATGGACAATTTCAAAGTTGTTCAGAAAGGTCATAATTCCATTGCACTTTTTCAACTATTTAATTAACTTTCAACTTGAAGATGACACTAATTTAAAAAATGTCAAGTCATTTCTCTCTTACCAGTGCAGAAATGACTTTAAATTTTACATGAGGCACACAGAATCATGACACTTTTTCTGCACTACTGACGACTGTGATGGTGAAGTACTATAGAGTATCCCTCTACAGTGAAAGTTGCTAACGAAAACATCCACATGATTAATGGTAAAAATCAAGAACCCAGATTTCATGTTATACCTGGCAAGACACCAGCATGGTGTAAATTATTTCTCTTCCGTTGTCAAGAACAGTGTGGTAATAGATCATCTGCTAACAAAAACAGTACATAAAGAAATTAAAAGAAACGTCTACTAAGAGACCACAGTGAGTGACAATTCATGTAAGGGTGTGTGAAAATGATCCTGTTCTACTTTAAACAATATCATGTTAAACATGTACAACTCTTATTAAATTTCTCACATATTTTAGTAATTCACTGTTAATTACAGCTCATTAATATTTTGCACTAATTGAAAACATTAAATATATAACATTCCACAAAATCGGAGACTACAGTTTTTGTGATGATTATGTATATTAAGGCAACGTTTCTTCACGAATAATTTATTCTTCAAGTCGATCAAGATTTTGCTGGCTCTGGCCTAGCTTCATCAGGACGAATGGCACATAAATATTTAAATCATATATGACATCAGGAATCGTGTTTACACTTGCTGGATTTGGTTAGTTGCTTCCACAAGCTTGATAGAAATGGTGTGGATGCCATGTTGTTAACAAGTTGCTAAGGAATTCTGATATACACTGAAGTGCCAAAAGTCATGATAGCAGAATGGAAATTTTTAAATGGCGCTGCCGTCGTATAAAGGCTTTGATGCACGCCACGGTTTTTATCAGTTGCGTGGTGTAATCTCATGAGTCAGGTTTTACAACTGCCAGCAGGGTTATAGAAAGCCGATTTGAATTAACGGAGTTTGAACGAGGCATGGTAGTGGGAGCCACATGGATGGGACATTCAATTTCCAAAGTTGTGTGAACATTCCTTGATCCACGATGTCACATGTGTACCGATAATACTGCATAGAAGGCATTACCACCCACCATGGACAGTGCAGTGGCCAACCACAAGTGCTGAATGACCGTGACCAGCGGTGTCTGCATACATGAGACTGATGATAAAATAAAAAAGCTGAACTTTTTCACTGGGTGAAAAATCAGAACGCGCTGCAAGAAAGTATAAATATAATGCAGCATGAGCAAGACAGAATTTTTCACTGAAGTTTATTTACATAATTATTAAAATGGAGCACATCAAAATGTTAACATTATTCACATTTAACAAAAAGAACACAGAACAGAGGGAATATCGCGGGGGGGGGGATACAATTACAGGCGAAATAATCATCTCTTCCGACTTCCATTTTCAAGCTGAAATACAAATATTTATGGAACAAAATGGTATTTAACAACAATACTGGGCAGGAGGAACATCGTGAGAGATAAAATTACGATTATGCGGGAGAAATCTTCACTCCGTCTAACTTCCGTTTTCGAAAGCTTTGAAAGCTGGAATTCCGTCTTCAGACGGAAAACGACACCCATCCTCACTGCCAATCCCTCAAAATTCTGTTAAGTTATGTATCTATCTTGAGAACCACAAAAATGATGATGGAAATTGCGGAATTCTTCGAATTCTCAGAAGAATCTCGTGCGTGGAGTTTACAGAGAAATTTTCGCGTCGTCAAACTTCCATTTATGTAAAATTTTCCTCCAATTATTCAAGCTGAAATAAAAGTATTTAAGGAATAAAATTATATTTAACAACAATATTGGACAGGGGAACATCGCAAATAAAATAAATTACGCTTATGGGAGAAATCTTCACACCGTTTAACTTTCGTTTTCATAAATTTTGAAAGATCAAAAAACATACCCACCCGTAAAAAGGCATCCCCAACTAATACCCCCCCCCCCATATCTATTCAGTTTTGCATCGATCTCGATATGACCCAAATGATGACAGAAAAAGCGGAATTCCGCGAATACGCGGAAGAATCTCATGTATGTGTCTGACCAGGATTGTCCATGCTAACAGATAAGTGACATTGGCCCAAATAACCAAATAACATCCATAGGCACATTCAATGTAAGAGGTACCAGAGACATATCCATAGGATATTTTAGCATCCATGGGATATGGGAGCAGAAGATCTACCAGAGTGCCTTTGTTAACACCGCAACACCGGACACAGCGCCTCACCTAGACTCGTGAACACGGTAATTGGATCCTGGAAGACTGGCAACATGTGGCGTGGTCCGATGAGTCATGCTACCAGTTGTTACGAGCTGATGGTAGGCTTCGGGTGTGGTGCAGACCCAATGAGGCCATGAACCCAAGCTGTCAATAAGGCACTGTGCAAGTTGGTGGTAATTCCATACATGTGTGGGGTGTCTTTACATGGCACGGTTTGGGTCCTCTGGTCCTCATAAATACGCCATTAACCGGTAATTACTTTGTTTTGCTTGGTGACCATTTGCAGCTTTCATGGACTTCATGTACCCCAACAGCGATGGGATTTTCCAGGCGGACAATGCACCATGCCATTGGACCCAAGTTGTCCAAAATTGGTTTGAAGACCATTCTGAATAGTTCCAATGGATGATGTGGCCACCACGTTCGTCTGAAATGAACCCAATAGAGCACTTATGGGATGTGGTGGAAAGGTCCTTTTGCACCCAAGATCCTGCACCTACAAATACCAGAGAACTGTGGGCAGCTATTCAGATGGCATGGCTCAACATCTCTCCAGAAGTCTTCCTGCCAATTGTGCAATCGATGCCATGTTGAGTTGCTGCACTTCGCCGGGCTAGAGGAGGTCATACACAATACTGTATAGGTACGTATCACATAACTTTTGGCACTTTAGTGTACATGGAAAGCTTCCAGAACATCAAGTTTGGTGGTTGAATCTGGCTTGTTGATTAGCCAGATTCAACCACCAAACTTGATATTCTAGAAGCTTTACCTATATATACAGTATATATCAGAATTCTTCACAACTTGTTAATGACATGGCATCCATGCCATTTTTATCAAGCTAATGGAAGCAACTAACAAAAACCCGTGACTGTAAACACCATTACTGATGTCATATACGATTTGAATATTTACATGCCATTCATCCTGATGAAGCTAGGCCAGAACCCAGCAAAACCTTGGTCAACTTGAAGAATAAATTATTTGTGAAAAAACATTGTATTTCCTTAATATATACTGTATATAACATTAACTGATTTTGCATTATACAATAAATGCTGCTTCTTTTTCACATTCCATAATTCATAACAGTAAGAAATTTACACACAAAGGCAAACACAATACATGCTTCAACCAACCTCAGGTAAAAACACACATATTCTACTATGATTAACAGCTACAAAGGCAATATAAATTTGTAATATCTTTTCAAATTAAAATAAATGCTATTTACTTTTGATCACATAAATTGCCATTCAGACAAAAGGTTGCCATGAAAGCTCAGTTTATGATATGCTAAAGTTATAGTAATACATTAAGCACCAATAAGATACAAAGGTTATTGCTCTTCAATATATGTATAACATCTCTCCATTATTATGTTCAAAATCTCAAATTTCAACTGTATTTCAGCTATATTTGGATAAGACAATGTTCAGTGATTTGTACAATGCCATATCAATAAATTATTTTTATTTTAGTAGAATATTCATAAAAAATCAAGTGACTTATCGCCACTTCCCCAAGCACTGAAGATGACACTACTTAAGATTAATGCTTCAGACGATACCTCAGCAGATATTACTGCAATTTCACTTAGGAAAATAAAACAAAACTGCAGCATTTTAAAATTCAGAAGGAAGTCAAGGAGGAAACAGTACCTCTCTAGTGTGAAAAGTGTGTATTAGTGACAAATTCTTGAAACTTTACATATTTTTCATATATTTTTAACAAACATTTTGGCAATATTTTTGAGCTGCCTTGGATTATAGTATTTAAAACTTTTTGCACTATTTAAGAAATTTCCTATAAAATGTTATCTGAGTTAAATGGTAAGTCTTTCATAATGCAATGAAAATTTCAGATTTTCATTATGTTCTAAAAATTACCTGATAATCAAAAGTCTAAAGGCATTTTTGCATCATTGTTTCACATTACTTTTACACAAAAAAGGGACTTTTACTAACAATATATAACTTTTTACTGCCCCATTTAACTAACACTGTCATTACTGCTCAGCATGCCAAGGGTGTACATAAAATGCACAAAAATAAATCTCTAAATCTTTTCAGATGTTACAATTTCTATGGCACTGATGGGACACAGCATGACATTCCTACATGCTGAGAAGTTGCATGAGTATAGCATACATGAAATCCTTATGATTTGTAGTGATTTTATGACTATGCAATGCCATGATATTTAACCAGATGGTGACAAAACAGTGGTAGTTAAGAGTTTAAAAAATATTTATGTTATGTTTGGAATGATCTTGACCACAGATAAGTGAAACATGTTCAAGTCAGTTCATGAACACTGAAGAATGATAGCAGTAATATCAGTTAGCTAATTACAGAGATTTAATTGGGAAAGGGTCACACGATAAATTGGTTGTTTTTCAGATTTTACTCTACAAGCAGCAAGAGCAACACAAATAAGGAAAACAGGCAGCACAGGCTGCACATACCAAAAAAGATTGCTACAAATGGCCAAATCTGCGATGAAAGACAAATCATGAGAGCCAGACATTATTTTTTCTACACATGTCAAAAAAAAAAAAAAAAAAAAAGAAGGAAAAAAAAAAAGAAAATCAGCTTTTCTTTTCTTTTTGAATAGTTTCTCTGACAGACGCACAATTTCTACAGAACTGTGCCCTTCATATTAGGACAAACTTAACACCCTCAGATATCTTCTCTAGAATTTGTAAAGAATATTTCATGAATATGTGTAAGATACTGCAAACTTAAACACGTAATGTTTAAAAACTACATCAAAAGTGATCACCATAAACATGGGGATGTCATTCTAATTACTAAATAGCATGGATATCTTCATTCTGTTTCATTTCAATTTGATAATAATTGATGTCATGGCCATTCCTAGACTTGATACACTATAAATTTCACTAAATTATAGGTTTTACTCAGGAATAAAAGGAAATTACTTACAGTTGAATTTTTGGGTAGCACCCCTACCCTTTCTCAGGACTACACTATAGTAGGTGCTGCCATTCATTAGCTAAATTCTAACCTTTCACATCATTAATGCTGTACCTCTTTTTTCTCAATTTCCAGTCCTTCTGACAATTTTTTTCTTGAAAAAGTGCTGTTGATGTGTCAGAACTTCTACAGAGTCCCAAAGCCCTTTATGTCCTGTATTTTGAACATGTCTGTCCAAACCTGTTTTGTTTGTCAAATTTTTAATTGCAGCTTTATGTTCTGCTAATCTGGTCTTAAGCTGTCTGCCTATTTCTCCCACATAGCTGAGACCACACTCACATTTAATATTGTAGACCACACCTTCCTGTAACAGGATGTTTTCTTCTTTTTTGCTTTAATTTTGGAAAGTAGTTACTAATTTTATTTTATAATCCTGAAGCCAGTCTGATTAGAAATTTTTCACCAATCCTCTGAAGTTTTTCAAACAGTCTTTTTGGAAGTAACTTTTCTAGTTAACTGAAACAACTTAGTTTTTGGACCTGCTTCTTTTCTGTTTTATTAAGAATTTTGTTGACTAGTAGAGAAGGGTAATTATTATCTTCCAAAACTTTTTTCAGTTCCTCCTTTTGAGCATGTTTTAACAATTCTGAAGAATTTAGAATGTTAATCTTTTCCAAAAATTAAGTGGCCAAGTTTGTTTTTATGTAAGTTGAGTAATTTGACTGATAGTCTAACATTTTTTTTAAATAAATTTTTTTTAATTTTATTATAATAACATGTTAGTTCATAATTTTAATTTTAAAATAATTTTAATTTTATTATAATAGAATGTCAGACTATCAGTCAAATCACCCAAATAACATAAAAACAAAATTGGTTCAGAATTGTTAAAACTTGCTGGAAACGCTTATTTATATATTCCCACACCAATAAATTGGATCACTAGTATAGTTTTACTATTTTCTACATAATTGGTGCACTGTTCCTTGTTATTAATTTGCTATTAGACATGTTTTAAATACATTATTTAAGTTTTATCAAACAGTATTTTATTTGATGACATCTCTCTCATCCATTTTTAAAATCTTATAGCTACATCCTACACTGTAAATAAGTCCTCCCATAAGATCTTTCTTAATTTGTTTAATGTGTCTGGGAATTTTTCTTATATTATTTCTATTACCTGGAGTGGGGGTGGAGGGATTGGGAGTCTTTGAAATTTTTACTTTTTTTTTTTTTTGAAAGATTCAAACAGAACTTTGTGGTGAGTAATTTAATAAAAAAAGAGCTTGTCTAAGAGAGATTTTAAATTCTATTAGAAAAAATTCCAAGAAATCAGCAGCATTTCATTAATTTATCATTAGGAAATTAAAAGTAAGGTCTAATAACAACAAGATGGAAATATTATCTACATTATGTGGCAGGTAAGATATACCATATTTTTCAGAATATGAGATACACCTTTAAAAAAATGTCAAAATCCACCCTGCGTCTTATATACTGAAGGCCATTCATTAATGTTGTCGTGAATGTATGCATCATGCACATATGCTGCTATAAAGACTGCCAAATGAGTTAAAAATGTTATCACCTTTACTTTACGTACAATAATTGATATTATTATGCACTTTTTCTACAATGTTGTATTGTGAATGCTTATATATACTATACTTTTATATTCATCCATTGTTAACAATGCATGTGTGTTTTATGAGCCAGGCCCACTATTGTGCTAGACACATAGTGCCTGAGCACATAACCAAGCGTTCATGAGTTAATATTGTAAAATACAGTTTAAGCATGTACCACATGTTGCACATAGCAATTTGAAACAGACTTAAAAGGACTATCATAGTTCTTTTAAAAAGCAAAGTTATAGAAAAAGAAGGGAAAGGACCACATACTCGTATCAGGATGAAACATCACAACAAATGATTAAGACACCCCCCAGCGAACGCATTAGTGCCAAATGCATTATTGCTACTGCAGACTTTTTGGTTTATGCAGAACCGTTGTAGGCAAAAGCAAAAATCTTATTCATTCACAGTAATATTAATACTGTGGAGTCATAATTTTGAAGTAATTTTTGGAAAAATCTATTCTGAATTGTGAACTTTACCAGGGGAACAAACTTTTATCTGCTTTTTATAGAGGAAGATACCACCATATCAGACAGTCTCAGTTCCTTGCTGTTTGCCAACAATGTGCAGATGTTAGCTTCTTTGACAGTACTTTTTTTTATTTTGAAAGGTTCTTGACAAGCCTTAGATAAAAAAATCCCTGTTGCCAGGAATTGTTAGTATGCCACAGATTGACGCCAGACTTCGACCAAGGCCATCTTACTTTGACACATCAGTCATATGGCGAGAGTGATCATCCGAACCAATAAAAAAGGCCATAGGCTGTACAAAAATGTGACATTGCAGGCAAATCCTGTAATGCATGTACAGCCTTGGCTGATATACTGAGTGGCATTTCTCTACATAGTTTTCATCAGCAGTATTACACTTGGCTAATTTCGCAAATCGCAAGGATTCAGGGATAAAATAAAAATACCAACATTTACCACAATCAAAGGTTTATTATACATCGACTATAGTTTTGCAGAGTATTTTGTTCAGCATCATCATATTTTTTTTATTTGTCCTGATGATGGTGAGCCAAATGCTCTGCAAAACTACAACTGATGTACACAGTCCAGTCACATTATTGTGACCACCTCCTACTTTTGACAGCTACAATGCATAGCCAATGACAGAAGGCACGTGCCTTGAGCTGGCTTGGAGGGTACATAAGGTGTGCTGTAGGCATTCTGAAAACATATCACTCATTGCTGTCATGGATAAAAGGAGCAATTTATCAGATTTGCAAAAAGGTATGATTATCGGCTTTTGGGCCAAGGGTGGCAGTATTTCTGAAACAACGCAGTTCACGTGCTGTTGTGGTTAAAGTGTATCTTGATTGGAAAAATGGCACCATTGCAAATAAGTGACGAGGGAATTGCGGAGCACCACGTGCCATTGATGTGAGGTGAACATCGGCTTCAAAGGTGTGTGAGGGCTGATTGAAATGCTACAGTGGAGCAACTCACTGGCCAAATGAACCAGGGGGCTACCGGATTTGTGTCTAAAATGACAGTTCAGCAAACCCTGCTGCGTATTGGGCTCTGATGTAGATAAATGTAGATGGATATGCTAACAAAGATGCATCAGCAGAAAAGGCTTACATTTGTATGGCAGTATCAGAATTGGACCTCCGCTGATTGGCAAAGGATTGCCTTCTCCGATGAGTCACGTTTTCTGCTTCATCAAAAGAATGGACGTTGGCATATAAGGTGAGAAACATCAGAGAACAAACACTCTTCAACCATTGCTAGAAGAACACAAGCTGGTGGGAGCAGTGTTATGGTCTGAGGAATGTTTTCGTGGCATTCTTTGGGTCCACTCATACCTGTGGAAAGCACTATGGACCGAATTCGTTATGAATCCATCTTTGCAGACCACGTACAACCATACATGTGGATTGTCTTCCCTGGTGTGGATGGGATCTTCCAGCATGACAATGCAATGTGTCACACAGCTAGAAATGCCCGAGAGTGGTTGGAAGAGCATGATGAAGACTTCAAAGTACTTCCCTGGCCCCCTAATTTCCCAGACTTAAACCCAATTGAGCATCTCTGAGACCACCTCAATCATGTTGTTTGCTCTATGGCTTCTCCACCATGCACCCTCCAGCAGCTATCAGATGCACTGCAGTCAGCATGGCTCCTCCACCATGCACCCTCCAGCAGCTATCAGATGCACTGTAGTCAGCATGGCTCCACATACGTGCAAACACCTTTCAGCACCTTATTGAAGTCAAATACATCGTTATTCGAGGAAAATAAGCCATACAGCAAAGTGGTACAAAAACAAAATATATATATACAAGTCCTGGGAGTACCAACCAGAACAAAATAAAAGGTAATAAAACATCAAGTTCAATACAAAGCAAAACAATATATAAATAAAACACCGGAGAGCTTACGGGATGCTCAAGACAAAGGCACCGAGGAACGTCCACAATACAGCACAGGCTTACAAGGTGTAGAAAAAATCATGTCAATTCTGAGTAGAACATCGATGGGCAGCAACAGCTGATTCCAGCTTAGAAAGCATAGAAGTAAGTCATTTATGACAGGGCACTGCATCGGATTCAGTTGGTCATAGGGCGTCGAAGAAAGTCACATACTCCCCAGCTGCAAAAGAAGGGCATCTGTTGTATGAAGGGGACATTCAGAGATATATGTCTTGTAATCAAAATTGTACCAGGCATCAGAGAAGAACTTAAACATCGCTAAATAAGGTAATGGTTTTTCAGGCAAATCATAGGCTTGAGCTGGAAGGACTTGAACAGCACAGCTTCAACAGAATCATCACCAGCAGCTTATTGAGTCACTCCCAGCCCGTCTAGCTGCTGTATGTGCTGCACACGGCAATTATTCTGGATATTAGCTGGTGGTCAGAATAATGTGACTCTACCGTGTATAATAAACCTTTGATTGTGGTAAACATTGATATTTTTATTTTAGCTCAACACCACATGTTCTGTTATCATAATTTATGTATATAAGGCTCCAATGATTCATAAGCTGCTGTTTTTATGCATAAAATTGTTTTTTTGTAAATAAAAATACTTTAAATGTCATTTAAAATCCCCTTTTATTTCTTAAATTCTTTTCAAAAAATAAGGGTGCATCTTATAATACTGGTGCATCTTATATTTTGAAAAATATGGTAACTGTTTTTCTTCTTGAGCACATATTATTATTTTTCAAGGACAAATTTATGAAATACAATTGAGTTCTTAAAATTTAATCTAAATGAATTCTAAATCTCTCTTCAGTGTGAACTCTTGTAGGGAAGAATGAATGTGTTGAGAGTTTCAAGTTGTTTAATTAACTCAGAAATAGCACAAGCTTAGGTTCAACTTGTTGCTGGATTACATGGTAATTGTTAATATTATTTTCGAAGAACAAATATTGTTCTTAAATATTTTGTTTCACACGTTAAATTCGAACGTTTGACTGAGGAAGGCAGTGTGCAATCAATTAGTTCCAGGAAGTGGTATTATACTAACTACAATGGCCATGAAAAATGTCAACTCATTATTTCTTTACTTGAATTTCCAGCGGGCTCCTTGCTGCTCTAGTTAAACACATTGCTTCATATGTCATTTTATGAATTTATTTAAACTATTAGTAAAGCAGAATGAAGTAAAAACCTTTAAAATTGGAATAAAATAGGAATAAAATCAGAATAAGATAAAAATAAAATTGAAAAAAAAAAAAAGGCCACAACGAATCATTAAAATTCCAGAAAGGCTGTCATTGTTCACATCATCACTCCAAAAGCATTTTCAACTGTTGATGTATTTGTCTTCTTCAGTGGTTGGCGATGTATTTGCCTCATCAGTGTCTTGTTGAACTTCTGCCAAGTTGTGCTCCTGGTCCACATCAGGATCTTCATTGCGCATGCCATGTTGTGCACCATCTGCTTGTGTTTGGCCATATGAATTCTTCTTGATGCACTTTTTTATTTTTTGCTTTTTCATTTTTTGTTTTTCCTCTTGCTTAATTAGGTATTTTCATGCGTATGACAGATCGTATGGAGTATTACTATCGTAATTGAATTTTTTTATTTTTTCGGTCATTACAGCCTCGGAAGTGAGGATCTGCTTGTGAGTGTTATGCAATGTGAGAAATGTTATGTTTGTCCAATCAGGATCAGTATTATTCTCAATGCAATACTGAATTAAAGATGTTTCAGCCTGTCTTTTGTTCTAATTATCTAAGTGTTCTTTTAATCTGATATTTAAATTTCTTTGAGTACTTCCAATGTACAGTTTAGTACTATTATTGCCTTCATTTGATGGCACAACTGGTATCTTGTAAACACCAGCTTTATCCAGAATTGATATTGGATCTCCCTTGAGCTAATATACTTGCAGTATCTTTAACAGTTTCAGGGATTCGGAGGTTAGCATATTAACTTTCAGTTTTTAAGATTCATGTTATATTTGGATTATAGGGTATTTTTCCACAGTGTCATAATTCTTCATTTTTACTATTAGTTTTTTCATTATTTACCATTTGTTTGCAATCTATTTATAATTTATTTATAAGTTTTACATCGTAACCAAAATCCACAGCAATGTTTTTTTATCCAATCTAATTCATTGGCTTCCACATTTTGATTCAAGGAATGAGTTATGTGCTCTTTGTATATAGTACCTGAATGCTGATTTTTATATTTCAAGAGGGGATATGACTTTTTACATATGATAGCTGGTACAAATGAGAGTTTTCTGTAAACTTCATATTTTATGGTGGACATATTTTTTAATAAAATGTCTAAAAAAGGAAGTTGTTTATTATTTTCATATTCTTTGGTTATTTTAATAGATGGATGTAATTCTGTGTATTTACTTATTAAGTACTGTTCTTCTTCTTTGGAGTGTCACCAAAAAATAATTATATCATCAACATACCTCAGGTACAGTTCAGGTTTTTTAATTTCTTTATCTTGTATTAACATTTTGGTTTCAATATCCTGAAGAGCTGCCTCTGCCATCAGACTAAACAATGGAGAGCCCATGGAGCACCTGTTACTTGCTTATAAATATTTTATTATATTGAAAAATAATCTCATTGTTGATGAATATCAGAGCTACAATTATACTGTTGACTTCATTTCTTGCAATATTATGCTCATTTAGTTTATTTTCAATAATAAGTATTTATTTTTCAATCGGAGTATTAGAATATAAGGATACAATGTCCAAAGAAATTTAAATATCAGATTAAAAGAACACTTAGACAATTTGAATAAAACACAGGCTAAAACATCTTTAATTGAGTACTGCATTAAGAATAATAGTGAGGCCTGATTGGACAAATGTAAAACTTCCCACATCGCATAACACTCACAAGCAGATCCTCACTTCCGAGGCTGTAATGATCGAAAAAATGAAAAAATTCAATTGCAATAATAATACTCCATGCAACCAGTCATACGCATACCTAATTAACCAAGAAGGGGGGCTGACAAAGCAAAGAATAAACAAGAAAATTAAGAAGAATTTATATGGCCGAACACCGGCAGATGGCACTCCGCGTGACATCCGCAATGAAGATTCTGATGTGGACCTGGAGCACGACTTGGCAGAAGTTCAACAAAGCATTGATGACTTGGCAGTTGAGGCAAATACATTGCCAACCACTGAAGAAGGCTGTGACTTCAACAGTTGAAATGCATTTGGAGTGACGGAGAGGGTGCTGGTGTGAACAATGACAGTCTTTCTGGAATTTTAATGATTCGTTGTGGCCTTTTTATTCGATTTTATTCTGATCTTATTCTAATTTTATTCCTATTTTATTCCAATTTCAAAGGTTTTTACTTCATTCTGTTTTACCAATAGTTTACATAAATTCATTTTTAAAATGACATATACAGCAATGTGTTTAACTAGAGCAGCAAGCAGCCAACGGGAAATTCAAGTAAAGATGAGCAGCCATGGGAAATTCAAGTGTGGTGCTATGATTTGTAATCTAACAGCCATTTTTTGTTCACAGAGTTTTTTGTTTAACCGAGGAAGAATTTTAACTTATGATACATAAGTATTCATCCTTCAGTTCAAACTTCTGACACAAATTTTAAAGATTCTCCCACTGACAAGGGTTTCCAAACTTTGGCTAGTCTGATTTTGGCCCATGGCTTTGATTTTTGGTAAACCAACCAACACCATGTTAGCAATAAAGTTTGTTAGCACTTGACCAACCAATACCGAAGTGTACAGTTTTTTTAACATTGATATGTTGTTTCACATTTTTAGAAATATAATGCATATATTTTTCATTATTTTTTTTACAACTGCATTTTTTAAAATAAAAATCAATTAATACCATGATTGTATCAGCTGTCTAGTACAGGTCTATTAATACCTACAAAGCGATCAGCATACTCATATACAATATTATATCTGTACATTAATTTTAGTGTTTGACACTGCTAATACGCATTAAAAATATGTTTAGAAGCTGGAACATGTGTAATCTAACTATAAATTGACCTTGATGATGAACATTTACAATCAGTTTTGGCAAAAAACACTAAATCTGAATCACAACTAAATACAATTTTTTTTTCAGAAAAACATTGGCACTCTACTTCGCCATAATATTTTTTCTGAATATGTGCGTTTATGTAATACCCGAAAAAAAAAAAAAAAAAAAAAAAAGCCATATCCCCCAAATAACTTTCTTTACTTCTAACAGTGTGTGAATGTATGGTTGGGGCCTGACATGAATTTGCAAGTTTTTAGAAACAAAATAAAAAACATGAAATTATTTTTCGTGCATTGAGAAATTTTCTGTGTGTTTTCACATGGATACATTGATTACACAGCCAAGCGTACAACTGATTTATAATTCAATGTAACAGAGATACAGCACAGTGATGTGTTTCAATGATTTTGCACCTATTTAAGGTTTTCCATAGTCAGTTCACTTTGCAAAGCATGTCACAAATCTAATATGGCCTCCACCTCAAAAATATTTAACACCCCTGTTCTGAATCATCAAAACTTTCAAGAAATTTTTCTTTTTCTTTCTTCTTTTTTTTTTTTTTTTTTTTTTTTTTGAGATGGGGACAGGGAATTTTTTTTTTGTCTTCAATTACGAAGATAATATTATCCATATCTCTTGCTATAAACAAAATATAAAGGTTTTATTAAGACTAAAAACTGACTAAAGAATATGAATAAAAATTGTTAACTCATTCAAAAAGACATGCTAAATAACAGAAATGTCAGTAACAGCAAAAAAGTGTTTTTCTTTTTAAGTGTAATGAACTCTTTAAATGAAAAGTTAAACTCAGGTTTTTCAAAATGTAAGGCAGGACAAATTCATAAAAACATAATAATTGGTGCACAGAAATAAGGTTAATTTCCTACTTGGTGTATACACACTTTTCACAACTAGAGGAAGAGCACATATACACAACCTGGGTTATTTGAACTCTCATTTCATATGCCACCAAAAGTAACAACATACACTGCAATGATGACTGAAACATAAATAATTCCAACATCATAACTGTGATCACAAATTATTTGCGCCACATAATGACTTTACACAGAAACACATGGAATTCTGAGGAATTAACCTGCTTAAAATAATATTTACCATTCAATAATTTTTAAAAGTAATAATTTGAGTTTAATATCTGGGCATGTTTTCTCCTTGATTACTACACATGTAGCTCTGTATAAGAACACACTGTATATCCCATTAATGTCACACAGCAAAAAAAGAGGGGACAGAAGCAATTTTATGGCTAATTTCATTTAGTTAAGTTCATATTGTGATGAAGTACATATCCATAAAGCTGTAAATGTAAGATGATACACAATATTTAAAGACATCTAAAGCATTTGTTTTTCATTTCTCTTCAATAAATTAAAAAATGTGGGTTTATTTTTACATCATATGCAATGCAAACACTAATTTTGTAAAAAACAACAACCCCAAAACACACTATTGGACGTGCCTGAAAAAATTGTTTAGCTTTCCTAATAATGTGGCACATGCATGAACAGTATAATCATTGGATGAACAATAATAATTTTATGACTCTTTTGTAATATGTGTCCCCACATTGAATTTTCTAACATGCTCATAATTTTAGTCTTAAAATTCTCAAGAAGGGAGAAAGAGTGGCATCAGAGTTTTGTGTAAAAATTTCTGATAGTGAATTTACTGTGTGATGAACTTTGTAATCAGCAAAAGCATCAACACCTATTCAAACACTTTGATAACCTTCCTATCATGTGAAACAAACGTTTCCTCTCTTGTACATTCAGTAGCAGTAATTTGTTGAACATTCTTAATTTTTAAATTTCCATCCAAAGTGGAGAATGAAATCTAGTTACTGATTAGTAATAAATTTTTTCATGACATCTAAAGGTATTTACTGCAACAAGCCAGAAGTGATTGAAATGTCTTTTTCTTACTCAAAGCCCTTCACTGAAACACATTTTAGATGCTGCAGTGAAATATATTTCAGGTACTTACAAGACCGACAAATTAACAGCTCTTGTTTTTCTCCTGCTCACAAAGTTTCAGACTCAGAGTAGACAAATGGCATAGAACTACTGTATTAATGTCACTGCTCTCATTACATACACACTTGTGTGCATTGAGTAAACATAACAAACACAGCCACTGCTAGTACCAATTACCAGGTTCACATAATGAATTTATCATTAAGACTTAGTGAATAAACTTTGGGTAAGTGTGTGTGATTTTTTCTACATATGAAATCAATAATATTTTAACTATTGTGTAAAATCATTAAATTCGTGATTTGTACAGTAGTATTTTCCTTCATTTAACCTACGGTGAACACTATAATTTTGTAAAAAAAGAACCCACGAAACACTATTGCAGACCATGAAATTCAGGGCAATGTTCATCCTGAACCATAATTTCCAACAGAAAAGTTGTGATTCATGAGATGACCCAGCATTCTAAAGAAATAGGAGAAAAAACTATCATCTTATTGGAAAAAATAACTGTCATTTTCTTAGTGTTTCTGTGTTACTTTCAAGTGACCAAACAGCAAAAATCATGAGTTGTTTTTTCAGCTGTTCCACAGTTATGTGTTGTGGGTAGTTCAGTGTGCATCACTGAACTACCCACAACACATAACTGTCCATGAGGCCAAATGATATCACCTGCATTGTGTCATATTTCCGATAAGTAAAAAAAAAAAAAAAAAGAAAAAAAAAACTTCTTTCCAACTATTTGTGGACCTCTATCTTCATATTGCTTTATATTTTTCTGTTTTTTATGAATTTTTTGTAATTTTTGAAATATATGACCTTTCTTGACAATTATGATGTGGATTATTTTAAAATCAAAGTGAGCAGTTTTTTTAAATCAATGATTATCCACATTAGCATATTATCTGCAAGCCTAAATTTATAACTTTTTTAACAGATGATCTGTGGATTAAATGATGAAAATTATAGTAATTCCAAGAACAGTGATTTTTAAAAATAATTATCTAGTTACACTATTCTCCAAAAAGTATCAAAACTTCCTCACATTCCTATGAACTCTCCACTACAGCACATGATTTTGACTGTTACACATGAACAGAATATGAGCCTCACAAGTTTGAGAATTATTATTAATATTTTTTTATTAGACAATGGTGATTTATGTGACTGAAGACAGCCTTTATCATTTAAAGTCAACTACGAAAGATGTTAAGAAATAGAACCATTACAATACCACCACTGTCTAACAATAGACTGAAAGACCATGAATACTAACCACACCTAAACAGAAGGTACTCATAGTGTGACACCATAGTCTCATCAATCATCCCAGTAAAACATCAACCAGTTTCAGGAATCAATGATGTTTGAGGCTGGAACCAAAGAACCACATCTCAAGCTATATAGTGGTTATCATGGGAAAGCTATGGCATGTGTGCCTAACATCATGAATCATATTCAGCAGTCTTATATGGTACATTGATCCCTAGAGCTATGAATTCTTTGGAGGAATGAAGCATAATACATCATATTCCGATCAGATGGGCAGCTATAGTTAGGAAGATATGTTGACAACATCTGTGGCCAGAGTGAATTCTGTTAACACTGAAGCTTAAGGGGATGATGAGATTGCATGGAACTGTATCTCATGATATGGCTTACATCAACATTTTGGAGAATTCCATGATCCATATGAAGTGGCAGCTTTTTTTTTTTGTTCAAACCCATCTTTGTTTCAGCAGAACAACAGTCAATGCAAGATGTATTTGTTGCACACTACATGTATTGTTACGCATTGATTGTTAACATGGATGTAGAGTTGGATTGGCCAGCAAAGAGTCCCAACCTGAATCCTATGGAATGCCAACAGGATGAACAGAAATATCAGATGAGGGACAGACCTTTATGTTAAGCATTGACAGTTGAACTGATCACCATTGTACAGGAGAAATGAGGACTATACTGCCTGTAGTGTATCACTCACTGGCAGAAAGCCTGTCTAGGAAAACACAGCATGCAGGGACCAACTTAGCAGTTTGGGGCTCTGGACAAGAGGCTTTCAGGGCACACCCCTGCATTCTGTGTTATGTGCATACATGTATGATTGAGGATGATCTCAGGAGTTTTAGCTTAAGCTTTTTGCAGTTTCACTCCGAACTGGTTGGAAACCGATTGGCAGAAAGTATATATTCCGTGTAAAATAATTTTACAGAAGTGTTATGTCGAAATACTATTTGGCGTCAAGTGACATGACGCAAAGCAAAGCGATGATTAACCAATCACAATCAGAGCCAGTTATTTCATGATTGTTTATTTCTCTCTTGCCATATCATTTGATGCTGAGGTGTAAATCCAGCATTAATTTCAGTTTCTTCCTGATTTGGAATGGTGGTGATCATGTGTTTTATCAGCTGCAGTCAATCACAGAACTAAGGTATAACCACACAACTACAGTAATAGTAGTCAATCACAGAACTAAGATGTTATCTCTAAATGTAATTGTTCAATACATGTGGTTCAATAGTTATGGTTAAGGTAGGGTACTCCATAGCCCTTTCCCCCTGTTTCTTGGAAGTGTTGCCTGCTCCAGCTTGTAAAATTGGTTAGGCTATACCTCCTTCCATTACAAAGTGACAGTGATTGGTTGCACCTTATGTTCTTATACTGGGATCAGTACACAGTTATTATTAGTAGATTAAGACATTAATTTGCCAATAGATTATGGCTACAAATCCACCAGAATCACCCCTTCCACTGACTCAACTATCAGTTGGTGTGGCTAACCTAGAGGCTTATGATGAGAAAGTTAGTAGGCACAGAAAGTAGAATTCCTAACTACTAGTGTACATCACCAACATAACTGACATCACACAACATTTTGGCACCAGCAGTCTGGGAGAGAGAAATTGGGAGGGGGCACCCTTATTTTTAGCTGGGAGGAAGTACCCGGCATCCCATAGCTTAAGGTTCCCGGACCTCCACACAAGCATTTGGATATAAAATTTATGTCATGGACATATTTTTGCATAACTTAGACATGTTGGACAATGTATAAGGGGCATCCTGAAAGTAATACCTCTATCCTTAACAACTTTTGAAATTTTGAAGTGATTTTAATGAAACTGCACTGACATGTGTGTGTACTATGATATGTTTCCAATGTGGGAACAAATTTTTTTCAGAATCAGAAATAAAGATCATGAATGACAGAGAAAAGCAGTGAGCCGTGATTGAATTCCTGGAAAAAGAGGGATGCGAGGCTCCAGAAATCCACAGAAGACTCCTGGTAGTGAATGGAGCTGTGACAATCGATATCAGTAATGCCCGAAGATGGATGAAGAGATTTCAAGAGGGAGAAAGTTCAGTGTCAGACAAGCAACAGAGAGGAAGACCAGCACCGAAACTGCAGTGACAGATGCCAACAGGCAGCGAGTGAAAGACCTCATCACAGCTGATCATCGTGTCACCATCCAGGAGTTGCAACAACAAACAGTGCTCACTATGTACAGACATTGAAGAAGCAAAAGGAAAAGACGTGACATTCCACTTCATAGTGTTGTTTTACACTATGATAATGCACGTTCCCACACCTCAATAGAGACTTCACAGGCTATTGCCAAAATGGGGTGGACAGTGATGCCCTAACCCTTACAGTTCTGATTTGGCTCCCTCAGACTTTTTCCTGTTTGCCCCTCTGAAAAGCACCCTTCATGAGAAATGTTTTGATGATGTGACAGACGTTAAACTGGCTGTGAACTCATGGGTGAAACGACAACCTCAGGAATTTTTCCAAAATGGATTTTACCAATGGGTTCAGAGATGGCACAAATGTATAGAAAGTTATGGACAATACTTTGAATAGGCTAGCATTATTAATAATATGTCCCAGTATTTTGCCCCTAAGTTTCACATTTTTGCTGCTACAAATAAAAATCTTATGAGGGATAAGGCATTACTTTCAAGATACCCTTTATAATTTTGAATTCTGTTCTTGGAAAATGTATCATCAGTTTTCTCCCTCACAATAATGGCATTTTTAATTTACGGTATTTTTTACATGATTGTATATTTTAAACTAACTAAAATATTTCTTTTTATTTCAATGCTTTAGATACAGTGCTTTAAGTTCCAGAGTATTATTCTCTTTTTTTTTTTTTTTTTTTTATTGGAGGTTTAACGACCACCGTGAACAACCCAATGGGCTATAAGCAGTTGCCCGTCCCTAATTTAGGGTCACTGGTTCCAGGGAAGGGAGAGAGCCAGTGCCGTAAGACAAATACAACATCCATGCCTGACTGGGATTTCAACCCGGACCCCTTACGGACGAATGATCAGAGGCCAGAGCCTTGCTTAGACCACTGCGCCACCGGGGCGGCTATTATGCTCTGATGTCATTAAATATTTTTTTTAATTAATTCCTTTAATATTTCTCATTTTGTTCTTAGAAACTGGTGGTTTGGAGAGTTACAGCAACACACACAACACACATTTTAGATAATATTCTCTTTTATATCTATTTTCTTTCTTTTTTTCTCTCTTTTTCATGAAGTACAGACCAGCAAGGCGTTGTTATGGAAAACTAAACAACTTTTCTTCTTCTCACATGACAAACTTTATTCTGAAATTTCTCACTGATACACAAAATTTCTTCTTAAATTTTACATCATTACATGTAGAATCAAACATAAATATAGAAGCTTTTTCACATACAGAAAAAGCTGATTAAACCATTCTTCACAAAACTTCATTCAATGATAAACATAAATAAATTCAATAAATTTAAAATAGCAGTACAGTATCTTCAATGCTACAAACATTTTAACAAGAGCAAAATGTGTTATTTTTCAATAGTATATTATTCAAACTCTTAATAGGAATATACAATATGACAAATCCAGTTTAGAGACAAAGCTTAAAATGTTGCTAACTTCACTGGGAAGGAAGATGAATTCCATTTCACCATCACAAAATCTATGAAGAGAAGTTAGCTATATGACCGTAAGCTGTTAAACACATGCATAGACAAATGTAACATTTTTCAATGTCGAAACTTCAACAATTGTAAGCCATAGATTTCACTTTCTTAATTCTTTTTGTATAAATTTTCATGAATCTTCTAACTGATAAAACACTTCTTTTTATCAAACAGATGGTATACATAATAATATTCTGTTAAAACTATTTAACTGCACCAGTTTACAATATAAACTTGAATACAATACAGTTTCCTAAACAACTGATCAAATGACTTAAATGGATTATCAAAGAGTGTCATTAAATAAATTTCACTATGACTATTCTGTTAAGGGGGAAAAAGTTCTTTTTCAGTTTTAATGCAGTTTATTTTGATTGATCATTTTAAAACATAGTATATGCATTAAACCACTGTGTGTGATAGTGTAAAATAAAAAAATTAGTTCTGCAATTTCAATGTGAAAAAATTCACAAGATAAAGAACTACTTCATACACACCTTCAGCTAATTATAAATTCTTTTAGCACATGGACATATAAAATGAGCAAAGATTGAATATTCACTGAATTCATTTAAAATTATGTGTAATGTAAATTTATTTAGATCCACCAATTCTGTATTTCTATGATTTTTTACAAGAGTACGTAATTTGATTTCATAAAATAATTTCCTGCCACATTTTAATAAAAAAAATTGTTACTACTGTAAACTTTTTTCCCCCCAAACTAATGACTGCATCAAAAACTGTTAAAACTACTATTCTTAAGTAGCACATTTCTCTTCTTTCTTTAGCATTTTAAACATAGTTATTAAAAAATCTATACAGATGGAATGTACAAATGATTCTTGCACAATAGTCTATTAATAAAATCATGATACAGCTGCTCATACTTCATGTTATCAGATAGTTATTTTTCTTTTGCAAAGATTGGTAGACAGATCCTAATAGCATTATTCTACTTCAATTTCACCATGTGGATCTTTTTTGGAAGTTAGTATCAGCATAAGATATTGCTGTATGAAAATATGGCAGCACATGATTTCTGTTCAGAATGTTTTCAAAAGTGTTGCTTTCAAGAAAAAAACTGCTTTTTTAAACCAGAACCAGTGGCGCATTGGGATGACCAAATCAGGCCAGGAAATTTAGTCTTGATGTTGGCTACAAAGACACTATAATTATAGGGGGCTGACTTCACTGGGAAGGAAGATGAATTCCATTTCACCATCACAAAATATATGAAGAGAAGTTAGCTATATGACCATAAGCTGTTAAACACATGCATAAATTCCCTCACGTGAATATTCCATTATATCCTTGATCCAAGAGAGCTGTTGAAATAGGGATTGTTAAATGAATTTAGTCATCAGGAAATTTTAACAACAGCTTAATGTATAAATTATCAATGTTTATTCACAATTAAATCTTTTATTAACATAGACTACAGTTTTGAAGAGCATTTGGCTCAGCATCATCAGGATGAATGGAGTGTAAACATTAAAATCATTATGGCATCATCAGAGTTCTGACAGTCACGAATTTTGATGAGTGACATTTTTTTACTCATCAAAATTCGTGACTGTCAGAACTCTGATAATGTCACAATGATTTGAATGTTTACGCTCCATTCAACCTGATAATGCCGAGCTAAAAGCTCTGCAAAATTATAGTCGATGTTAATAAAAGATTTAATTGTGAATAAACGTTGATAATTTATTCTAAATCAACATCACAAGTGTGTAGTCTTAAATTATATAACAGTTTAATGGTGAAAGAATTTTAAAAATCTGCTCATGATTGAATGTAGCATCAAACCATGATCAAAACAGGGTGTTGTTCCAGATAATTATTTTCCTTTGAATGCCTTTTGAAGACCCCATTTCCCACTAACTTACTGTGAAAATCATTCTGAAAGTTGAAATGTTCACATGCTACATGGCAATTATCCTAAGCAATTAATTTTTACATTTATTTGATCAGTAATCATCTATTGTGTAACGATATTGGTAACTCTTCCTTGAGTATGTCATTTTTAAGTCTACCCATTACTTTATCCCATGAACCAATACTAGTAAATCGTTGTTTCCTTTAAGACAAATGCAGGTACTTGTAGGATACAGATTTCAAAATATCTTTGCCAAAGAATCGTTTTGTGCTCTGTGTCAGTCTGTAGACAAGGGGGCATGGATTATGGGCCATTGCAATAGGTTCTAATGTATTCTTCAAGATTACAAAAGTAGGGTAGGATCTACCAGTGACCCTGGGTTCCAAGTTGAAAGACCTGTGCTAAACTGAAGTTAGCTTTAGATTCATTAATACATTGTGCTTGGTACAGCAGCACTTGCCTCATTTAGGTACAGATAATTTTGCTATGTCATTTCACAGCATGTGGCCAAAATATAGATAGAAGGAAACACTTCTTTTTAAGGAAATAACTTTTCAGACAGATATGAAGCTCAAACAAAGCCGACGGTTATTATTCATAAGTACCAAAATAATTATTTGTTCATTCCAAAAAATCCAGACAAAAACAATATGAGAAAGCGGGCCATTTTTCAAGTGGCCCACTGGAAAATACCCTGTTATTCCGGTGGGCCAATCTGCCCCTAACCAGAACCAATAATGATTGTTTTTAGTTTAGGATTTAAAAACAAGATAATTAAGATCATATATTACAGTCAATATTAATTTTATAGTTAAGCGGATTTTACTTTTTTTTACTTTATTTGTTTCTGTCTTCTCATTTGTAGATTTATTTTGTTACTTGTGCTATTTCATGTTGAGAAATGGTATATTTATATGAACCTGTTACTCACTTTTATTGTCATATGTACTTCTAAGTCAGCATCTAGATAGCAGTAATCATATGTTCGTGGCATAGTCATTCTCAAAGGTATTTTGAGTATTCAATAAAAGTCATGCCATTGGCACATTACCTACAAAGACACCAAGGTGCTACCACAATGGTTAATGTTGTATTGACAGTGTCCTTTTATTGATGAATGTTTTAAGTGTATAGAAAGCAACTAGTCCAGAATTTGGCAAAACTTTTAATTAATATTCCAAGTGCCTTCGAAAATAAATAAAACAGCATCAGCACAAGGAAAGGTGCCATTTGGCATTGACTCAAGCCAAATGGCACATAAAAATAAATGAAGGAAACAATTGTGAATGAATGCATAACTTCTCAATGTTAAATAGAATAAATAATAAAAGAAATACTGCAATAACAACAAAGAAGATCCAGAAATGTATGCATAAAAAAAGGTGTTACTTGTAGAACGAAATGACAAGTACATAACAGTATGCAATGTTGAATTGTAATATTTAAAGTATGTTATTCCAAGTAAATGTGCTAAGTACAATAGGGGGGGGGGCGCAGAAAGACTAAAACATATGTAGCATACAGTTTTCGGTATGATGCCAACCATTATTCTTAAATTCTTAATATGCTTTCTGCCACTGTTGCTCATTGATGACTGACCTTAGGAGCTGATGTTTATTTTGAGTAATAGGCCAGATAATATTTGTATCACTAAATTTTAACTTCTTTTGGAGGTAGGGGAAATAGTAATCATGCAAATATAAATATATATATGCTACTGATTTAAAATTATTGGGACAATTATATTAAACATTGGCATTCAAAATATAAAGTGGACAGTAAATATCATGAGTGACAGTCAGTGAAGTGAAACAAGCATATCTGGCAACTAAAAGTGTTCCATATGAAAATAATATCACAAAAAAAAAATTGAAAAACAGCTGCGATTTAGTATTCAAGCAGTAAACTCAACAAGGTAACTACTGCAAATAAATGTACATTGACTGCGATATATATTTCATTTTATGCAGTAATAAATGTGATTATCACAAAAACACACAGATTTTGTAACACAAATATGAAAATATGGCCAGCGTTTTATGAAGTATCTGAAAGCAGTGGTATAGATTTAACTGTAATTTTAAAATATCAAAATGATACATTTGATTTGCTTGACATTTCTTCTTGCTTTTTTTCACCATAATGGGAGCCATTAGATATTTTTATGTAATGGTTTTAAATTTTTTTTTTATATTTTATACATGTGATGTCAAATGTCATGACAGGAAATTGGAAAAAATTAAAACTTGTATAAAGTTAATAGACAAGCATTGAGTTGAATGCTGCACCATTCTTCAATGAAAGACAGGACCCAATGAATTTTTATTTTCTAACATCATGCACATTGATCTCTAGTAAGCAGGTTACAATACCAATTATACTGGTTTCAGTTATGAAGCCTTGATGCTGTTTATTTACTATGATTATGAATGTATGGTTGGTGTTCTATGATGAAAACCACTGAGAATCAGGATACATAAAGACATTTGTAGTGGTAACTTAAGTGAGACCCATTCCAGTTTTTTTCAAAAATATGACACAGTTTTAAGCAAAAAAAGTGTTTTTCCAGAATTCCAGCAGAGCAGTCATAAAATTGTTCTGAAGAAAGAAATTTCAAAAAAAAAAAAAAAAGGACACAAAATGTTTCCCTTTGAAACTGACTGTAAATCATATCTCACTGAAACAATTTCTAGGTTCTGATTATATTTAACTCAAATTGTTAACAAATAAGTGGCATTGTGCGAGCATCATGCAGTCCAAAGGACCTATTTTTATGTACTACACCATAAACAAAGACCTGCTGTAGAAAGAATGGTTTTAACTATTGCTTGATATTTTAATAACATTTTGACATACAAATGTGGCAAAAATGTTAATATTTTGAAAATTTATTACTGAAAATTATGAAAATTTTGTTGGAACACAGAAGTTTCAATCTGATTCTTAAATAACGTTTTTCTAAGACTGCCTATATACTGTTGGTGAAACACTCCTCATAAAAACTAAGTATTAAATCCCTCCAGCTAGAACTTCTAGAAAACTGCAGGTGTTCAACTGACATCAATTTCAGCTTTTGGAATCAGAATCTGCATACTTGAGACATATTTTTTTACAAACTCAATGCCTGTTGGCATGCTCTAGGAGGAACACAAATGGATGGTTTTGCACTTGTTTGCCACTGGACACAGAAAACATGTTTTTCTATTTTCTCTTCTTAACTTTTAATTCTTTTTTGTCCTCCCTATTCTATTTCTCTTTCCAGATTCAAAGGATGCATTTCACAGATAAACATAATTCCCTTGACAGTCTCTGGTTATTCAATCTTTCTTTTAGATATGAATCTATAAGAGTAGGTAATAAAATGTTTGCATGCTATAGTTACATAAAGAAATTAGAAGCACAAAAGTACATTCAACCTCCCTGAGGTCTTGATCAGCCGTAAACAAACAGAGCAAGACTGGTTGCCAGATTTTCATTTTCTAGTTTTTCATTTCTCTTGTTGCCAAATGATAGGAGAGACTTTCAAAATGATGGGGATAAAATATGGACTGTCGGTATTGCAATTTTGATGAGATATACATACTTCAAAGCTTTCATGAAAACGTAAAGCCCTATAGCATTAAAAAATATTATTACCTACATTCATTTGTTACATGTGAATTGCATATTCCCACAGGGATCTATAAGGTGCTTAGCTAGAGATTTCATGAAATTCAACCATAAAAGAGAATCCAGATTACTATGAGATTGATACATAATATTTGTATTTACTGTACTCATATCTAAGATTTGAAAAAATATAGCTATCAGTGAATGTCTGGTTCAATGACTAGATCTGTAAATACTGCATTTTGTCATCTAAAATATCCATACCTTCTTTTGCGCAGTTATACAAAATTGATTATTTCCAGTTTTGCAGTCTCATCAACTTCTTCAAAATGATGCATTGAGGACACAAGAATGACAGCTTTGATTTTTTTAGAAATGTAAGAGACAATTGCCATCTCTTTAGTAAATCCATAAAGTGCAGATCCAATACTCCATGATTTTGAGGTTAGAAACTCTCCAGAAATTTCCCTTTTGTTCTTTTCCAGAGTTCCTACAAATATTAACACATTCTTTTTCAGGTCTTCAACTAATTCTAGGGAGGAGTATCAATTATCTGCCGTAACATTTCTGTTACTTCCCATAATTGGTTTACATAGGTGAAGAATAGCTTGGGTTTATACACTACAGTTTTTCTCCTTGGATGTGAGTCTAGTTCTATTGCTTCAATCATCCACCAAAGTAAATACACATATTGTATACATAATTATTTATATATATATATATTTTGAAACTGACATCATCCTCAGAAGCTAACTAGCATTTCATCAACAATGACAGAGGTTCCACAAGAAAATGCAGCTTGGAGTTTTTTATGGAAGTATTTCATCAGTTATGCTACTACTGCAGTTTGGTCATTTTTTAAATTCTTTTTTGTTTGCTGGAATATCAAACTGTAGACAGTTCAAGAGTACTGCATACTACAAACCTCTTAGGTGACAGTTCTAAATATTTCTCTTTCTGTGCCATCAGTTGCAAATAAAGATAAAATGTTTTCATGGTTGGATTTGAAAACGGACAAGTAAAACAATAATTCCATATTTTTTTATTTGCCTGCTTTTCATTCACTGCTTTTATTTTTGTATCTATCCATTTTAGAATTACATTCATCATCTTTTTACTAAAAATCAAATTTCAAGCAGTAACTGATTCAACTTTCTCTGCCACCATAGAGACTTGACACAGGGTTGGCAGCTTTATAGTGTTATGACTAGGTGTTTTTCCATTCTGAGCTGGTGCTATAGGTAACCACTTTTATCTATTTTTTCCATAGAAATTTGCTTTTTTAGATGAACTCTCATGTTCATGATGATTTTCATTAGTTTCTTGTTCTGACTGTCTGAAATGCTACCATGAATACTCTCAGTAATTTTAACTTCTTCCTCAGAATTGTCTACATCTGTTAGATCCAACAAATCGGTTTTCAGTTCGTATAAAATGGTAGCATCATTACCCTCAAAGTGAGGATTATGATAGACCGATGATATATATACCTTTGGTTTTAGTTCCAGTTGAAGAAATTTTCATTTAATCTTCCTTCCCGCTGAATTCTTTTGGATTTTTACAGATGTTTCTGGCCTCTTGATTTTAGTCAAGGCCAGTTCTTAATGTACAGAAGAATTAACAAAAGTTTTGTTTACTTTTGAAGAATTTAAATGTTGTTGCCAGGTTCCTCATAGTGTTTCCAAGTTTCTCATACTGTTGCCAGTTACTAAACTGAAATGTTTCACTGAACAACAAAAATAAAAATGTTGTTTGTTACAAAGACTGCATATGCCAAATCATACACTATTTGTCATGCTGATTACAAATCTGCTTGATAAATTTCTGCTATCGGGCATAGTTCTCGAGTAACCTGTTGTTTCAGTGTACAATAAGCCTTCCTTTTGGCATGTATATTTTGCTACAAGCAATCAATTACCCTTACCTTAAAAAGTAGTTATTTTAGATTTTCTTCTGTACTTTGGTTATACTACATCCCTTTTTAGAGTCCAGCAGTAATCAGCTAGCATTTTAGGGCTCCATTTTCCTTTATAGTGGTTTTCTGTGGTACATACAGTATCTGATGAAAATGTTCTCCATGCTCATCACTTACAGCTCCTAAGTTCTGTAGGGAAAAGTCCAGATGCGAGTGAAAGAAATGTATTTTAAGGGTCATATTGAATTCCATGGCCTTATAGTTTTCTAGAAGCTCAGCAATAAGTTCTTTATCATTTTCTGCCTTCCACTTACCTAAAAAGTTCAGTACCAATCTTTAAAGGACTTCCATGCAGCAGCTTCAATCTCATTCAAACTGCCTTTAAATGCAAGATCACGCATAAGCTCCCTTATTTGTGGACCAATAAAAATACGTTATTTATTTTTGGCTTCAGGTATTTTGAGGAACTTGTTATTTAGAAAATGAAAGGCTTCTCCATCTTTATTCAACACCTGTAAAAAATTTTATCAAACCCAGTTTGATGTGAAGTGGCGGTAAGTACACCTTCTGAGGACTTACTAAAGTCTCAGCAACAACATTTTTATTACCTGGAATTAAGGACTCTCTTTTATTCTTCATGGAAAAAGCTAGGCTAAGGAAAAAGAACTTTTCAAATAGTCTCCAGGAAGCAGAGATAGTGAGAAAAAGGCTTTTACTTTTACTTCACCTAATGGGAAATCTGTGCATTATTTAAAGAGGATAATGCTGCACATCTCTATTGTAGAGAATGTAATACAGTAAAAAAGAAATTTCTCAATAGGGTTTTTAGAAGCGGAGATACAGCTGCAAACAGAAGTGCATAAACACCACCTAGCGACACAACTGTGAATTGTAAAACTCTTCAAATACTAACCTAAAGTGTTCCACAAGGTAAAGGGCATCCAGTGTTGAAATTATTTTTTAAATCACACATTTAGAAGCAGTGATATTGAGAAAAACAGATTAAGCATTGGTGCCCATAGCAGCGAAAGCATGTATTATTTTGGGAAGAAAATTCACATGAAGGACAGTTAGTAGTACTTAACCAAAAAATATTTTTTTGTATCGGGTTTTTAGTCACGCAGATATTGCTGTAAACAGAAATGTGAACTTACGCCCTCTAGTGGCAAACTTGTGCGTTAAGAAAAATTTGAAAATACATGAGAAACATTTTGCAGTGGAAACACTCTCCAACAAAAATAATAACTTTTCAAATTGGACTGTTAGAAGCAGAGATATCGACAAAAATAAGGCATACATCTATGCTCCTGGTGGGAAGACTATATATTATTTTAAGAAGAAGGTATTCTCAAAAAGTTTTCCTGGGTGAGCGGTATTGGTCCACGACAGCATTTTTTTTTATCGAGTTTTCAGAAGCTTAGATTTTGCTGCAAATATATTAGAAGCAGAAACACACACTTACGCTCTCTGGTGGCCAAACTATTTGTTACCAAAAATTAGAAAATATAATCAAAACATTTCACACGAGGAGCTGTTTCCAATGCAGGAAGGATTTTTCAAATCAGACTTTTAAGAAGCAAAGATATCAAGGGAAACACAATTTATCTTTACGCCCCTAAAGGAAAATCTGTGAATTACCTGAAAAAGAAACTATGCCTAAAATAGTATTTGTTATAAATGGCAAAAGGAATAATACATTTTTTCAATCGAATATACAGAAGCAAATATATGGAAAACTTTCAGTAACGTTATAAATTTCAACTGTTGTGAACAATATTAAAACAAATTGTTTCATGAATCATTTATGGCAGACACTGAGCCATAAATAATTTGGAGTGCTGATTCTTCACTGATTATTAACATGGGAGCACAGCGGTCACACAAATGAAGTCCCAAAAACCTGCATGATTATATATGAATAGGTAATTTGGACAAAGGTAAGTATTCAATATGGCCTTTTGTTTTGCATGGAAGCAGTTTATGATTTATTGTTTGAAAAGATTTATTTAGGATTAATGTATTTTGTTTAGCCCCCCCCCCCTTGTTTCAGTAAGTTTTTTTCTTTTTTTATCTTACACTAGGGAGGTAAAATGCAGGTTTCTTTATGTCCTTGTGCTCAGTGCAGTTGGTGAGTCCACAACAGGAAAGCCACAAAATTGTAAGCACTGCCACTATTGCACACTTCCCCCCATGCGAAAATAGAGTGTTGTCTCGCTTTTCCCAAACACATAGATTATTGTAGGTGTCAGCCACTGGCTAAATGGCATTCAACTCCCGCTGCCTGAAATGGATTGATAACAAATGCCCCACTGTGCAACACTTACAGTTTCTCCTATCCCCTCCTTCTCTTGTAAATGGACTGTGTAGATCATTTCCCCAGAGCTACCAACTTTTCAAAATCAAAAACCGGAACATCAACGCGTGTTCAGTGGCACACATATTTACAACTTATAAATAATAAAATTATATATTATAGGTTTCTTTATTTTTCTTACAGTTAATTTTTTAATGCAAATAAAGAAATATTTACAAAAAATGTGTATATAAGTATAAAATAAAATCAGTGCCGGATTTAAGGCTTTTGGGGCCCTAGGCCAAATTTTCTATGCACCCCCCCCCATCCATATTTGAATTTGCTCCTATAAGACTTTCTAATAAACTTATCTTTAAGTTAAGAATATAATAATTGGTAGTATAATTTTATTGTTATATAAGCATCATTTAAATAAAAATTATTTTGATTTAACTTGTTATTAAATTAAAGGTTATAAAAAAATATTTGCAAACATAGTCAAAGAGGTTCATGCTTATCCAGGGACACCACTTTACATTTTGAATGCACTCTCTATCGCACATTCAAAATGTAAAGGACTACACTTTACGTTGAATGCGCTCTCTTTCATATTTGACGTAAAGGAACAACACTTTATGTCGCATGCGCTCTCTATTGCATCCGTACGAACACGAGCATGCTTGCAATAGAGCTATTATTACATTATTATTTCTTTAGTTATCATTCAAGATAAAATAAAAAATTACCACTACTTTGTTTTATTCAAGTAAATTAAAATAACGGTACCACCCTTTCCTAAGTTTTTCTGTTCCATGCTCTCCGTTTTTCTGGATTCTACACCTGGGGCCCTCTAGAGCCTGGGGGCCCCTAGGCTGTGGCCCAGCTGGCCTAGTGGTAAATCCACCGCTGAATAAGATTAACAAACCTTGTTAATGAGTTTCATTTTTAGAGAGTGCTGTGGTTGTTGTAGATTTGGCCTTTCTTAGAAATTTATCATCATACTTCTGGGAAAAACATGAACCACTCATATTAGATTTTGACCCTGAAATGGCTTGTAGGGTACAATGTTTTATTTAACCACAAAAGTCAATTTTATTCCCTGCACCGAACTAAAAGCACACTCACAGGGTGCATTGCTATGTGGCAAAACTAACACACCCAACATAACTCTACTCAGTCAATGATATAACAGGTCTTTTATATTTTCACTGTACACCATGTAACTCCTCCATTCATAAAACTTGAAAATTTTCATCACCCTGGAGCGGGGATCAAAAACGCACCTCCCGATTTCCAGTCGAGCATGCTAGGCACTACACTACCCAGGATAAGGAAATTCCAAGCAACTGAACATAAATATCTGAGAATCTTCAGATTTGCACTAGTCGAAGCAATTCTGCCCCATCATAGCAACTCAAGACCTTTTCTCACATCTTTAGGATGTAGGTTGAAAATTGCAGTGATGGAAATAAGTCATATACAAATTATTTCTTCTGTCAGATGGATTGAGAAACGATTTTCCTGAAGAAATATTATATTATTAAATTTATGCTCGACCGGAAATTTTTCCTGAAGAAATATAGTATTAACAATGCTCGACCGGAAATTGGGAAGTGCGGGTTCGATCCCTGCTCCAGGACGATGAAAATTTTCAAGTTTTCTGAACGGAGGAGTTACATGGTGTACAGCGAAAATATAAAAGATTTAAATCCCTATCATGTATAATATTTCATCAGGAAAAGCGTTTCCCGATCCATCCGACAGAAGAAATAATTTGTATATGACGAAGAAATAATTTGTATATGAAGAAATAATTTGTATATGACACTCACCAACCCGCTTGGCCAGCGTGGTGAGTTATGGCCAAACCCCTCCAAAATGATTCCACAACTTAAATCTTGGCCCTCAGTCTCCGGCAGCTGGAATGTACCTGGCCAAGGCAGCGGCCAGTGCGACATGAAGGCAGAGGGTGCTAAGAATCCCCGGAGGACCGGACTAGGCTGCCATCTGATGCTGACCTTGGCTACGTATAATGGACGCTCCCTATCTTCTGATTCAAGGCTTCTTGAATTGGAAGAGGAACTACAAAGGATCAAGTGGGACATCGTGGGGCTAAGTGAGGTAAGGAGAAAAGGAGAAGATCTCATCGAACTGAAAAGTGGACATCTCTTCTACTATCGTGGGACAGATACTGGCAGAACTAGTGGTGTTGGATTTATAATAAACAAGAAACTGAAGGATAAAGTTGTAGAAGTTGAAAGTTCCTCTGACAGAGCTGCACGACTTGTTATTTAACTCTCGAAAAGATACCAGGCTCAGATTATTCAAACTTATGCACCCACCACAAGTCATCCTGAAGAAGAAATTGAAGAATTTTATGAGGAAATTTGTCATCTAAATAATAAAGGTAAGCAGCACTTGAAAATAATTATGGGAGATTTCAATGCAAAAATAGGGTAACGGCAACAGAATGAAACTTCAGTAGGTAAATTCGGTCACGGCAACAGAAACCAGCGTGGAAATACTCTCGTTGAGTTTGCAGAGGCAGAAGGGTTTTTCATCTTGAACTCCTTCTTCAAGAAAAAGCCACACAGGAAATGGACATGGAGACGTCCAAATGGGACGTCAAGTGAAATTGATTTTATTATGTGTAACAAAAAATTCGTCATAGAAGACTGCAGTGTGCTAAACAAGTTCAACACAGGTAGTGACCATAGATTGGTGAGATGTAAGATGCACCTCAACTCTAAACTTGAACGTGGCAAGCTCATAAGACAAACAAAATCTATTGACATAACCAACCTTAAAAAACACCATAATACCTTCAAGTTGGAACTGAAGAACAGGTTCTCTGCTTTAGAAGGCCTAACATCGGAAGAAGTGGACATCTCTGAAGTTAAAAGAAAAGTAACCAAAGCTCTTATGGAAACAGCAACAAAATTAGCTGGTTCTAAGAACAAGTTGCATGTAAATAAATTATCAGGAAAAACGAAAATGTTGATGCAAAAAAGAAGAGAGATGAGGACAACTAAAGAAGATGTGACTTCCAAAGTGGAATATATAGAGCTATGCAAGACAGTAAGAAAAAGTATCACTGAAGACGTAAGAAAACTCAACTGTGAACTAGTGAGGAAAGCAATTGAAAACAACCAAAGCCTAAAGATAGCAAAGGGACATCTCAGTAAGGGAAGAAAACAGATTATGGCACTGAGAAAAGAAGATGGTTCTGTAACAAGAAATAGAGGCAGAAATTTTGACAAGAGTGAAAGATTTCTACTCCAAATTATATGAAAGGGATGATACATGCACTCCAGACATCATGAAAGATACCAGTACCAGAGTTCCTCCAGTCCTTCCAGCAGAAGTTGCACATGCAATCAAGAACATGAAGCGGAGAAAAGCTCCAGGAGAAGATGGAATTACTGTAGACATCATACAAGAAGCAAGTGGACAAATCGAAACAGTACTCGCCCAAATTTTCACTCGATGCCTTAATGAAGGAAAGTTTCCTGAGGATTGGAACACCGCTACAATGATCCTGCTACATAAGAAAGGTGACATTGAGGGTCTCGGAAACTACAGACCTATCAGCCTCCTATCAGTAGTTTATAAAATCTTCACTAAAGTTCTTTCACACCGCTTGAAGGTAACACTGGACATGGCTCAACCGAGAGAACAAGCTGGATTCAGGAGTGGCTACAGCACAATAGATCATATCCACGTACTGAGAGAACTAATTGAAAGAGCGAGGGAATATGAACTTCCATTGTGCATGGCTTTTATCGATTACGAAAAGGCCTTTGATTCGGTGAAACCATCAGCAGTTACAATGGCTCTGAAAACCTGCGGTATTGAAGATGCATACATTAATATTATTAATAACATCTATGAAAATGCAAGTGCAAAGATTCGGCTGTTTGAAAATACAACACACATAAAAATTGGAAAGGGAGTGAGACAAGGTGACACCATATCTCCGAAGCTCTTTAATGCCACATTGGAGGGTGTTTTTCAGTCGCTGAGCTGGGAAAACAAAGGGATAAAGATTAATGGAGATTATCTAACCCACCTTTGTTTTGCTGATGACGTAGTCATTTTTGCAACTACCCCATCAGAGCTGCAGAGTATGATCCAGGAACTTGCTGACAAGAGTAAAGAAGTGGGATTAAAAATGAACTTTCAGAAGACAAAAGTGATGTTCAATGCTTTTACAAGAAATGAAGATTTATCGATTGATGGAGAAAAGCTGGAGATAACAGACACATACGTTTATCTTGGACAGCAGATATAAAGTGAGGGTCACATTGATGAAGAAATTAATCGGCGTACAAAACTTGCCTGGAGAGCTTTTGGAAGAAACAGCATAATTTTCAAGAGCAATATGCCATTATGTCTTAAAAGAAAAGTGTTTGATCAATGCATCCTTCCAGTGCTTACGTATGGTGCAGAGACGTGGACCTTAACTAAAAGAGACATACAAAGGCTGCAGGCAACTCAAAGCAGCATGGAGAGGTGCATACTTGGTGTAACCAGGAGAGATAAGAAGAGGAACTCGTGGATCCGAAAAATGACAAGAGTGGAAGACATCATGATCAGAGTTAAATCCCTGAAATGGCAATGGGCTGGACATACTGCCAGAAGGACAGATCATCGATGGACAGCCGAAATTTTAGATTGGATTCCAAGGGACAGGAAAAGACCCAGAAGAAGACCACATGGAAGATGGGTGGATGAAATTCGAAAGTATGCAGGGGTGACATGGAGGAGACTGGCACAAGACAGACCGTTGTGGAGGAAACTTGGGGAGACCTTCATCCAGCAGTGGATTGATAATGGTTGACAATGATGATGATGATGCTGACTTATTTCCATCACTCCAATTTCCAACCTACATCCTAAAGATGTGAGAAAAGGCCTTGAGTCGCTGCGATGGGGCCGAATCGCTTTGACTTGCGAAAATCTGAAGATTCGCAGATATTTTTGTTCAGTTGCTTGGAATTTCCTTGTCCTGGGTAGTGTAATGCCTAGCATGCTCGAACGGAAATCGGGAGGTGTGGGTTCAATCCCTACTCCAGGACGGTGAAAAAAAAACAAGTTTCCTGAATGGAGGGGTTACATGGTGTACAGTGAACTTATAAAAGATTTAAATCCCTACCATGTATAATATTTCTTCAGGAAAATCATTTCCCAATCCATCCAACAGAAGAAATAATTTATATATGAGATATAACAGGTTTCCACATATTCCTTTTTCCTCACCAAGAATACGCTGCTCATCAGCTATGTAGATATCATTTAAATTCCTTGGTAAGCTTGAATGCTGATAAAGCAGAAATTCAGTCTCCAGCTCATCCACAGCAGTGAAGGTAGTTCCCCCTCCTCTTTCAACATTAAACATGGAAACATGTCAATAAAAAATTTGACTGAAAGAAACTTCAAAATATCCACAACTTCAGGATGCCGTAGTACCTTTGATCGTAGCGGAAATAAAGATAGCACATAGTCACACACTTTGATAAAGTATCAAGATCGGCTTTCAACTTGTGAATTCTAAGCTCTTCACATTGTAACAGTAAGTAATATTTATCAAAGATACTGATAACATTTTTAATGAACAAAGAATATGCATAAAGGAAAATGTGTTAATGTCATTGCAGACTTGTTTTAAAATATTTCTTAAACAGTGCTTGTATAAGGAACTCCATTCGTATTCCACTTTTGTTCAGCCATATGGACTGTTTGACAGTACATTTTTTTCTTTTTTGCTCCCAAGATCACAGGTATTATACTGTGAGACTCAGCAGATTTCTTTTTACACGAAGGGGAATATATTGTATGAGGCTCCTCTTTTTACACCAGAAACTGAAGGTTGTTGAGATGTCAAATCTATAGGATTTTTAACCTTTGGAATTGTAAAGCCAACTAAGCACGAGGAAAGTTTTGGTAATTTCCTATTGCTGTTGCATTTTCCTTGAAATATAACATAAGGCATCTCCATTGCTGTAAAACTGGGTTTAAGCATTTACCAAGGGATAACCATCTAGTACAGCAATGTTTAAGAATTTTTTTGTGACTTTTTCTCTTTACACTTTTCTCCAGAAAATAATAAATGTCAATCAAATATTCAACAATTTCAAAAGGTAATGTTGCAGACTCCTTTTCAGCAGCCAAATTTAACAGATGGAAAACACAATAAGATTTGGCTGTTCTTTTTTCAGAAATGCCACTACACTATTTTTTCTCCCCATCATAGCACGAGCGTTATCACAGAATAAGGCAAAACAGTTCATCCACGGAATATCATGATGCTGAAATTCTTCAGACACAAGTTTGGCAATATTTCACCTGTTGAACTGCTTTCCAGGAATAGCAAAGAGAGCAGCGTACATCTTGCTTGCAATCATTATCAAAGTATGTTACCACAACGGGATAAAGTTTATCGTCAGCATCATTATTGCCGTCAGTTTGCAACACTTTTTGAGTGATATTCTGCCATTTCTTGAACAATATGGGAAGTTTTTGTCCTGCCACATGCATATCTTTTTACTTCTGAGGAGTTAGAAACATAGTTGACAACAATTGGGGAAACATGATCAGCTGCTGCTAGTAGTATGTTGTGCTCCAACAAAATTCTGGTAAACAGAACTTCTTCATGAATCATTTGAAAATCATTCGGCATTGAAACAAAATGATCCAAGTTGCACACACTTTTTGTGCTACCATGATTTTTTACGTGCTTGTTAGTTCCAACACATGTGATAATGTCCCCATGACCAGCATAAGAAACAGAGAAATCAGTGTTACACTAAGTGCAATATGCATGAAACTCATTCTTACATGATGGTTTCACAAAGTCAAATTCTTTGGAGTATTTCTTCAAAAAATTTTGGTTCAAATGTTTAGGCCCCATTTTGGGGCTATGAACTGAAATAATAACTTGCAACACAACTTGTTTGGTTTGAAAGATCGAACAAAGTACGGGAATCAAAGCTCAACTTGAGTGTTAGCAAACAAATAAACAACTTCCCACAAGGCTCTGAACAAGTCCCATGGATGTGATGTCATAAACCAGTACTTCATCTTTCAAAGCCACTGACTGTCTTGCTACTATCGCTAGTCTCACGACCTTGTCACTTGAAGTGCCGTGGATTAACAAAAAAATACTTGTCTCCCTTCATTACTGACTCCCACAGCCAGCATTGATGCTGGACAAAACTGATGGCTATCATTAATGAGGGAAAAAAATACCATGCATAATAAATAAACAAAAGAAAAAAAATAAGAAAATGACAATAGATTTTTTGTAGAAAAATCGGATTTCCAGAAAATATTTTTGAAATCGAACTGAATCTAGGTAAACTGGGACACTTGTCAGCTCTGTTTACCCATTAGGAGGAGGAGTTACACAAGTACTGCAATAAAGCAGTGGTAACGACTACCATTTAGTGGATAACTTTCCACTAATCTACAGTGCTTTTCATCTTCAGTTATTAGATGTGAGTTTGGCTGGCAATTTGAAGTGTATTAAAAATGAATCAACAGTTTTCTTAACACTTCTCTTCATTGCGTCATTTATCTTCAATGGAAGTTGTACAATGAACTTTGCTACCATATCATCAGGAGGGAGGGAGGTGGATTGGAAAAGTTAAATAAAATTTCAGTTGTGGTATGTTTACCTGTGGCTTTAAACTAGGTGCAGCATTATTCCTGATAAAAAACCAAGGAAATAAATGGACCTGCAGTGTTATTCTCAGAAAATACAGTGATATTTTCATTGAAAAAAAAAAAAAGAGGGAGTGGAATTATCAAAGTATGTTGCAATCGTTATCAAAGAAAAATTCCAGAAATGACACATCTGAAGAACAACCACTGAATGATCACATTTTTTGTCAATAGTTCTTTCACCATCTTCTGAAAAAAAAAAAAAAAAAAAAAAAAGGGAAGACAGGTAAATGAATTTTGCTTTTTTTTTTTTTTTTTTGTCATTCTTATCTCAATATACATCTGGAAAAAGAATAATCACCTAAAGATATTCAGTGGTAAATCTTCAGCTCCCCAGTTTGTGGACTACCAACTGTCAAAACTACCAAAATGACTACCAACTGTCAAAAATGTATGGGTGTTACAAAAGTTAGAAATTTAGTAGGAAATAAGACAAGAACAAAGAAAAATTTCTGACTTTAAAAATTACAGAAGATGCTTAGGCCTTCACTTTCTCCAAAGTGTCGACAGATGGAGATAGTAACTATATTCCAGGAACAGGAAAGCTAATCACTATATGACTATGCATAAACAATTTGACAAGTAGCCATAATCTTCATTTTTACTTTGGATAGATACTCATGGTTCAGCTTCAATGCATAGAGATTAAAAGGTTGAAATAAAGGTAAGTATGGCAAATAATATGGGATAATAAAATTTTAGCATTTGGTATAAAGTGCATGGGTGTCCCTACTGAGGAAACAATAAATGACAAGTGGTACAACCCCACCACAATATCAGTTTAAGTGAAAGAATTTCTCAATATGACTGCAGCAAGTTTTCCATAGTTTTACAAACCATGAAGTTTCTACATTAATAAACATATTAGAATAACATTTATAGTTATTTTATGCAACACATTTTTCCAGTTCTGGAAGTTACACAAATTTTGGGTGTGAATAATTCAAGAAGGCTTATGATGGCCTGAAAGCTTCTGAACATCAGACAAAATATTTCACTGTCAACAACCTTATGAGCTTTAATTCATTGTTCCACAAGTAAAACAACATTCTGAATGTAACAGGCTTTCTTCTACTAAAATTTACTAACAGTTTTGCAAAGGACAGAATTCCATAATCACTCCACAATCACAAAGATAGTCCTCATCCATGAACTTTCAGCTTGACACATTCTCTCTCTCTCTTTGTGATAAAAAACACATACCTATATCTACTGAAATGGCTATAAACCACCACTACATTACAACAGAAAACGCTGGCACTTTTAACACATATTCACCACACTGTAGTAAAGCAACTAATTCCATAAAAAATGTTTGCCATTAATTATGGATCACAGTTTTATGACACATATAAACCACAAATTTAGGACACACTTAAAATACTCTTTCAAATAGAGCCCATGATTTTTCTTCAATATTTATTTTATATGTACTTTGGCAAATGTAGAAAATTCATATAAAGGATTCATTTAGTACTTCATTCTTGATAAATGGGAATCCATATACACAGTTCATCTGATTGATTATCAACTTATTTTGTCAGTTAGGATGTTGGATAGCACACGTAAAAAAAAAAGCAACAAAATTAAATTATCAGCTTTAGGAGTCAACTTCAGCTCTGTTTCTATTTCTAAACTTATTGGAACAATTCTAAGAAAAGCATAAATACTCTTACAAAAAAAATGATTTTACTGTTTGAATAACCATGATTCAAGCATAGTGGTGAATTCAAAAACAGTTGATGAAAGACAGTACTGATATAATATGAAGCAATTATAATATCCATGCATATGGAAGCATAAAAACAGTGCTCAATAGCTTCACATGGACAATAAAACAACAATTCATAGTGGAGTCGATGCCATTAGCATTAACTGTGCAATCCTGTCAAAATTTAACACTGAATCATAAAATGCGTATTCATGAAGTGTTAAATCGTTAATTATGGCTGTAATATTTGGTGATCGATATAAAAAGCAGTGAGATTAGTAAAGCGAATAAGAGGTTCTTGCTAGTAAATATTCCAGAATCTGGGTAAATCAAAGCATATTATTAATTACTTCCATGTCATTATTTTTGATACTTTCAGAGAGAGAGAGACAAACAAACAATAAGAGAAACTGAAATAGAACAGTAATTGTTTTCATATAGTCAGAAAATATGCCAGAGGTAGTAAGATTGCAATCCTGTACCTGAGCTCTAAGTCAGCAAAGCTAATGTATTCTTAAAAACAGAAAAAGGCTCTTTTAATTAATAGTATTGTGAAGTACTTTCATTGAACATTTTTACATTTCAGAAAAAGTAAAAGGCATCACGTGAGACAGTGTTATGTGATTACCCTGTCATTACTTTAAACTACTACATGGGAAAGCACCAGCCAAAAGTCAAACAAAATCTGCGTAAGTGGAAAGATACTATTTCACAAAAAAAAAAAAAAAAATATTGAACTATGCACATTTCACTATAAATGCTACTGAAGCAAACTGAGGAACTTCTGTAATGATATTGAATCACAAAAGCTGCACAAATGTCTTAATTTTTACAGCAAGTTTTACTGATGGAAGAAAAGCAAACATTACTCCCCCCCCCCCGAACAGTGTGTTGTAGAAAGGTATTTCTAGCATCTGCAGGGAACTTGATTTTTTATTTATGGATTGTTTCTGCATATATAGATTATAACAGTCATTTTTAAACTTTATGAAATTTAAATGTACCTACCATACAAAATCACTTTTTAGTAAAACATCCATGATAAGAGGAAAAGGCATGGTTCCTATTCTGTTCCACCACTTATTCATTCCATGCAATTCAAAATTACAAAGATACAGTCTTCCATAAAAGGCTAACAACCTACACATTATGATAACAAATTGTTCAAAATATCATGAGGTTTAAATATTGTTGAGTTGAAGTTAAAAATATGTTGCAGTAGAAAATGATACAAAACTATTATATGATTTGACTTTTAGAGAAAAAGCAAAACTACAAAAAGTGCACATTTCAGTAAATGTACAACAAGAAAACAAACAAACAAAGACAAAACAACTTAACATATACATTTCCTGTGCTAAGTTAATTAACAATTACATATCTATTAAGGAAGCAAACAATATTTCAAAATTCATGGTTATGATTAATACTAACAAACATGACACTGCATTTATATTTTTTCTCAATTCACTAGCTAATACTTTATTATATTTATGCTGACATTTTCTATTTTCTTTTAAAATTTGCATTTCCTTCAGAACATTTTTGTATTCATAAATAAAACTAGTGTAAGTAGTGAATGCATACAAAATGATGAATGTTTATTCAAACTGTTAGAACACATTTTTAATTTTAAAAGGAATATATGAATAGGAAAGGTCATAATGACAAAGAGGAAAAATACACAGATAAAGTCATAAATTTCCTTAAGCTTTATCACAACAAAGAAAATAACTATGTTAACCTCAAAAAATAATGAAAATTCCAATTCATGAGGCAACCTCATGGGTTGTCTTATGTTATAAACGTGCTTTTGATTAATATATACATAATATCTAAGATATTTTACCTGATATTGTCGAAGTATTTCGCACGTTGTTTGCTCTGTGAGGCACGTGAACCTGGCCCGAGAGGTCCCTTCGTTACAGACCTTTGGTTAGTTATAAAAAAACTTTTTGGCAGAAATAAAACAGTTTGTTTATATATTTTCAGTTCCACATTCATTCACTTGCACAATCAAATGACTAATGACTACAGATGTTTGAATTTATCAGCACATTTATTTCGATTACCCATACATAATTTCTCATTACTATGCTATATCATTATGATCTATAAAGAGATAAAAATTTATTTTTATGGAAGCTTGCATCTAAAAGGAAGGATGTTCCACCCTTTGACTCCCCAAATTAAATAGGATTTTATCCCATGCCGTCACGGAACAAACTAAAATGTTTTCAAAAACAAACCATTTTCATGCTAGGATTATCTTACGGAGAAACGGACGATGAGACAGTCAAATAACAAAAATGAAATAAATGAGTGACACTAATTCGTAACTTATGCTCAACTAAAAACGAAGTGAACAAACATTTTGCACGAATCGCGTCCAGTTCATTATAACTTTTAACAAAGGAAGTTAATTTCATATATATTTTTTTTTCCATGCAGTCAATGTTAGATTTGTGCTTGGCACTAGAAATATGATTAGTAATATCATTCCTTCCACCACACGAAATGCTGAAATTACATTGACACGTAGTGCAAAATGTATATTTTTCATTTTTTGAAGATTTTGCAATACACAGGAATTCCGCAGAATACGCATCACGGAATGTTTTATAGTACTTCCCCCCCTTTTATATTGCTGCTTATAGCGAATCACTAATACTAAATTTATTGACATTTGAAAAAATGCAAGTAAAACTGCTATAGTAAAACAGTAACAGCTTAAAGAGATGTGATTTGCAGAGGAAAAAATAGTACCCCAACATATTAATTTCGTTGAATTAAGCCAAGACATTTTTATGCAAGTTATCGAGCGATGAAAAAAAAAAAAAAAAAAAACATTGTTGGAAAGCGTAGAAAACTTACTGACTAATGGACCAGCAAAAAAATCATTGCTGGAGAAGCACTGGCTTAAATGAACACTAGACTTTTTCTTTTCTCTTTTTTAACTTCCTCTTATAGTAGCATTCTTTCGTTAGGTAAAATTTATTGCCACAGAAGAAGTTACAAAACCATGCCTCAATGCATTTTTAATTTCACAAAACTGGCAGCTTTTGCTTAATTTCGTAATGTTGGGTATCGATCTGGGCTTAAAAATTCCACTGATTTAAAATCTGTTTGAATTTTTTTTTTTCTACTGTAACTACGTTCTGAAATAGCATTTCGAACTGGAAGTAATAACACGTGCTCAAATGCAAGACACACCCCACGCTGGCCTACCTAGAAGTTGCGACCTCAACCCGGGGGATGAACAATGCGTTATCTGAAAAGGAGAACGGGGGGAAGGGGGAAACACTGAGAGAGAGAACGTGATTGCAATCCTTCTTTACGCAGAGCAAGGTCATGGTGGGAATTGAGGTCACCAGCATTGTGCAGCTTGCGCAGGGGAAGGTGAGGCTGGGCATGTGACTTTTCAGCCGCAGTGATCCATCCAAAAGTCCACAGTGAGCAGAAAACCATGCCTCTCACACTTTCTCGTCACAGCGGAAATAAGATAATTTTTTTCTTTTTAATCATTTTGTGTTAAGTATTTTTTGAAGTGGAATAAAGATTTTTTTTTTTACTCTTGAAATGGAGAGAAAAAAAATAGGGATTTTTGGTATGAAAATGAAAAATCGGAAGAAATCACTTTTTGATCGGAATATCGGAAAGACGCCCCAAAATCGGAAGGATTGGCAGCTATGATATATATATGCAAATTAAGTTTTTAAAACCACATGAAGAGTATATATACAGAAGAATTTAAAGAAGTTGCAAAAAAATGCAAATCAAAATTTTCATTTACAAGTACAAACAAGTTGTAATCATGTTTGCAAATTAAGTAAACTAGTTTTTATAATCAAAAGGAAATGCAGTGCAACAGAATGAAAGAATATATATTAAAATGCATTACCACATGCCTTTAAAGTATGTTCGAAGGAAATGAAAAATAAATAGATTTGTCAGTATATATAGATGAATATTTGAGAGTTATAAATCTTGGGTATAAATACTTCAAAATAAAAAAAGTTCTTGTGATTGGAATGATTTAGTATTTTTTTTTTTTTTTTTTTTTTTTACTAATGTCTACAATGACAGCACTCATTCACAAAGTTATATATGAAACTTTGGTTTTTGAGAAAAAAATTACTGATGTATCACACCATCAGAAATGATTAATTAAATATGGTAGTAAGAAATATTAACAATACTTATCCTAAAAGGATGTCATGAATATTTACAAGCAAAATGCTTCCATCATGAAAAGAGTTTCCGTAAATCACAGGCTCTATTTACAAATTATACAGAGATGCATGCACTGCCTCTTCTACAAGCAGGATTCTGAGGTAAGTACCAAATGGATAATTTTACCAAAGCACCATATTTGGATTCATGAAAACATAACAGAACATAGACTATTTTAAAGCAATGGGCAGAAAAGCCTTGTTATGTACTTCATTTACAAATGAAAGTGAGTACATCTTGTTTTGATGACATAGGAGTATGTCATTCTGTATACCAGATGAAGAAAATTCTTATCAAGAAAGAATTTGACTATAAAACTTTGTTTCAAAAATTTCCTTTAAAATTTAAAATTAGAATAATAAGTAAGGATATAATTGGAATCTTTTTCACTTTATCCTGACCAAGGAAATGACACTTTGCTTTCCAATTTCTACCCAAAATTGTAGTAAACCCCAACTACAATTTTTAAATAACGCTTCTTTTATTTCTTGAAATCAATTATGTAACATACACACACACACACACACAAAACCCATAAAAAACAGCGGCACTTTAAACAACCATTTTTTACTAACAAGAAATCAGTTATCCAGGAAAATTAATTTATTTTGCTCAGACAGTGTGTTTTTCACCAGTGATATCAAAGAAGAAAATAATTTTAAATTTTGTTTGGTATGTATCTACAATTCACTTAAGTTATTTCACAATTTTAATGAAAACTCAGGGTACTGCAATAAGAAGTCTCATCCAGGTGCTGCAAAATTTTGGTAACAAGAACTATGATAAAAAATTTATGAAGGCCATGTGGTTTGTGAGTCAAATATTCAATAAATGCTCTACATCAATACGTGGCTAATTGCATGGTATTATGCACATTGGTATACAATGTTACTTATTACTGTTTCACACATTGTATTGTTTCATTAACTAAACTAGTTTCAACTCTTCATTTGCGAGTCATCCTCAGTAGTGCTACTGAGGATGACTCGCAAAATGAAGAGTTGAAACCAGTTTAGTTAATGAAACAATACAACGTGTGAAACAGTAATAAGTAACATTGTATATCAATGTGCATAATACCATTTATGAAGGCCATTAGAAACTAAATTAAGAATAACACCATACTTTTCCATCAGCACTTAATTTTCCTAATTCACAAAACATAATCCTCTTTTTGTTACAAGTGTGTCTTTACACTAGGACTCACACCATCTTATAATGATTCTAATGACTACTCTCTATTCAACTGCTGTGCATTTAGCATTCAGATGTTTACAAGTATATTTTATAAACAAATTATTTGTACAAAGGCCTTTTCTTCAAATGAAATCCTTGAACTACTGGATCAACACATGACTCAGCAATAAAAAAAATCATGAATTTTCACAGAAATAGAATTAACTCTGTTTAGAGCTATGCACTATGTGAAATAAGAACTTTATTAGGTAAAGTCAAGATTTACGTTTGTGGTTGGGCTGTTTGATTCAAATTGTAACACAATATTACTTCTCCATCACATTAAGCATGCACATAAATCCATCTTATAATATTAATAGACTCCCATTTTATCCAATTACAATGAATTTTGGATTTTGAAATCATATTTAAATATTAAATTATATATATAACTAGTAAATAAATAAATAAATAAATAAAAATCTTAAATATCCCTAGAAAACATTATGTGAGTATTGAAGCCTGGGCTGATGCAAAGAGCCTGAATAAAAGAACACATTTAACAGGTAGGATTACAAAGACAGTTTTGTGAGGAAATCAATGATTTCACTTATGATTTTTTATTTCTATTTATTTATTTTGTGAACGAAATAACTCTATTTCATTCCAAAACAGTTTGTGTAAACTTGCCTCTTCACCAGCCTTTTTTTTTTCTCTGATCAAATCTGCTTAATGTTTGCTTCAACCTAAGCTTCAAAACTGTGCTAATGTTTGATATTTCTACCAGCATTTAAGATTCTCATATATATGTGGGGTTTTGGTATGCGTCGTCCTTATGGTGCAATCACAGAGGAACGACAACTGGATGGCGTGAGCGTCGGACGTTGGCGCGTCGCTAAAACATGCTCCCAGGGACTAAAGTCAGAGCTGCAAAGAGTTCTGAAGTGGGAACACCGAATTAGAGGCTGTGTGCCAAAGGGTGTTGTGTTTGCCATTTTGTATTTCTCAGTGGAACGAGTAGGTTCCGTTGTTAGTGTAGCCTGTTATATCATGATCTTAACTGTAAGTGTACGTCATATTAAATGTTTGTGTTCATCCAGCCCGTCCATTATTCAAGTGTTGTGATTTGATGGACCCATAGGGGGAAGTTTCCTTATACCCCATATATATATATATATGTATATATATATATATATATATATATGTATAGTATATACATATTGTTAATGATAGCTGGTACCCTCAAAAACTAACAGCAACATTTAGCCTTGATAATGGAAAAAGATGAAATAATCAGGCTACCTACAACACTGTTCCTGAAATGGGTTTCCTTTCCTTTTCTTTTTGCCCCCAAACTTCTGGAACTATTTTAATTTAAAAATGTATAACTTACACAAGTGAATTATAACTTCACGTGTCTGTTACAACATACATAGGAATGTTTTAGACATTAGCTGGTGTTTAAATCAACCCTGATTAATGTAAAACATGCAGTTTTTCTCCAAGATTTTATATAAAATATGAGACATTTCTTAAAAGCTGAACTAGGAAAATGAAAATGTACAACAGGCAATTAATGTTACATATCAATTTTTTTACAAGAAAGAAGTTAGCATAACAACAATTTTCTGCACAAAAGTTTTAAAAGAATCAATCCATGTCAATTATTTGAGATATTTTTACTGCAGTAGACCAGAGGCATGCATAACAATAACAACATAAGCTCTGACAGTATTACATCTAGCATGTTTAGTTGGAAATATAAGAAGTTCAACTTCCTACATGACATATCATTCATCAAAATGAGCACTGAACTAAAGCTGAGCTAAGACTTTATGGATATATCAAGAAGGCACAATGTTCTGAAGGTATACTCAGAAGGTCAGATGACCTTTAGGTATTTGCATGCGCATTAACCAGGTACTTTTCCCTGTATTTGGCCATGGCTTATCACCAACTATGCAGGCATATATACTACTTTGCCACTGGCTATGTGCTAGACTGAACTAAACCCCCAAGACAGAACAAATGTTGAGATAACAACCTCCTCGTAAATGCTACTAAGACAAGGAACACCGACTACTGCCTCACAGGCGGTTGACTAGATGCAGGCACATCATTGACAGGTGGAAAAATCAACCCACTTTTGCTTAGAGGTTAATTTGCAGTTCAAAAGGGATAGAAATCAAAATGGCAGTGTCAAACAAGGTGTTCCTTTCACAACAATGTCACAGTCACACACCAGAGATGACTCAATGTACAGCAAAAACTCTACGATATGATTAACCATCAGTCATCCCACATAAGATGGGATTTTTATCACATGTCATCAATAACTGGTTGAAAAGACTTTATGGGAATTTCTTTGAAGTTCGAAAGACAACCTTAAAATGGGGTGAGAAGCCCCACTGTGCATTTTCTAGGCAACTTACTCTTATTAGTCTTCAGTGGAAGAACTTGTACTGTACCATAACATGCAGACTCCTTTGTTGATGGGACTAGTGTTGAGTAACACTCACTTGGAGTCATTTCACTTGTGTTACCAGCGTTGATTAGAATGCCCTGAGCTGCTGTAATGACCTCGGTCGCGTTCAGCGGGATGACCACCAGACCTTTCATAACTTCCAGATCTGTCAGTGTTTGGCCGTTCTGCATATCTTCTTTTGTCTGATGGCATGTAATCTCTGGGTCCTGAGGAAGATGAATATCCACCACTTCGGCTTTCTCGTGAGTACTGTGAACTGTCTGGGTGTTCTGTGCAGGTAAAAGGAACAGAACATGTGTTTTGCAGTATATACATATTAAATGCACATATTTGGCTTTAATTAGCAGATACTGAATTACAAAACTCAGAAAATAAATTGTCACAAAAATTAACATAGAAAGAATCTTCTCAAGTGCATGACAGGCATATAAGCAATTTTCAAATTTTCTAAGGAGATGGCTGCATAAAAACACAGAAATATGGCGCTTCTGCACAGAAAATAAATTTTACCTCAACAATGCAATTCTTACGAAGCTAACTGACTTTTCTTATCCCATCCTTAAAGAATCATGCAAAAAGTTTTCAGTGTGTCTAGAACCTCTTCTTTTAACGCATTCCTTTAACCTAGATTTTTTTAGACATTCTTTAGACTAGAGCCTTTTTTAAGGCACTTGTTTCATCAACACAAATGATTGGTGCAGAGGCTGTGTCTTCCTGTCTCTCTGGTTTTCTTACATAATCTAGAATAAATAAAATGCCATGTATAAGGCTGATTAAAGCAAAAAAGTATTGAAGTAATTACTTTAAGACAAAATTTCTACTATTTCTGTGGGTCCTCTATAGAGCATTACTATTTATTAAAGGCTAACTTTCAAAGATGAACCATCACCTTCTTATTATTATCAGTGACATTACAGAAAAAATCAGAAAAATTCTTCAAATTTTCAATTCTTCAAGAGGGGCCTTTGAAATTTGCTTTAAAAGTTTAACATGAGAAAAAATAATTTTCCCAGACTTAACTACTATAACAAAAAACAATATTCTTACTCAGATATATAAAGAACCATGGATACCAACAGCCTATTAGACTGAAACAAGTGATTCATGGCATCCATGGTTTTAAAAGTTTCATTGAAAATACTGAAACAATTTGGCGACTCCATTACAAAGGTTCACAGAATATTTATTGTCCTAACAGAAAAAAAATATCAAAAACTAAGGAATTCATTGTACACAAAGAAAATATATCTATAATTTTAAAGTATTTACAGAAATTTAAATTTGATATGAAACTTTTAGAAAATAAGAAACCAACCACCAGTTAAAGAATATCACTTGTCTAGACTTATACTGTATGGTTTTTAGCTATACATATACAATGTTGCAAAATATACCTATCACTACTGAAAGAATTTTCAGAGCTGAACTTAAAGCATAGAGTCATGAACGCTTTAGTGGACAACATGTTCAAGTGCACTTAACAACACAAATACCAGAAAGCAACATTTGAAAAAAAAAAACTAGAAAAAAATTATGAATAAAGCAAATAAAGATTAAAAAAAAGAAGCGTATATGTGATTTACTTAATCAGTGTCAGAATAACTATCACATTTTTGGAAAACAACATCAAAGAAAAGAAATTTGCTTGCTGTCAATGGGTAAAAAATCATAAAATTATAATGTAAAATTAGAAACATTAATCAGGAATTCTGAATGCAAGAATCAGGGCCAAATCAGATTTAGGTTTTATAGAACCATATCACAACTGCAGCATACAAATGGGATAAAAAAAAAAAAAAAAAAAATAAAAGTCAAAATAAAACAGAACTATGGAATTTCAGAACAACTTAAACATGAAAAGGTTATTGGAGCAGATAAATATAATTAGATAATAATTTTAAATTGATCAGAATGTAAACAAAATAATGGTGGACCTTGAATAACTTAACACTAGAGTAAATAAAAAAAAAAAAAGGACACTACTCAAACACTAGCATATTTAGGCTACCTAAGTGCATAAAATCCAAATAGTTAAAAACATGTTAAGAAATGTATGTGAGTTGATTTGCTTTAACTACAATTATTGAATCTCATAAAGAACAGCCCCATGCTATGCTGTGTCTTTGCCACATGATGTTGAAGCTTTCCTTATTATAGATATCATTGTGTTTCCATAGTAATAGGTATCTTCAAAAGAAGCTTTCCTCATCAGAGATACTACTGTGTTGCCATAGCAATGGGTATCTCTTGATAAGTAAGGGCTTTGATTAGTGATGAAACAGACTCCCATGCTACAGTCACAGAGTGGCTTACTTCTACCAGAGAAAGCACATGTTCTGCAGGAATTGATTTAGTTATGTCATGTAGTATAATTAGTACCTTTGCCTTTTAAGAAACTAACATGAGTGATGCCATAAATAAGAGGGAGAGGAAAACACCGTTTTTCAGCTTACACATACATACATAACACTAAGCTGTTCTCTGAAATTCAGAGAAAAGATTTTTTTCTCCTCTAAGAAAGATCATCTATCAAATCATGGTTACTGATGGTGATAGATTTTATTTATTGTTGATGTACTGTATCTATCTAATGTCTCCTTTAACAGCAGTCTTGGCACATAACTTGAGCTTCTCTGATATCCACTACATGTCTCACACAAAACATTTTGTACTTCATACTCATTATATTTTTCTCTTGTAGACATTACCAAATCTGGTTCTTCCCCGATTTCCTTGGCCTCCCTCTACATTTCTTTCCAGCCACTTGGACTGAATAAATTTTCTTAGTTAACACCTCTTCACTCGCTACTCCAATAATTTTTGTTTTTAGTGAACACGTCTTTGAAATAAAATTGGCTTGCATAGTTTAAATTTTTTTGCCATGGATTGTGAGCAATAATGAAAAATACTTGGTAATAATGTGAGACCACTCATGACCTCACAAACATTTGGATCTCAAAGAAACAGTCATCCTTAAGTATACAGAAGAAAACCACAATCATTTTGAACAATGAAAAGGTTAAAGAAAATATAACTGTTGGACAAAGGTTAATTGATCTAGAAGCATTTCTAAGAAAAAAGGTGTGCATTTAGGCGTCGTAATGACTCAACAAAGTCATACACTTAGAAATCAACAAAGTCATACACTTAAAAATCTTAAAAACTTCATTTACCTATAATTCAGTTTTGGCCAATCATTTACTGTAAACATAGAAACTTTAGAGACACACTGCTTGCAGGATAAAACAATACAAAAAACATTATGGATGATTAGTCAGTAGTCCACTTACTGACAAAATTAGAATAGATATGATACATCTAATATATCTAATTATAATTATATTATAACTAATTTTATTTTATTTTTTCAGGTACAACCAATTAATGGTGGTTTTAACTGCTGTAACTTTTTACATGTTATATATCCTTTGAGTGGAAAGCAATTTCTCAGTTGGAAGTTATTAATATTCGCTGCGAATATATATCGCGGTAATCGAATGCGATTCAAGGAAAAATCTTTCATGTACCTCTTGGTTGTAGTTGGTCGATGTTCAAATCTTTGCACTGTTGTTCTCATCAGGTTCCTGGGTGTAGGCTTTTTTTGACTAACTTCGAAAAGTCCGCACGTTCCTTGAGTAGGATATAAATGAGTGGTAGGCAATGCATGTAACTAACAAACAAATTAAGAAGAATGTAGTGTAGAACGCGCTAAGTTACGTATAAAAGTTTAATGCAAATATATTTCAGCCATTACTATGGCCTTCATCAGTGCGACTATGATTGGTTTACGTTGCCAGATTGGAAAGGTAAGTTTTGTAATGGTAACTCCGGGTGACGTGATGCAATGAGGGATTTCCAGATGTAAGGAATGAAAATGGGGAGCTCAGAGTTGCAATTTTTGGAAAACAAAATTTCCAAACTTTCTCTAAACCTCAGAGCATACCGGTTTTGGAAGGAAGCCAACTTTTTAGTGTCGGACCAAAGTGGAATAGCAGAAGTGTCAGCCATGGTAAGAAGAGATAAGGCAGATAAGGTTTTCCAAATTTCACATCAGATTTGTGTTCCTGAAGTCTTGAGAGAATTTTCCAGAATGAACTTCCTATGTACGCGGTTAATCCAACGTTAGTCTTGATCGGAATTTTATACACTCCAGGCGAAGAAAGCGGAGGTCTTTTATACATAACTTAGCGTGTTCTACTTCTTAATTTGAGTAGGATATACTTTTTAGTTGAACTACGGGAGGCACATGAAGACAAAGGAGATGTGAAAATTACGTTGGAAAACTTGAAAAACAGAAAAATGAATAACTTGTAAAAATATTCACATGAGGAATTACAATCACCAAAAAACTTTGTCAGGCTTCTTGAATGAATTGTCCAATGCATTTTGGCAGAACTGTCTGCCATCTTCTGGGACTTCTGGTCGTCCGTTCACTCTGCAGTTTACGTTAAATATGTGACGTGCTCAGTTTGGGAATCCCATTCAAGAAGTCTGACGAAGTCAGTTTGGGAATCCCAAACTGAGCACGTTGCATATACAACATAAACTGCAGAGAGGACGGACAACCACAGTCCTAGAAGATGGCAGACAGATCTGCCGAAATGCATCGGACAATACATTCAAGAAGTCTGACAAAGTTTTTTGGTGATTGCAATTCCTCATGTGAATATTTTTAAGAGTGATTCATTTTTCCATTTTTCAAGTTTTCCACCGTAATTTTCACATCTTCTTTGTCTTCATGTGCCTCCCGTAGTTTAACTATAAAGTATATCCTACTCGAGAAACGTGCGGACTTTTTGTAATCAGTCAAAAAAAGCCTACACCCAAGAACCTGATGAGAACAACAGTGCAAAGATTTGAACATCGCCCAACTACAACCAGTGTTTCTTTCAGGACTTTTTGACCGGGAGAGGGGGGCAAATGGAATATTAGAGGGGGCAAGTTTTCCATATATATATTTTTTTATATAAAATTTTAACTACTATATTTATATATATAGAAGTAATTACTATATATCTAGCACAGGGGTGCATTTAGAGGGGGCCTTTCCCCCGGAAAATGTTTCATTTTTTTTTGTTCAAAATGTGCCTTACGTTAGAAAAAAATGCCTTAATTTAATAAAAATGTATCAACTTTCATTAGAAAAAAATGCTTTAATTTTTCTTCAATTTTTCATTAACTTTAATTTTGTTCCAGATGGTGGATTTCAAAATCAAAAACTTCCTTTTTTCGTCCCCCCCACAAGAAAAATTCTATATACTTCCCGGATATAGTAATTACTTCTTCAAATATTTCAGGAATAACAAACTGTTTTTCAGCTAAAGGGATGGGGGGGGGGTTCCGCAGGCTTGAAATTTTAATCTATTAAAATGCATTCAACACACTCTTGTTCCTAAATCATGATTCCCAAACAATTAGGTATGATTAATCTACTTATTATATTTTGAAGAATACCATGCGTCGTAATACACTTTTTTATAAAATAAACTATTACTAGTACCATTTGACCAAATATTTAAAAATATATAATTGGAGAAATATTTGTAGCATAAAAAGAAATGAAACTTCCTTTTTCATCATAGCCAGAATTTATTAAAATTTGGCCCAGTAACCTAAAATGTCTCGGGGGGGGGGATGGTCGTTTACGGGAGGGCTTTGCCCCCTGGATGTATGGCTGAAAGAAACACTGACTACAACCGAGTAGTACGTGAAAGATTTTTCCTTGATTCACATTCGATTACCGCGATATATATTCACAGTGAATATTAATAACTTCCAACTGAGAAATTGCTTTCCACTGAAAGGAAATATTAACATGTAAAAACTTACAGCAGTTAAAACCACTGTTAAATGGTTCTACCTGAAAAAATAACGTATGGAAAACATATTTTTTTAAATCTCGATACATCAAGAAATACGTGCGTAAAAACTAATTTTATATATTTTAAATACACAGTCGTATCAGAATAATATGACCACCTACCTAATAATGGGAATGACCACCCTAGCCCTGATGACAATAGTGAAATGGCATGCCATGGACCCAATAAGGCCCAGGAAGGTTGCCGGAGACACATGTACATGTACCCATTCAGAGTGCAGCAGAGCACGGAGGTCCCAGAGATGACGTGGTTGTGGGTTGGCATGTCGAACCTGTCAATCCAAATAGTCCCACAAGGGCTCTATGGTATTGAGATTAGGCAATTTCAGTGGCCAAGGAATAATGGAGACATATCTTTTGTAAATATACATAATATCTAAGGTATTATTACCTGATATTGGCAAAGTATTTTGCACATTGTTGCTTCGTGAGGCACGTGCTTCCAACTCAAGAGAGGTCTATTGTTATGGGTTTTTTTGGTTAGTTAAAAAAATTTAATAAATGAAACAATTAGGTTATATTATTATCAGTTCACATTCATTCATTTGCACAATCAAACGTTTTAAATTTACAATTATTCAAAAGATTGTATTAGAAAAATTTGTACTCATCGGGTCAGGAGACTTCTCTCAAGAGGCTCTTTGTCACGGTGTTATGGCAAGCGCTTTCGGCACAGCTGGTGTGCAATCGTCAGGCCTTTTACACCTACATGAGGGTTTCCTAGCGTGTGAGCAGCCGCTGGAGTTGCATGCACCAGTCAAGCACCTCTTTAGAGATGTGGCACGGCGCATAGTCCTGTTGGTAGACACCATCACCACCAGGGTCCAACATGAAGGGATGCATTTGGTCAGTGAGGATGGACAGGTCACCATTGGCATTCAGGAGCCCATCTAGTGGTACTACGGTCCCAGGTCATACCAGGAAAAAATACCCCAGACATACACACTGTCACCGCCGGCCTGTACTTCTGTACTTGACTACAAGTATGTCCGGGTGTTGGTTCTCATGTGTCTGATGCCGTATCTGCCACAGCCCCTCACTTCTAAGAAATGGAGTAGAAACCTCAATTTGTTGGAAAAGGCAACCTTTTCCCACTCTTCCACTGTCCAATGATGGTACTCCCAAGCGAACTGCAGGCATCGTTGCGATCGACCTGGGTTAAAATGGGCACCTTGATGCAGCATCAATTCCGGAGACCCATACATAGCAGGGTTTGCTTTACTGTTACCGGGGACACGTACCTGGGTGCCCCAGCATTCATTTGTGTGGTCAATTGCTGCACTGTTGCATGTCAATTTCCCTTTGCCAGTCGACAGAGGTGATGTTCTCCTCTGGGTTCGATGGCCTTTGGGGCTCCACAGTTATGATGTTGGGAGGTACTCGGTATGCCAGCGGTCCAGTCTTGGTACTCCTTACTACAGCACCTTGCGAACAGCCCACGAAGTCTGCTGTTTCTGAGATGCTTCCACCCTTGGCGTAGTAGCAAATGATCATTCTTTTTTGAACGTCCATCAAATCACTACCTCTGCCCATTAAGCTCACATTATGCACTATGGCTCATCTGTCCTGGCTGGCCACTTTTATCTCCGTGTAGTCAACCTAGTCACATGAACTCTGTGACGCACTTCGGCGGGTACACTGTAATTCCGGGGGTGGTCATATTTTTCTGATATGACTGTGTACTTTCTGAATAGTGTTCCAAGAAATAAAACATACCTCAATAGACATTACATTTTCTATATTAGTATGAGAAATAAATTCCCTGAAGTCACCATTTCCTTTTTTACGCTTTCCAACCGTACGTTGAAGAAGAGTACATGCTCCAACTTTGTCCGTCCGTCTGTCTGTCGGCATGATAACTCGCGTAAAAACGGTTCGATTTCGATGAAATTTTAGTATGTGGTAGGGGACCAACTGTGGACAAACCCTATTGAAAATGGGATAAATGGGGTCAAAGGTCAGGACATGGGATCTGGATCCATTCCATCGCCCTTATCCCATACTATTAAGGTGGACGTCAAGTAATTTTGCTTCCTATATTTCCAATGGAAAAACTTTTCTACACATTTCCTTCACAATTAGTGTGTTCCCAAGGATGGAAATTTGAACATCAATTAAAATAACTTCATATTATAACTTGGAATACTTAACATTTTCTAAAACATAACCTTAATTATATTAAAAAACAATAACGCTTCCTTTGGTGGTGGTGGTGTTAAACCAGAAAAAAGATGGCGCGACCTGTACTTTGACGACGTCAGTAGACAAATAAATGTTGGATTGCATAATTATGGTTATGTTTTAGAAAATATTAAGTATTCCAAGTTATAAAAAGAAGCTATTTTAATCGATGTTCAAATTTTCATCCTTGGGAATGCATTAATTGTGAAGAAAATGGGTACAGAAGTTTTCCCTTTGGAAGTATAGGAAGCAAAATTACTTGATGTCCACCTTAAAGGAGCAATTCTTGTATCTATGTAAATTTTATTTTGAAAACGACTCTAAGGATTTTGATGAAAGTTGTTAACCTACCAATTTCTGGTACTAGAAATCGATTTAGCTTGATCTCGATTTTAGGAAATTGGTTTAGTGCATTAAATAACCACCCCAAATTACCACGTTTTTAGTGTCATGGCGTCGTTCCATTAATGTTACCCATGCTTAGAAATCTCATGACGTAACAATCTCGCGACTGAGATGTTGGCGCGCTGTCACGCCATCTGTCTCTTTACGTCACGCATTGTGTGTGGATCCTATTAAAGTTTTATGATGTCACACTCTTGCAAGCAGATGGTCGCGATTCCATCTGCCTCATTAGGTCACGCGTTGTGTGTGTATGTCCATCCGTACGATAACTCGCGTAAAAATCGTTCAATTTCGATGAAATTTTAGTATGTGGTAGGGGAACACCTGGGAAGGAACCCTATTTAAAGTGAATGAAATGGGGTCAAAGGTCAGGACATAGGAGCGGGATCCATTCCACTGCTGTTATGTGTCATAACTAACGTAAAAAAGGTTCGATTTCAATGAAATTTTAGTATGTGGTAGGGGGACCACCAAGGGACAAACCCTATTGAAAATGGGCGAAATAGGTCAAAGGTCAGGACATAGGAGCGGAATCACTTCCATCGCCATTATGCGTCATAACTTATGTAAAAATGCTTCGATTTGGATGAAATGTTAGTATGTTGTAGGGGCTTGCTTGGGGATAAATCCTATTGAAAATGGGCAAAATGGGGTCAAAGGTTAGGACACAGGAGCGGGATCTATTTCATAGCCCTTATGCATCATAACTTACATAAAAATGCTGCGATTGCGACAAAACTTTATCATGTTATATCGCAGGTATACTGAACCGGTTCTGCTGAATATCATTGAAATGGGATCAAAGGTCAGGGCACAGGACCAAGATTTATTCCACAGCCATTATCCTCATAACTTGAGTAATGATTTCTGGTATGTTGGAAAGCGTATTATAATCAATGCATTGCATGATTTTACTAACTTGTTATCTATTTTTTTCGGTAATAAGGTCCCCCCATCGTCGAAATAAAACTTAAGTTATTTGCAATTACATTGTTGTAATGCAAAAATTATTTATAATATTTTGATATACACTGAAGAGCCAATGCATTATGACTGACCAGTGCATCTTTATGCAAACTGAAGCAACTGCAAGTAAACAGCGGTGTGCATGAAGGTCGTGAAATGGTATAAATAACACCTAATACTGAGCTTTGCTAATCTGTTATTTTTATTCTTCAGATGGGAAAAGCAGCTGACTTAAGCACATCTGACAAGGGCTATATTGAAATGGCCAGACAACTGGGTTCGAGCATTTCCGAGACAGCAATGTGTCATAGCATACAGTTCATCGCAGCCTTCTGCGCGTGGGCCTGCATAGCTGAAGACCCAGTCGGGTCCCCAGGCTCAAAACACGTCATCACCAACGACGCACGAAACGGGCCCAAAATCATGGAGATTGGACCGTGGATGATTGGAAGAAAGTGGCTTGGTCTGACAAGTCAAGATTCCTGGTGCATCATGTAGACAGCCTACCACAGACACGCCAATTACCAATGCAGGCTATGTCACCTGGATGCACTGTTAGGAGGAAACAGGCTGGCAGCAGTGCTGTTATGCTGTGGGCAATGTTTTCTTGGGACACTTTAGGCCCCATTATACTAATAGCACAACCCTGACAGCTGTCAGATATCTGAACATCAATGCAGACCAAGTTCACCCATTCATGGCAAATGTGTTCTCTGCTGGTGATGGCCAGTACCAACAAGATAATGTCCCATACCACACAGCTCGAATCATCAAGGAGTGGTTCAAGGAACATGCTGGTGACTTTCTGTTAATGCCCTGGTCTACAAATTCACGTGACATGAACCCAATTAAACATTTGTGGTTCGACTTGGAAAAGCGGGTTCACGCTAAATCACCACCACCCCGAAATGTACAGGAACTGGAAGACAGGCTGTTGACATAATAGTACCAGGTACCCCAGGATACTTATCGCCACTTCATCAAATCGATGCCGGGCTGCTGTTTTGCTGGCTAAAGGGGGTCCTACAGCTTATTAGTTAGGTGGTCATAACATAATGGCTCATTGGTGTACTTATGAGTGCATGCATGATGCTAAAATAGATAATCTTGCGTTTTGTCTTAATAATATCCATGTGTGCATTTTTCTGTATGCTGATAACATAGTGCTGTTGGTAGAGAGCAAACGGGAGTTGCCGAGTATGTTGTCCTGGATGTACGAAGTTTGTGTGAAATTCAAACTGAGTATAAATAAGAAAATACCAATGTTATGGTATTTGAGTGAGGAACTATTAGTACCGAATGCAAGATCAGTCCAAATGGTACACAGATAAACCAGGTGAATGAATTTTTATATTTAGGAAGAATGATTCACAGAGAAAACAGATTAGATGGTGAAATTAGTAGGTGAGTGAATTCATCTTTGAAAGTAACAGCTGCTGGAGGAGGATTTCACAGGACTGACAGGTTCTCAAAAGGTCCCCCTTTTTGAGAACAAAAATGGGTGTGTATGAAAGCATGAGGGGTGTCCGATAAGTATCTGGATTTTTATTCCTATTGATAAAAAACCGTGTGTATGATTATATGTATGCATGAAACAATTACGGCTACTTTCAGTGAAGTGCCGTAAAAGTGGAGCGGCTTGATACAAATATTAGATGGTGCTGTCGATCAAAAACAATGGCGGCTATGTAAAGTGTTCAGTTTGAGCAGTGAGCAGTGGTGCAAGTTTTAAACAAAGAAGACATAAAAGGCTATAGACATTACAAGACTTTGGATGGTATATGGTGATGTGGCTATGTCTCATTCCAGTGTTTCTGAATGTATTATGAAGTTCAAAGCTGGCCATGAGAACCTTGAAGATGAAGCATGGTCAGGTAGACCTAACATGGCGGTGACTGATAAAACAATTAAACGGGTTGACGACTTGATTAGAGGTGACAAATGCATTTGTGTTTGGGATACTGCCATGGAACTGGATATCAATAAAGATTCTGTTGGGCAAATTATTCATGAACATCTGAACTATAGGAAGATCTGTGCCAGATGGATACCCTGAATGCTTACAGCAGTGCATAAACACCAAAGGCTAGACATTTGCAATGAACTGGTACAGCGCTACGATGAGGAGGGTGATGCATTCCAGGAATGCATGATCACAGGTGATGAAACATGAATTAATCAGTTCAAACCGGAGACAAAACGGCAAAGTATCCAATGGCGTCATCCAAATTCACACCCATCAAAGAATTTCAAAGTTGGTTCAATGGCGTCCAAGGTCATAGCTACTGTCATCTGGGACAAACATGGTATCCTCCTGGTTGAATACTTCGCAAAAAATGAAACAATAAATGCGAAGGCCTATGTGAAGACACTGAAAAAGCTTGTGCAGTGTATACGGACCAAATAGTCAACACTGAAAAACAATCAAGTGTTGCTTCAGTATGATAACGCTCGCCCGCATATTGCTAAACCAGTGCAAGCAAAAATTACAAAACAGAGGTGGACCATTCTTCCGCACCCTGCTTACAGTCCGGACTTGGCACTTTCTGATTTTCATGTTTTTGGTCCCTTGAAGGATAGTCTTTGTGGCCACCACTATGAGAGCATGGACAATCTGTGAGCGGCTGTCCATCAATGAATTCAAAACATCCCTGCTGATTTCTTCGCTACCGGAATGAATCAACTTGTTGATCGGTGGAGGAAATGCATTGTGCTGAACGGAAAGTACGTGGAAAAGGGGCTTTGACTGTTGGTACCACTGTATTACACATGTGAGCATCATATTTATGCATCCTGTATTTTTTATTTCTCTCCTGTAATGGATAGGAACAAAAATCTGGATACTTATCAGACATCCCTCGTATAATTGTTCCTACTCAGATGTACAGCAATGAAACATGGTTACCTAAGAGACATATGGGTCTTTTGTGTGCTGGAAAGGTGTGTTACTTACTTGGGGAGGTGGTGCAAGACAGGTTGCGATCACGTGAAAAATTATGTGTTGCAAATGTGTAATGTGAAGCAAGATGATGTTAGTAAGGTAGAGACAAATGTTCTGAGGTTTTTTTACCATGCTGAAAGAATGAGTGGTGAGATGCATACTAAGAGAATATATTCAAAGGGCAGGAAAGAAATGCAGAGGAAGGCCAAGGAAATCATGGGAGGGCCAGCTTTGGGGACATCTACATGAGAAAAAAATAATGAGCATGAAGCACAAACGGACTTGTGTGAGACATGATGGATGTCGGCGAAGCTTGAGTTGTGTGCTCATATCACTGCAAATGGAGATGTTTGATACATAAACAGTATGTAAATCTAGCACCATATCAGTTTTAAACTTTAATATGGCAGATGACAGATGAGCTTTCTTTGAGGAGCTGAACTCTGAATCTCAGAGAAAAGTTTAATGATATGTAGGTATGTAAGCAGTAAAAAAAAACATGTCTAATAAAACAGTATTGCGCAAGAGACACTAGGCATGTTATGAACTGGGAATCTAAAAAATTATCAGTCACAACCATAAGTAATATAAAGAAAATTAAAAGAAAGGGATGGAAACAGAAAAGAAAAGTGAACCACTATCTATGACCACTCAGGCTGGACACTCCCACATCAATGTATCCAAATCCTTTCTTAATCATAACCACACAGGGTAGATAGCAAAAATAATAAGCCATTACCATGGCAGACTGTTAACCTTAACTTTATATAAAAGTAAACAACAAAGAAGATCTGATGAAGTCATAGAGATAAGAATTTATAGATGTCCTAAGCACATATTCTTGAAGCTGATCTCATACGATGATATCCTTCTGCACACTTGACTAACCTCTAGCACATGTCTGCTACTGAAAGATACTGAAAATTTGTGAATTTTAGAAGCTGATGTAGTAAAGGTGACATGCTCAGAAGCCTCACGTTTGTGACTGCTCATTTTACGTCTCATAAGTGGATCAGTCTTAAAACAGCAGTGGATTTTTTAAACCTTCAAATAATTATATTTAGTGTTATACGGCATGTTCTATAGTAATACTAATTTTTTCCATTCTTTCTTAAAAAAACTGTTATTTAGAAAATTATTACGATACTAAAAATATGAATATAGAAATTTCTTTTGTAAAATACATATTTACATTAACACATGTATTAATAAACCAACAATTAATACTTACATGCAATATGAGATCTATTTATAATTTTAATGAATTTGACAAAATGCCATACACACCTTCAGAAAGAGAAGTAAATGTGAGATAAAATATATATGTTATCCACAAAATTTACCCATTATAGATTGTTGAAAAGAATTTCTAACAAGATTTTTCTCTCATGTTTTGAGTTTGTAAAACTCAACATCATGTTTGGGAGTAAGAATGCCAGTTTTATGTTTATTATCTACACTTTGAGATGACTGAAAGAGCTGTCTAACACCAACACGACATTTTCTTTCTATAATCATTTATCCTGCTTTGAAATACATTCAGTAAAACATTTGCTCATCATTTATGCATTGTTCAAAGATTCATATCTACAGGAAGCTATTTAATACATAAAAATATTTTGAAATATTGCTTTTTCTATTGACTGGTGGAGTCATTTTAAAAGATCTTGCCACATTAATGACTAAACAAGCTATTACATGCTCTGTTTTGTTTTTATTCTAAGAGATGTGAAATTGTGTTTTAAAATTACACAATGCTCAGGTAGTGCTCTAAAATAAAGACCCCTGTCACCAACGTAATCAGTATTGTCAGATTTGTAATTTGAAGAATTCCAGCTAAACATTAAGATCTCCATTTTTGTGCAGATCAGTTATCAGCACAATTTTTTATTTACAATGTTGTTTCTTTGTTTCCATTGCATGAGCTGCTCATCAACTAGTTTGATGTCTTTCCAAATTTTTTAGAAACATTCTATTTTTTAGCAGTATTCCATTGTTAACTGGGGCACTCATAAGGGTATGAGGAAAGCATACCTATGTAAAAAATGCCCACTTCTCAAAAATAGGAAAAAATGCCCGCAGAAAAATGAGGCGTTTCTTAATTTCGTGAAAAAATATCTTAATTTCTACTAAGTAATAGATAAAACTAAACAGAAAACTTCCTTCGCTCAACCATGTAATGTTATCTAGCATTAAACAGCATTGTAGTTTGTTTCCAAAATGGCAGAAGCTGTTCATTGTTCAAATGAACACATGCTTTTTAGGAGAAGAAACATGAGGTATTGCTTAATTTCATGAAAAAATATCTTAATTTCAACAAAGCAATCAACAAAACTAATAAGAACACTTCCTCTGCTCAACCATATAATGTTATTTGGTATTATAAGGCCATCATAGTTTTTCAAAATGGTGAAAGAAGTTCTTTGTTTGAATCAACATGTGCTTGGTTCTTCCACGAAGAGATAACTCTGCTTAAGGCAAAGTACTCTAGCATTCTTTTCACGGGGAATTAGGGAAGAGAGTGGTTGGTGCATTACAGGGGAAGCAGATTTATCTAAGCCCCGAATTGAATGAATCTTAAACACATGGCAAATAAAAATGCCAATTCATAAAACCACAACTTTCAGTGCCCCAAATGGGAAAATTATGAAATAATTACAAAGGGGCCTGCAGCCTGCGCCCTTTTTAAGCACTCGATGATTGATATATTACCTTCTATTTATTACTTTTTATCACTTACTTAAGCATACCAATGATCTGACAGAGTTTAGGCCACAAAAGTTTAAGGGGCCATATAAATGTTGCATTTTTCCTCTTTAATGTCCACTTTCATGTAGGATGGCCACAAAACTGTTAGCGGGTAACACAAAAAATCACACTTTTGATATTACCTTGCCAACTTCCAGGTAGGTCGCCTCTATAGATTACAATTTTATTTCTGGCCCCTCATTATTCTCGTGCTGCATGTAGTTTTTATTCCACTGATCTCACATTCCTTAAGTTTATGTAACAAGTCAAGTTAATAGCTTTGTGCTTTTATTTAGGCATTAAATATTAATTACTATGCCTTAGGCCAGGGCCATTTTAACACTTTTTATTTTATTTACGTCTTAGGCCCTAGAAATTAATATTTTATGCCTAAGTAAAAGAGCAATATTAATAATTTGACATGTTATGTAAACGTCATTAATATTTATTGTGATGGATTAAAAATTGTTAAAAAGGCCTAGGGCATATTAACTTATGTTTGGTGCCAAAGTAGAGGTGCAACATTAATAACTTCACTTGATACAAAAGCGTTTCGAATATAACACCGACGAAATAAAAAACTGTAAAAAAGGTCTAGGGCCTATGAATTAATGTTTAGGGCCTAAGTAAAAGCACAGCATTATTAACTTAACTTTTTATGTCAAATGTATGAATATGAGATAGACTGATTAAAAGCTGTTAAAAATGCCTAGGCCTAGGACCTATTAATTAATTAATTAATGTTTGGTGCCAAGGTCAAAGCACAATATTATTAACTTTGCCTATTATGTAAACATAATGAATATGACATCAGAAAAAAAGCTACTGTTAAAAGGGCCTAGGCATAAGGCCTAGTGATTAATATTTTATTCCTAAGAGAAATTTTAATAACTTGGCATGTTATGTACAATAAATATTGAGTGCCTAAGTAAAAGCTCAGCGTTATAAAAATCCCATCTAATGTCTTTTTCCAAACATAGCATGATTCATGCTGTAATTTCATTGTTTCGTTTAACACCGTAGTTCTAAAAAAATGTACTAAGTCATGGCAATTTCTTACCCCAAATTAAAGTACAATTCTCACTTGACATACATAGGACATTTTCTCAAAATTTATTTGAAGTTCCCAATTCAATTCTCATTATAGGGCTATGAAACTGCAATTCTCATACAGCCCCTTAAACTTTTGTGGCCAGTTGTCCGATCTGACCAGCTGTGCCAGCTGCTTAGTTGAAACTAAGGCCTTTCTTAATGAAATAACAAGTTTGTAAAATCACGCAATGCATGGATTATAATACGCTTTCCAACATACCAGAAATCATTTCTCAAGTTATCACTCAAGTTATGAGAATAATGGCTGTGGAATAAATCTCGGTCCTGTGCCCTGACCTTTGATCCCATTTCGATGATATTCAAGAGAACCGGTTCGGTATACCTCCGAAATAACATGATTAAGTTTTGTCGCAATCGAAGCATTTTTACGTAAGTTATGATGCATAAGGGCTATGGAATAGATCCCGCTCCTGTGTCCTAACCTTTGACCCCATTTCGCCCATTTTCAATAGAATTCGTCCCCAGGCAGGCCCCTACAACATACTAACATTTCATCCAAATCGAAGCATTTTTACATAAGTTATGACGCATAATGGCGATGGAAGTGATTCTGCTCCTATGTCCTGACCTTTGAAGCCCATTTCGCCCATTTTCAATAGGGTTTGTCACCAGGTGGTCCCCTACCACATACTAAAATTTCATCAAAATCGAACCTTTTTTACCTTAGTTATGATGCATAACAGCAGTGGAATGGATCTCGCTCCGATGTACTGACCTTTGACCCCATTTCGTTCACTTTAAATAGGGTTCCTTCCCAGGTGTTCCCCTACCAGATACTAAAATTTCATCGAAATCGAACGATTGTTACACGAGTTATCGTGCGGACGGACATACGCACACAACGCGTGACGTAATGAGGCAGATGGGAATCGCGACCATCTGCTCGCAAGAGTGCGACGTCATAAAACTTTAATAAGATCCACACACAATGCGTGACGTAATGAGACAGATGGCATGACCACGCGCCATCCTTCTGAAACGCGCGATTGTGATGTCATAAGATTTCTAAGCATTGGTAACATTAATGGAATGATGCCATGACACTAAAAAGGTTATAATTTGGGGTGGTTATTTAACCCACTAAACGAATTCTCCTAAAGTCGAGATCAAGCTAAATCAATTTCTAGTACCAGAAATTGGTAGGTTAACGACTTTCATCAAAATTCTTAGAGCCGTTTTAAAAATAAAATGTTCATACATACATACAAGAATTGTTACTTTAAGGTGGATGTCAAATAATTTTGCTTCCTATACTTCCAATGGAAAAACTTCTGTACACATTTTCTTCACAATTAATGCGTTCCCAAGGATGAAAATTTTAACATCGATTAAAATAGCTTCATTTCATAACTTGGAATAGTTAATATTTTCTAAACCGTAATAATATTTTCTAAACCATAACTGTAATAATATTTCTAAACCATAACCATAATTATGCAATCCAACATTTATTTGTCCACTGACGTTATCAAAGTACAGGTCGTGCCATCTTTTTTCTGGTTTCAACACCATCAAAGGAAACGTTATTGTTTTTTAATATAATTATGCTTATGTTTTAGAAAATGTTAAGTATTCTAAGTTATAGTATGAAGTTATTTTAATCGATGTTCAAATTTCCATCCTTGGGAACACACTAATTGTGAAGGAAATGTGTACAATAGGTTTTCCATTGAAAATATAGGAAGCAAAATTACTTGACGTCCACCTTAATAGTGTGGGATAATGGGAATGGAATTGATCCCAATCCTATGTCCTGACCTTTGACTCCATTTGTCCCATTTTCAATAGGGTTCCTCTCCACGTGGTCCCCTACCACGTACTAAAATTTCATCGAAATCGAAACATTTTTACGCACCTTATGACACATAAGGGCAATGGAATGCATCCCGCTCCTATGTCCTGACCTTTAACTGCACTTCACCCATTTTCAATAGGGTTCGTTCCCAGGTGGTTCCCTACCATATACTAAAATTTCATTGAAATCGAACCATATTTACGCAAGTTATGATGCATAAGGGCAATTGAATGGATCCCGCTCTTATGTCGTGACCTTTGACCCCACTTCACCCATTTTCAATAGGGTTGGTCCCCAGGTGGTCCCCTACCACATACTAAAATTTCATCTAAATCTAACCATTTTTACATCAGTTATTGTGGCGACACACAGACAGACGGACGGAAAAAGCTGGAGCATATACGCTTCTTCAACCTACGGTTGGAAAGCGTAAAAAATAACATGTTTTTAACAAATGTAAGAGATATCAGTTGACAGTTGACATATTTTCGAGAAGTGGGCATTTTTTCCATAGGCATTTTTTCTGCAGGCATTTTTTTCCTGCTTTCGTGAAGTGCGCATTTTTTCTGTGGGTGTTTTTTTCATGGACATTTTTTCTGTGAGCATTTCCCCCTCATAAATCCTGTTTCACGGACCACTGCAAAAGGGCTTCTTCAACATCAGCACATTTCTCTTCATGTTTAAAATGAAAATTTCTCCATTTTATTTTCTTGCTTTCAACTTTTGCTTAATGTGGTGTGATAAACATTCAGTGATACTTTGACTGCATTTTTGAAGCAAACTGCAGAATGTGTTGCTTCTCTGACATATTTCAGGCTTTTCGCTACATTTTAAACTGCCTGCTTGCTATAAAGCATGTTCTGGATTACCAAAACTTTCTATTGCACTGTAAGTGAATTTCTGCCCTCTCCCAAAAGTACAAAAATACCTTTATGTTCTTAGGCTCACATGTCTTAAACATACAATGTTGGAGAATTTCTAACAGCTGTCTAGCATTTTTAGCACGTCTTTTGTAAAAAAAGATTGTGCTTATGTTATCGGTTTGTCCGTCTGTACCCATGATATCTCTACAACTATTAGTCCGATTTTAAAAATTCTTTTTGCATTGGGAAGCTTGAAATATGCGAATGATGATCCTTTATTTCGTTTTTTTTTACGATGAACAATTTTGCCGCTAGGGGCGTAAATGCAGATGATGTCGAATTCAAAAATACGTTTTATTCCACATATTTGCTTCTAAACATCCGACTGAAAAACAATTTTTACCTTTCAATTCCATTTATGTTGAAGAGTATTTTGGATATAGTTACTTTTTCAAATTACGCATAGATTTTCCGCTAGGGGCGCGTAAAAGTAAATTACATTTTTCCCGATAACTCTTCCTCCAAAACTCCGATTTGAAGAAAAAAATTTCAGCGGATACACCGGCAGATGGACAGTCTTTTGCATATAATTTCAAATTTTTGGTAAAGAATACTTTAGCCACCAGGGGGCATAAGTGTTGATTTTTGCTTCTTGTGTATTAGCCAAAAAATCTGAACTTCTAAAATATCGATTGAAAAATTCTTTCGTGGACTGATGCCACTCCCATCAATAAACATTTTGGGAACATTTTCTTCTTAAAATATTCGACAGTTTCTCAGCCAGGGGCGTACATGTATATCTTATTTTAGTCAATATCTCTACTTCTAGGAGTTCGATTTGAAAAATTCTTTCTTTGTTAGATAGTGTTTCCAGTGTGACATGCTTTTCATATAATTTCAAAATTTTCAAGTAATTCATAGACTTTCCGCTAGGGGGCGTATAGGTAAATTGTGTTTCCACCTATATCTCTGCTTCTAAATCTCCGATTTGAAAAATCCTTTCTGCACTGGATTCAGCTCCTGATGGGAAATCATTTGCACATAATTTCTAATTTTTGTAAAAAAAAATGGTTTGGCCACCAGGGGCATAAATCTTAATTTCCGCTTTTGATGTATTTGCAGCAAAATATGAGTTTCTGAAATCTCGGTTGAAAAAAAAGTGGTTTGTTGACCGATACTACTCATGTCGACAAACCTTTTAGGAACATTTTCTTCTTGAAATAATGTATGGTTTCTACGCCAGGGGGCGTAGATGTATATCTTATTTTTGTCAATATCTCTACTTCTAGGAGTCCGATTTGAAAAATTCCTTCTTTGTTGGATAGTGTTTTTGATGCGAAATGTTTTTCCTATAAATACAAAATTTTCAAGTAAATCAGACTTTTCGCTTGGGGGCACAAAGGTAAATTTCGTTTTCTGCGTTATTTCTGCTTCTAAAACTCCGATTTGAAAAATTCTTCCTGTATCGCATACAAGACCTGATGGAAAATATTTTTCGCATAATTTCTAATGCTTGGTAAAGAATGGTTTGGCCACTAGGGGGCATAAGTGTTAATTCCTGCTTCTGATGTATTTGTAGCAAAATCTGGGCTCCTGAAAACTCGACTAAATTTTTCTTATACTGATACCGCTTGTATTGAAAAACCTTTTGAGAATACTTTCTTCCTAAAATAATGCATGGTTTTCCTACCAGGGGACGTAAAATCACATCGTATATTTGTAGATATCTCTGTTTCTAAGAGTCCGATTTGAAAAATTCTTTCTGTGTTGGAGAGTGTTTCCGGTGCGAAATGTTTCTCATATAAATTCATGTTTTTCTTAAAGCACAAGTCTGCAACCAGAGGGCGCAAGCTCACGATTCCGTTTACAACAACATCTGAGGGATTAAAAACCCGATTGAAAAACTTCTTTCTTCTGTCAGATACTATTGTTTTCCATACCGGTTCCATTGACTTTGGATAGCTTTGATAAATTTAATTTGCGTCAGAACAGATTCAAAAGACGTGCTTATTACATCCGAAAATTTGGTGTCATCTTCCTTGTTTAAATTATTTCCTCACAACAGGTACTGCTTTTAATAGATACTACTTTTAAAAAACTAAAGTGTACAAATCTGACAATTCCAGTTTATGATGTTAGCATGGGAGGAATAAGGTATAGTGCCTCCACTAAATTTCTCTCTCCATGTGGGGAAGAAGAGATATCTACTCTGAAAATATTTATAAATTAAATAAAAGAAACTGTGATACAAACCCATATTATAGATTTGTGTAACTGTAAATTGTTGATTTAAAACCAGCCTGATTTAAAAAACTGAGGACTGAAAGTTGTATAAAATATCTTAACTAGTATGTAATTTTGGAGTCTGAAATTCTAGGATTTCATGAGTTGATAAAAGAGACTTTATTGTACTTCATTATGCATGTGTTACTCTGTATAAAAGTTTCTGTCACAAGCATATGATGAACAAGATCAAAGTTGTAAGTTGAACAAAAGGGATAATCATCCATATATCTTGATGAATGAATGCAAATTACAATGCAAAAATTATTTAACACAGGAGGTAAAAATTACAAGCTCACCATCAGTTTTCATTAAGAGCATGTGAACAGCCCATACCATAAGAAAAAAATGCTCACTTCTTGAAAATAGAAAAATACGACTGCAGTTGACTGATGTTTTCTTGCATCTCTCAGAAACACGAGGTCTTTTTTAATTTCATGAATAAATATCTTAATTTCAACTAAGTAATCAACAAAACTAGTCAGAAAATTTCCCCTACTCAACCACACAACATTACCCAGAATTACAAGGACATCGTATATAGTGTGTTCCCAAAATAGCAAGAGAAGCTCATTGTTATAAAGAACAGAACAACATTAATATGTATAAACATGGAATAAAATATTATCAAGAGTCATGTTAATTAACATCTCCAATTTCCGTTCGATTCCCGCTCCACAGCGATGAAATGTTCAAGTTTTCTGATGTGATTTAATTCACGTGTGAAACAGCAATTACAGCCAATTCGGCGATGTCCGATTGCTGTGTTAATTAACATGACGTATTTACCACGTATTATGAGAAGAATATTTCTTCAACTCTGAATCAAGAGTCAGTATCGCATTGAACCTGAAACGCTTACAAAGTCCCTAGCACAGGACTTTTCTGGTGCACCCTAATGCCCATATTAACTTATGTGATGCTTTTTTTATGAGGTGGGTGTTCTTTTGATTTTAGCACATGTTTAAATTCAGTTGGAAAGCTTAGATAAAGTTGTTTCCCCTGTAATGTTCCACTAACTAAAAAGAATTGCCTTAGGCGTAGTTACTGTTCATGGATGAGCCATGCATGTGCTCCTTAAAAAAATAAAGCTTCTTCTGACATTTTAGGAACAAACTACGATTTCCTTGTGATGTTGTTAATGTTATGTGGTTGAGCAGAGGAAATGTTCTGACTAGTTTTGTCAATTGCTTAGTTGAAATTTAGATATTTTTTTTTATGAAATTAAGGAAAAACCCATGTTTCTAACAGACATAATAAAACATCCTCAACAGCTGGCATAAGTTCCTATTTTTGAGAAGTGGTCATTTTTTCTGTGGGTATTTTTTTCCAAGGACATTATTTTGTACAAAAGATAAATGAACAAAAATGCAAACAAACAAATAAATCTGAAGAAGAAATTGTCCCTGATGCACAATATTACAGGAAAATTCTGCACCATCAACAAGTAGATGCATTTTAAACCAGAAAGGAAGACAAAGGGACAAAAAAGTTTTATATGACAAAATTTTAAGATTACACTAATCTTAGATTTTGATGAAAGACTTTGAGATATCACATGGGCACTGCCAAAGTTCTCCATATTTATCCTTTCATGGGTAACATAGACCATGGCATTACTTGTTAAGTGACTTGGATGAAAGCCTTTCTCGTAAATAAATAATGTACTTGAAAGATTCAACCACTGACGCAAACTTTCATTTGTGAAACATTCATTTTGCTCACTCTGTTAGAAAGGATAACTTCATAAATTGCATTTAATGATTTTTTTAGTTTCATATATGTTTATTTCTGATTGATGAATAAAAGTACAATTTGTAACTGTATTAATTCAGAATGATTTCAACCCTCCATTTTTTAATGGAAATGACTTACATGCACAATCTTGCAAAACACATGACACCAAGAAAAGTTTCAATATTAACACAGAATCTGTGATCGCAGATATTAAACAAATCATGCAGTTTCCACTAACCTTTAGAATAAGAACTGCCACTTCCTCTGGGTTGAGGTCCCAGTCTGTCAGAACGTGGGGTGAAGTCTGGTGGAGCTTCAGTCAAAAAGTTGGAAGGAACTAAACCCCGAACACCATTAAGCTCACCCATAAAGAAACCATCTTCATCAACATCACCATACACATAGATGACATTACCAGTCTTGAAACCCAGTTCCATCTGTCAAAATGCAAAAAATGCAAGTTTATGAATAGTGAGGGAAAGTTTTTCAAGAAATTAAATATATATATTTTTTAAGAGACTATATATACAGTATATCATATTAACATTTTACAAATATAATGTTATGATTTTTAAAATGAATAAACAAGTCACTTAAAAATAGAATATACTCATGAAGAATGAAAGGGCTTTTTTTATTCTCATGAAGAATGAAAGGACTTCCATTACCGATTATGATTATATTTTACAGAGCATGGCTCCACTGTAGGGAGCCTAGATATGTTCTCTTTAGTATCATATTTCTCCATCTTATTTTTAAAACCCACAACACCAAAAGCTTTTAGATAACCTTATGGCAATCGGAAAGAACCATATACGCCAATGAGACATAACATTATGACCACCTACCTAATAAGGTGAGAGGACCCCCTTTAGTCCGCAAAACAGCAGCCACTCAGCAAGGCATCGATTCGATGAGGTGGCGATAGGTATCCTGGGGTATCTGGTACCATAATGGCAACAGCAGGTCCTCCAGTTTTCATACATTTTGGGGTGGTGGTGATTTAGTGCGAACCTACTTTTCCAACTTGAACCACTAATTGGGTTCATATCAGGTGAATTTGGAGGCCAGGGCATTAACAGAAGGTCACCAGCATGTTCCTTAAACCACTCCTTTATGATTCTGGCAGTGTGGCAGGGTGCATTATCCTGTTGGTAATGGTCATCACCAGCAGGGAACACAGTTGCCATGAATGGGTGAACTTGGTCCGCAGTGATGTTCAGATACCTGACAGCTGTCAGGTAAAAGTGCATCCAGGTGACATAGCCTCTGTTGGTAATTGGCGTATCTGTGCTCGGCCGTCTACGTGATGCACCAGGAATCTTGATTTGTCACACCAGGCCACTTTCTTCCAATCATCCACAGTCCAATCTCGATGATCCTGGGCCCATCTCAGGCGTTGCTAGCAATGACGTGCAGTGAGCATGGGGACCCGGCTGGGTCTTCGGCTATGCAGGCCCATGTGCATAAGGCTGCAATGAACTGTATGCTGTGACACATTGCCCTGATCACCACTATTGTAGCTGCAGGTAATTTGTTGCACTGTGGCCTTGCGGTTATGGTGCACGATGCAAGACAGTCTCCGCTCCCCTCTGGCATCAATGAGCTGTGGACAACACATGGCTGGATGACGGTTTGTCATTTGGCCATCTGTGCACCACTTTTGATATGTACTCACTACAGCAGCATGTGAACAACCCACAAGCTACGCCGTTTCTGAGATCGTAGTTCTGAGGACCCGTGCCACACATTTTTTCCTTTATCAAACTCCAATAATATCAGCAGCTTTTCTAATTTTGACTTCGAACACTCTACTATCCAAAAGCCGGTCCTCGGGTTGTATATATACTGACTGCTCCGTGAACTTCACCTGCACCACCATTCAGTCTCTAGGCTGGGAGTGGCCATACTGTAATGGCTCATCGGTATAAACTGCTGCAATTTTTGAAGTATGGCTTTAATGAAAAAACAGAATGAAAAGAGTTGTGCAACTTTACAAAATATATCTATTAGTACCCAAATTTAACATTACTTATAACAGAATTATAAGAATATAGGAAACATGATATCAGTTATCCAACCAAATGACTGTTTACCTAAATTTTGGTGAAAGTGTGAATGAAATAAGATCATAATTAATGCTGGAATGAATCAGTCTGGTTTTTCAGCATGCATGCAATGTTATTTTGGAGATTCAATTAAACTTGGGAGAAATAGCTCTAACATGCTTGAGAAAATAGCTTGAAATATTTGAGCTATCACATTCTTTCAAATTTAGAACATGCACCTTTCTTCCAGCAATGCAATGGTGTCCTGGCTGAATGAAGCACTCTAGCTTACACAGCTAGCATCTTATCAACTACACAATAAACGGTCATATACTGAACAGCCTGTAAACTAAACTTTCAACAAGCCATGAAAGATAGATACATACATATGAAATCATTTAACTATTTAAAATGTATCTTCAAAGGCTACAAAAGGCAATAATTTTCCTCATGTTTTTGGCTCCATTTTCACCCAGTCTGTCTCTGAATTCATTCTTGCCTTGGAACTTCATGATCATTTAAAAATTATATGTACACATATCTTTCTCTCATATACATATACTGCCTGACAGAGAAAATGCTACACCACATAGACGTGGAGGCAGCACCATGCAAATTGCAGGGTGGGTGCACACGTACAAGTTATACAAATGATTGCATTTGCAGGTCAATCCTACGAACGGCGCATGTGGAATATAAATGGACAACCAGCCCATGAGGCTATCAGTAGAGACGTTGTCACGGCCACAAGAAGTGGGTGGTTCTGCTGTAACCATGTCTGGAGAACGAACAAGAGGAGCCAATGCTATTAAGGCGCCGTCATACATGATTTCGTCAAATGGATGAATTCACAAGAGGTATCATCGTAGACTTTTGCACCGCTGGATGGTCCTTGCGTCGTATTGTGGAAGAAACGCAACGTGATGCCACAACCATCAGTCACATTTCGAGACAGTGGTCCCAGGAAGGGTCTGTGCAATGTTGTAGGGAGGAAGGGAGCACAGACGTCCGAGCACACTGATTGTCGCATCTGATGTCATGTAGTAGTGAACCCACAGGCTACAATGGGCGACATTTTGCAGAGTGTACAGGCAGGCTTGGATACTCCGATATCGACGAGGACAGTGTCGCATCAATTGGCTGCATCTGGTTTGCTGTCCAGCCGTCTGTTGCGAAGGCTACCCTTAACAGTGAGCCATCGTCATCACCGCTTGGTGTGGTGCCGCTCCAGAACTGAATGGAATAGTGTGGTGTTTAGCGATGAAATGTGGTTCTGTCTTACCACGGATGATCGCCATGTGAGAGTCTGGAGGGGCCATGGCCAATGGGAAGATTCCTCTGCCATTGTGGAGAGCCACATGGCCCGGCAATGTGGAATCATGGTGTGGGGTGCTATCAGTGCCAACAGCTACTCACTACTGGTATGCATTATGGGCACGCCGCTATGTTGACGAGGTGCTGCGGGCCATGGCACTACTGTATCTTCAGGGCGTTAAACACACTGTTTTTCAACAGGATAATGCCTGGCCACATACTGCTCGGATAAGCCTGAATGCTTGACACGGTGTGTGGATGCTTCCGTGGTAAACACGATCCCCAGACCTCTTTTCCATCGAGCATCTGTGGGACACCATTGGACGTTGGTTGAGTACCTCCGACTCACACAAAATGAAGATGAACTGTAGACTACCCCAGGACTCTATTCAGACTCATTGCCTCGATGTCATGTGGGATTCAACGCTGTATCTCTCAAAAGGAGGCCACACTCCTTATTGATCATCCTGTATATTTGGCCACTGGAGTGTAGTCTGTGTGTGACAAATCATTTGTTCAGGACCTAGTTGGCTATCTGTGTGTGCAGTTTGGTCTGTTTTTGAGCATTCCTTCATGGTGTGGCATTTTTTCTGTCAGGCAGTGTATATATACAAGAGAGGAGAGGGGGGGGGAGAATTCATATTTTCAAAAGCTGTCATGAAGTTCCAAGGCAATAATGAATGTATGTTGGGCAGGATGAGGCTTTGAAGGAAGCAAGACCCCCCCCATGTTGGACTTTAAGCACAAAACTGCAGTGTGCTTTCAATCAAACACTGTAATCCACACTAAACAGTACAGGAAAACAGTTTTAATTAACCACCATTTTGAAGTATTTTCCGAAATGACATTATTGAGGATTCCCAAATTCTTGCAGAACTTAAAAACCTGCATTTCTGGGTTAAGAATGTGATAAAAACTCAGAATTCAGGGCTATATCCATAGGGAGGACACACAGACTTGCACCATTTGAAAAAGGAATCTCGCAACACTTCAAATAAATAAATAAAAAAATCTCAGTAATCTAATATTTCACCAAATAACTGCATTCAGTATTCTCTGACATTGACTGCAATTAATATGTGTCGTTTTCACCTGTCTTGGACTTTCTACTGTACTCATTTCACTTTGTGCTGCCACTGCTGGTTATTCTAAACAATTTTCTCAACTTTACAGTGAAGTTCTTGTTTAATGAGGTGTCTCCATGCATAAGGTACATCTACTGGCTAATTGTTCTTATAGTTTTTATTCATTTTTCTTATCATTGCTGACTTTGCACATATGTATTTTGAAACAAATTGCTCTTTTACCTTCCCCCAAAACTCTAACTCTGGTCTTGTGCATTCATTACATAAGCCAAACTAAATCAGTATAATCTTCTTCAATTTCTTTTGATAATTTTTTAATACCTTTTAGAATGTTTTCTAAAACGTTTTTACATGCTTCAAATTACAAATTTTTTTTGAAAAATTATTTCTATACATTTTCCCATATATTTCCTGTGTGTTTAGGTGCACAATTAACTTTCTTGATGTTCAGTTAATCAAAAAAATTTTTTTTTTACATTTACAATATCTTCAAACAAAGTAGATCACGATGGTGTGTTCTTGTACAATAATAACGCAGGGAAGAAGAGGAGCCACCTCGATGGTGCAGTGGTTTAAGCACAGGCATCCAACAGTTAATCTGAGTGGGCCCAGGTTTGAGTCATAGATGAAGCATTGGTGGTTTGTTTGTATAATGACATTGGCTCTCTTCCTTCTCAGGAACCAGTAGCATTGAATTAGGCATGGACAACTGCTTAAAGCCTTTACAGTACAGTGGTCATTAAACCCCAAAACAAAAAACAAGCAAACAAACAAACAACAAGAGGTGGAGCAATTACTTCCAAGAAAATGAATGACCAACTGGAAACCTCAGCTGTGGGCTAATCCCCCACACTGATGTACTTACCTGATTAAAAAGACAAAAAGAAATATTAAGAATGACTCAAGTGTGGGATATGGTGAACCTACCACACTTGAGGACGGTCTACCATGGAATTGACCTGGACTTTCTAAACGGCGTATGAGAAAGAGATCTCCGCTGAGTGAATGTAAGATTGGTGTATGGAATACTAGAGGTAGAAATGGCAAGATGAGTGAGGTGATTGAGGAGATGAATAAGTATAGACTGGATGTGCTTTGTGTAAGTGAAACCAAAAAGAAGGAAATTGGGGTAAAAGAAGTGAATGGCACAGTCAGTGTGTGGTCTGGAGTATTGGATAATATGAAAGGACAGGCTGGTGTAGGTGTGATTTTAAGTGAAAATATGAAGAACAACTTGATTCACTATAGTTGCGTAAGTGAGAGAATTCTCTGGATTCGTTTGAAAGTGAAACTTCAGAGAATTGTAATTGTTGTAGTGTATGCTCCTTGTGACTCTGAACCTTCTGATAAGAAGAAAGATTTCTGGAATGAGCTAAAAGCTGTTTTGAGCCAGTTTGGTGCGAAAGAAAAAGTTATAATAGCAGGGGATTTCAATGCTAGAGTAGGTGTACAGAATGCAATTTCTGACAATGTTCTGAGTAAGTTAAATGATCCTTGTGTGAATGATAATGGTGAAAGATTAATTGAACTCTGCATTGAGAATGGTTTGTGCGTATCTAATACATTTTTCAACCACAAGTATATCCACACATATACTTGGGAAAATCGTACTCTTGGTCAAAAGAGTGTGATAGATTTTGTTGTATACGATCAGCGTTTGAAACACTTAGTTGTTGACACCCATGAGATGAGAGGTGCGGATGTTGGTTCGTCACGAGTGAAACTTAATGTTGGTTGGAGGAAAAGGAATAGGAAGAGACCCAGGATAGAAAGAATAAAGGTTGATAGGCTCCTTGAAGATCATCAGCGGTATTCTGACTTACTCAGAGAACGACTGAGGGATCTAAAGTCTGGTGAGAGGGATGTAGAAAAGAAGTGGGAATGTTTTAAGAACTGTGTTGTCACTGCTGCTAAAGAGTTCTGTGGCACCACAATAGTGGGTAACAATAGAGGTGATGCTTGATGGAATAGTGAGATTGAAGAGGCAGTAAAGAGAAAGAAGGAAGCCTATTTGGGGATATTGCAAGGTAGTCTCTGTGGATGAATATCGCTGTAAAAAGCGTGAAGCTGCTAAGCTGGTTCGCCACAGTAAGGCAAAAGATAGGAAGGAGAAAGTGGAAAGGCGTGAACTAGCTTTTTGGAAAGATAGGAAGTCCTTCTGGAAGTACATGAGACTCAGGAAAAATAGGGGAAACAAAGTTGTAAGTTGTGTGAAGAATGAGTTTGGGGAAATGATATGGGAGCCCAATGAGTTAAGTGACAGATGGGGTGAATACTTCTGTGAGTTATTAGATCAGAAAAGCAAAGATGATTCTGAGACAGACGCAGATGATGTCACAATGAGGGATGAAAGCACAGGAGGGATCTCAAGAGAAGAAGTGTGTAAAGCTCTAAAATCTCTTCAGAATGGTAAGGCTCTGGGAGTTGATGGCATAACTGCAGAGATGTTGAAATATGGTGGTGACTCTATACTTGACTGGGTAACTGAAATTTGCCAGTTGTGCTGGGAGTTAGGAATGGTCCCTCGGGATTGGAAGGATGCTATCATTGTTCCCTTGTATAAGGGAAAAGGTGATCAGACTGAATGCAAGAACTATCGTGGTATTAGCCTACTGAGTGTGCCAGGGAAAGTGTTTGGTAAGGTTGTTATTGAAAAAGTATGGGGTCTTACATCATTGAAAGTGTGGGATGTTCAGAGTGGCTTTATGCCTGGTAAAGGCTGCACTAACCAGATTTTTGCATTACGCACGATGATTGAAAAGTATCTGGCTGTTGGGAAGAAAGTTTTTACTGCCTTCATAGATTTAGAGAAAGCTTATGACCGAGTGAATAGGACACTTTTGTGGAAGGTATTGAATGAATATGGTGTTACTGGGAATCTACTTAATAGTGTAAAAGCCATGTATACTGGTAGTAGAGCTTGTGTACGAGTGAATGGTGTTTTATCAAAATGGTTTTCCATTGGTGCAGGAGTTAGACAAGGTTGTGTAATGTCACCATGGCTGTTTAATATATTTATGGATGCATGCATGCATGATGCCAAAATAGATAATAGTGGCTTATGTCTTGGTCATATCCGTGTGTGCAGATTGCTGTATGCTGATGACACTGTCCTGTTGGCAGAGAGGAAAAGTGAGTTGCAGAGTATGTTGACTCGGATGCACGAAGTTTGCATGAAATTCAAACTGAGTATAAATAAGGGAAAACCCAAAGTTATGGTGTTTGAGAGAGGAATGGGTAGCACTGAATGTAATGTAAGTATAAATGGCACTGTGATTGACCAGGTGAGTGAGTTTGTGTATTTAGGAAGCATGTTTGACAGAGAGAACAAGTTGGATGGTGAAATCAGTAGGCGAGTGAATTCTTCTTTGAAAGTCATAGCTGCTCTGGGAGGTTTTCACAGGAATGATGGGTTCTCTAGAGAGTCCCACATGGCTGTGTATGAAACTGTAACTGTTCCTACTCTGATGTATGGCAGTGAAACCTGGGTACTGCAGAAGAAACATAGGAGTTGTTTGTGTGCTGGAGAAATGCGTAACTTACGGGGGGTTTGTGGCAAGACACGATATGATTGTGTGAGAAATGAAGATGTATTGCAGTTGTGTGATGTGAAGCAAAATGTTGTTAGCAAGGTGGAGACCAATATGCTTTGGTGGTTTGGCCATGTTGAAAGAATGAGTGATGAAATGCTTACTAAGAAAATCTTTTCAGCCCAAGTGGCAGGAAGGAAAGGCAGAGGAAGGCCAAGGAGGACATGGGTGGATCAGATTCAGGAGTGTCTGCATGAGAAAAAGATTATGAATGTGAAGTATAAAAGATCTTGTGTATGGCGTGTAATGGATATTAGTGAAGCACGAGTTGTATGTCAAGATCGCTGTATATGGAGAAGTTTGATACGACAACAATAAGTAAAAATATCTGGAAGTTTGTATTTCTTTTTGGAGCTAACCTCTGAATCTCAGAGAACAGCTTAGTGATATGTATGTATCAACTATAATGGGCAGCAAAACAACAGTGTCCCAAGTATAACATATGGTAACAAAAACTCTAAGAAAAAAAAAAAGTAACTTCTTTAAATGAGTGTATGAAGAATGTAACTCTGTATTCAAACACCACTGCTTTGAGAACCAAATAAGAAAGATAAGTTTAAAGAACAAAGCTTTACAAGATATTTTAATGATTCAGTACTTTTTAATAAGCAATGTAGAGCTTTCTAATAAAGCACTTTACAATGTATTTACACATATTTTCATTACAAACACACAAAATAAAATAAACAGAAAGAATTAAGCAGAAATGTTGCATTACAAGTAATTTCAAGCTTTGGATTCATTCATAAAACAGTATTTGCAACATGATTCCATAGTTTATTTAATACCAACAATGGCCATATAACTTTTTAGAACATTTTTTTTCCTTTCTGATGTCTATTCTCTATCCTGGCCACAGGAAGTGTTACAGCAACTAAATGGCAGGCACATTAATTTTGAAATAATAGTCAAGAAGGCCTGCATAATTAAGGATTACAAAATATGTAATAACCATAATAATAGCAGAATGCATGGATGGATATCTGGTAAAATGATTTACTTTGCAGAAGGAAATTTGTCAAAGACAAAGAAAATAATTAAATAATTATAGTAGCATCATGGAAAACACTTACCTGCTGCAAATATGAAGATATTTTTGAGGTGCTCCATAATGCAAATCATAAAACAGGATAGAAAAAAGGGACATAGTCATGCCAAAACATATATATATATATACATATGAATGTGCAAAACACCTAATTAAGTTTTAACTATTTAATTTTGTATAGTAAATCTATAAGTGATAGCATAAACTACCTTTTTTAGGTATACTTTCATCATTACTTTTGAGCCTGTTAAAATATTCCATATGCAAATGACTTCCAGATATAATCATACATATGAGTTATAAATATATTTGACACTGATCATGATATAGATTTGCACACAGGTAAAGCAGTTTTCATACATTTAGATCCATACATAGTGTCCATAAAGCACTTAAGTTCCCATGCATTCACATTTATACAACATTAGCTATGAAAAAAAAAACAGATCATTAAAGTAGGTAAGTCTAAAATTTTAACATTAATTTAAGAGACATTTCAAAGAAAATGAATCAAACGATGATTCAATGTTTCCCAAAATACTGAAAAGGGTTGAACAGCTGCAAATGTAAACCATATTTAAAGTGCATATTTAATTAGAAAATTTGTGGAAATGATATGAATACAGAACATCCTTCAATAAATGAGTGACAACATATTTGTCTTTATTCATAGTTTTCCATAGGACTGGGAATAAAAGATAATGAATATTTAATTCTGTATTCAGTCTGAAGTCAAGTATTACTTAATTTCTCTCACAGATAGCTGTTTTTACTTCCCTTCAGCTTTAAAACTACACCACCTACTTTGTTCATTTCTATTAGTTCTTATATTTGATAAATAAAAAAACAAAACAAAAAAAACAAAAAAAAACTATTTGTTGTAAGGATGCACAGCAAAACTGCAAAATGTTTTTCAGAGGTTGACTCTGCTGGGAGGTTAGGCCTTAGTTATATTGCTTGTAAATCTCATTTATGTAAGAGAAAAATGGGTGTATGAAACTTAAACACACAGGAAACTATCTAATACCTTTTCAAAATGCTGAGTAAAACTTAGTTGAAATAGTGGTCTTATTCTCTTACAAAGTACTACAATGTGTACATATTATACTAAAGCTAATTAATTTACACAGCACAAAATCACAGATACTTTTCTGGATTGTCTGCCTCTTTTACTGGCATGTTTTGCAAGGTGAAAAAATACACCACTTTTTCCCATTTAAAATGATCCCAATTTTCATTTCCTGGAACAAGTTTTCTCACATTGTTTCTCTCTCATTTGTAAAGTGTGGAAGTATCACAAATTTAAATCACAGGAGAAATTAACTTTCTGAGATTACTGAAAGGATGTTCGGTGATTGCTGGGGATTTTCCATTTACATGGGTGTGAATCAAGTTTGAGGGAAATAGGGGTGAAAAAGGACGCAATACATGGAAAAACAGATATTCTGCTGGACACCAAACAATCCGTTTGGAGCAAATCAGTGGAACTGAGCAAATTCTGAAAATCGATGAAGAATCAGAGGTAGATGCATAGGCACCCATATAGGGGAGCAAGAGGGGGCATTTGTCCTCCTCAGAAAATTAGATCAAGCCCTTTTTTTGCCCTCAGAAGGTTCTATAGAAATGTTTGCGATAACATTAGTTCTGATGACAAATTTTTCTGTAGAACTTCTGGATACACTTTTATGCATAAAAAACAGGGAAAATGTTGGAAATTTACAGTAGAAAGCAATAATGAATTTCCCATTGCATGTTGGAGAACAGCATACATACTCCAGTTGTGAAAGTATGAAAGGTGAAGAAATGAAAAATGCATCATTCTCTGCAACAGCTACTTAACACTGGACAAAGATTTGTCAAAAATTTTCCCAGAAATTTGTCTTGGGGGTATTTTTCATTCTTGATGAACAAGTAAGTAATCTCTGAGGTTTCATGGTGCATGTACACAAGTGACCTTAAAACTGATCAAAAGAACAACAAAGAAATTTCTTTATTGTCCGAACAAACTGTCTAATTTCATTTAGTCATTTTTGTGTGTGTGTATGTGTGTGTGTGTGTGTGTGTGTGTGTGTGTGTGTGTGTGTGTGTGTGTGTGTGTGTGTGTGTGTGTGTGTAGTTTTTAGGTCTTCTGGTTTCCAATTAAATTTACGCATTAAGAATGTAATAAAAAAGGCTAGATAAAAAGAGGGCGCAGGAAAATTTGCATATGGTGTTTGTATGTTATTTGTAATTACAATTCTGTTTGCTCCCTCCTGAAAGCTGAGGTATGAGTGCTCATGGGTAGATGTGGTCAGAGCCAGGTAGTGTGTGGAGATTACAATGCAGACTACATATCGTTAAACCACAAAAATAGAACTTACTTCAAGATTGAAAATTCCGAAATTTAGAACAATAAATACGTAGAAATATAAGTTTCTGCAGCTGTATTTTTGAGGGAGTAATCTTAGCAAAACAGAAGCATCAATTTTTCTTGTTATTGCACCCTAATATGCAGTAGACTTGGGTGATCTCTAAACGAGCACTGATGCCTTTCTTTTTACCTAAGCTTACCACTAAATTCTGCTTGTAATCCAAACTAACCAACAAAAAGCAGTGTTTGTTTAGCAAAATTTTTGTCCCCGACTTCCAATTCCCACTGAAGTAACACAAAAAGAACAGTAGGAAATGTTGCTCCCTGACTGGCGGAACTACTTAAAATCATAAAGTTTGCATACAAAGTGACCACAAGGTGACTTCTTCCAAGACTAAAACTGGGGTTTCTGTTGTCCACTTTTAAGAGATTCCATTGTCCAGAGGTTATCATTAATATTAATTCCAAAGTAGCTGTTCTGTTCCAACTGGCACTTGCCATTGTTGGGAGTTTGTCTGTTAATGGAGATTTCACCAGAGTCAGTTCAAATCCAAAATAAACACTATTGATTCTGTTTACAATATTATACAACACTAGTGATTTTTACCCACTTGCAAACTGCATAGCATAATATTAAATTCTCATTTAAGTACCACTTTCTTCAAATTCAAATATCACAGAATATGCATGAGAATTATAGTGCTCTACATACATTCTATTCAAGTGAATGCTTGCAACACATGTTGTACAGCACAAGTTTTTGTTCCTCAATGAGCATTTTTTTAAACTAAGGGTTAAGTTTCTTGTATTAGTTTTCATTTTCACATTAATTCACTACTTTGCTAAACTGGTATTACAGAGCATTCTGATATAAAAAAATGCAATGCAATTCATGTACTGATATGCAGTACTGCATCCAAATTCCAATTACATTAAATCAGCCTGCTATGCAAATTCTAATTACATTAAATGCATTAGAAAATAAGTTTTTAAAAATGGGAAAAATAAATTAGTAAATCTTACTTTAAAATAGCATATCACTATGTCTCTAAAATTTTATAAGAGAACAATGGGCTATTGACACATTTCAGGTCAGTCAGGCTGAATATGTCATAAAAATAGCTTTGGGAATGCTGGAAATAGGTAAAACATATGATATACAAAGGATGCATAATTCGTATCAACTGAAAAATGCACTTCAAAAGAAGGCATCAGCTACATTGTACCTCAGTCAATGGCATCAGCTTCTTCTCCATTTGCATACTGATATTATTTTAATTAATGCAACCAATTACAGTATAACTTTTTGATATAGTATCTATTTTCACTTATTGTTTGATTATCCTAGGAATCCTTTATTTAAGTCTGAATAATTACCTAACACTCTTCTGTTAAAGAACAGAAAATTTAGTAAGACATAATATTCATAATTTGATAAATTGAAAAACATATTTTATCAGGAAGTTTATACTTAGCCATTTATGAAGGTATAATGTAAATATGAGAATGGGCTCCTTTTTATAAGGCCCAGATTTGAAAACTAGTGCAGATTTTCCCTATGTGAATAAGGAAAAAATGAAGCATATTGCCTTGCTCCTATTTATATTTTCATCATTAGATAAGAAAATTGGTGCTCCCCATTAATGTCAAAGAGAGAGAGAGAGAGAGAGAGAGAGAGAGAGAGACAGAGAGAGATGAGAAAGAATTATTATTATGTGCATCACATAGATTCAGGTAACAAAATGTCCTTTATTTTGTTTCCCAAAGTGTATCAAGTTAATCTGTTAACCTAATTAACTGTAAATGAAGGAAGAAATATTCCTTCAACCAATGTCATAGTGCTTTTTAATACATAGAAGTTTACATAATTAGCTCTTCTGGGACAGAGCTGGTTTTGGCATTTATTTTATTTATTATTTGGTGAAATTGTCACATGTACTCTCATTTATAAATATAATAACCTTTATTAACAAATTATTAAATTTGACTGCTTTTGACTATAAAATTGCATGTAATACAGCATGGAATTTATGTGATCCAGTGGTTTGGCTCTAAATAAATAAATTATATAAATATGGTTTTGCTCTAAATAAATAAATTATATAAAAATACAAGTACAGCACTGAATTATTCACAATGCAAATTAACAGTTGTTTGCACCATGTATATACATATACAGGGTGTCTCAAAAATACACGGCAAAACTGCAGGAATGAGTCCCTCATAGGTAGATAAGAGAAAAAGTTTATATCAACATAAGCCCGGAAATGCTTGGTTTCCGAGTTACGAAGATCTGTCTATGACACTTAACTGTTCATATTACCTGACTCAGGTATGTCTTGGTTTCCCAGTTATTCACCGGAATGAAGGAATTCTCCCGCAGATGAATTCCTTCATCATAAGGTAATGACAGAGTCTAGTGGTTTTCCTTTCTGACCATGTACTCAAATCAGGACAAGCGGATATGCACTTTATGTACGGTTTAGCGGATGGCAATGCTCAGGAGGCTAGTCATTTGTAGAACGAAAGGTTCCCAGGAGAAAAAGTGTTCCCAGGAGAAAAATGTCCAGACAGGAAAACCTTTGAAAGTATCTGTCACTGCCTTTGTGAACATGGGACCTTTACATCTCATGCTGACAACAGAGGATGACCAAGATCTATGACTCCTGAAGTAGAGGCGGAGATTTTGGACATTGTGCATGTGACTCCTGGAATCAGCACACACAGATTAGCAATGCAACCGTCTGTTCATCCTTCGACTATTTGGAGAGTGTTGCAAGAACAGCACCTGCATCTGTACCATCTGCAACAGATACAGGCCTTGTCACCAGCAGGTTACCCTGTATGAGTAATGTTCTGCCAGTGGTTCTTGCAGCAGTGTGGTACAACTCCTAACTTTCCTGCCTTAGTGATATTCACCAATGAAGCACAGTTCACACGCGACGAAATCCTAAACTTTCACAATCAGCATGTATGGGCCAAGGAAAACCCACATGCAATTCTTCCATCACGTCACCAACAGCGGTTCAGCCTAAACATCTGGGCGGGTGTTTTTGGTGATAAGGTTTTTGGGCCACATGTACTTCCCAAGAAACTCACGGGGCGGGCATACCACACCTTTCTGGAAAACAACATGCCTGATTTCTTGGATCCCACGCCACTGATCATTCATCAACAAGCACGCTTTATGCACGATGGTGCTCCTGCACATTTTAGCCACCTAGCTCGCAATTACTTGAATCAAAAGTTTCCTAGCCGGTGGATAGGTAGAGGTGGATGAACTGCCTGGCCTCCACACTCACCAGATTTAAACCCTCTAGATTTCTTCTTGTGGAGCCATTTAAAATCATTGGTGTGTTTGACTCCAGTAGCAGATGTGGGAACTCTCCACAATCGAATTGTGACAGGTTGTGAAACAATCCGACACATGCCAGGAATTTGGCAGCGTGTTTGTGAGCCCATGAGGTATCGATGTGAGGCCTGTATTGAGGCAGAAGGTGGACATTTTGAACAATTAATATAAGGTAATGTGAACAGTTAAGTGTCTTGGACAGATCTTCATAACTTGGAAACCAAGCGTTTCTGGACCTATGTTGATATAAACTTTTTCTTATCTACCTATGAGGATCTCATTCCTGCAGTTTTGCCATGTATTTTTGAGACACCCTGTATAATTCTGGATATCCTTGTTTCCTGGATGTCAGATATATAACTAGTTAGTTAGTAAGTATAATTGTTTAGCACAATCAGAGCCACATGATTTCTACTTTTTCAAAGGTTAATTCCTAACCCCTGTACCAGACTGGGCAATCCTTAAGCTACTATAGGAACTAGATGGCCTGGGCTGAAGGCCCCAAGGGATAGGCGGTTGGATTTGTTTATAACAAGGAGTCAATCTCCTTAATGAGACATTAGAACTCTAAAGGCAAAAGTTGCATTTGAGATTTTCAGTCGGCATTGGGTATCCTTCCTCCTAATCTGCCCTCCCTAGAAGCCCTGGGTAATTGGCCTTTGGCCAGCCTTGAGCCATCTGAAGTCGACTCACCTTCATGTTTTCACCAAAAGACTGAAAATTCCCATTTTTCATATAGTATTTAGCAGAACTTTAAATTTCTGTTGCCAGAAAACTTTATACTATCAGTTTTAATCATGTCCAGGAAAAAAACACATAGTTGTAACTTGAAACACTCACAGGAATTCTTGAGTTATGAAGTGCACGTGAAACATGCAATAAACAACTGAGAATTTTAGGCAAAGAACAAAAGATAGACTATAGCCTGACCATTCAGTTGAGTGGTTCCCATTGTGTTAGTTAATTTGGTTAGCAGTGTTAAATAAAATTAATTAAAAAAGTGAAAGGGAAAACTAACTTGAGCCAAGGCCTGTATGGGCCCGGGTTTTAGTCAAAGATAAGATATAAGAGCACACCCGGATCCATTTCTGGGCTTTCTGTCATAGCATGGACACATGCTCATCTCTAGTATAATGGTTTTCAGTACTTTCAAAATATCCATTCTCTGTTACTAGCAGCTACATTTGTATGACAACATACACCACTAATTAGGCCTATATAGTAGAAATACTCAATTTTGATCTAAGCTGCAACATTAATTTCGGCTTAATTTTGAATTTACTTATTTCCCCTGATATTCACCTTCCTCTGTTATCTAGCACATCTGATCTCCTGGCAAGAACATTTACATCACATCCATTGAGAAAACCTCATGATTACAACAGGCTTTAATTCAAATCAGCCTCTCTTTCACATCAGTAAATAATTATGTTCAAATTATAATGCAGATTTTCCAACTGTGATATGTAATTCTTTCTACATCTTAACTTCCTTAATGATTAACTATTTCTCTTATAAATTAAAATCAGATATTAAGTGCAGTATATTTTTTGGAAGCACCCAAACTACAATTTTTTTATATCAATTTGGATTCAACTGCAGTCTTTGTAAAAATTTATCTTTTTTTAAATTGTTCTTAGACATTTAGACATTATGCTCAGCTGATTTAAACTTATACACTAATAGTTCATTTACAACAACCCAAAATGAAAAAAAAAAAAATCACGCCATTGAGAAAACCTCATGATCATATACTGACCACTGGAGTACATTCATATATACATTTATACTGGTGCGGGAGATAACCCTGAAGCAGTCGTCAACAAACTTATAAACCTAAAATGAGGATTATTTCTGAAGTTACTGAGACTACAATGCTACAAAACAAGGCACTACTTAGTTCTGTAGGCTTACATCATGGTCACTGGCCAACGCAGCGGCCAGTGCAACATGACGGCAGAGGGTGCTAAGAATCCCTGGAAGACCAGACTAGGCTGCCATCTGATGCTGACCTTGGCTACGTATAATGGACGCTCCCTATCTTCTGATTCAAGGCTTCTTGAATTGGAAGAGGAACTACAAAGGATCAAGTGGGACATCGTGGGGCTAAGTGAGGTAAGGAGAAAAGGAGAAGATCTCATTGAACTGAAAAGTGAACATCTCTTCTACTATCGTGGGACAGATACTGGCAGAACTAGTGGTGTTGGATTTATAATAAACAAGAAACTGAAGGATAAAGTTGTAGAAGTTGAAAGTTCCTCTGACAGAGCTGCACGACTTGTTATCCAACTCTCGAGAAGATACCAGGCTCAGATTATTCAAACTTATGCCACAACCACAAGCCATCCTGAAGAAGAAATTGAAGAATTTTATGAGGAAATTCGTCATCTAAATAATAAAGATAAACAGCACTTGAACATAATTATGGGAGATTTCAATGGAAAAATAGGGCAACGGCAACAGAATGAAACTTCAGTAGGAAAATTTGGTCACGACAACAGAAACCAGCGTGGAAATACTCTCTTTGAGTTTGCAGAGGCAGAAGGGTTTTTCATCTTGAACTCCTTTTTCAAGAAAAAGCCACACAGGAAATGGACATGGAGACATCCAAATGGGACGACAAGTGAAATTGATTTTATTATGTGTAACAAAAAATTTGTCATAGAAGACTGCAGTGTGCTAAACAAGTTCAACACAGGTAGTGACCATAGATTGGTGAGATGTAAGATGCACCTCAACACTAAACTTGAACGTGGCAAGCTCATAAGACAAACAAAATGTATTGACATAACCAACCTTAAAAAAACACCACAATACCTTCAAGTTGGAATTGAAGAACAGATTCTCTGCTTTAGAAGGCTTAACATCAGAAGAAGTTGATATTTCTGAAGTTAACAGAAAAGTAACCAAAGCTCTTATGGAAACAGCAACAAAATTAGCTGGGTCTAAGAACAAGTTGCATGTGAACAAATTATCAGGAAAAGCCAAAATGTTGATGCAAAAAAGAAGAGAGATGAGGACAACTAAAGAAGATGTGACTTCCAAAGTGGAATATATAGAGCTATGCAAGACAGTACGAAAAAGTATCACTGAAGACGTAAGGAAATTCAACTGTGAACTAGTGAGGAAAGCAGTTGAAAACAAACAAAGCCTAAAGATAGCAAAGGGACATCTCAGTAAGGGAAGAAAACAGATTATGGCACTGAGAAAAGAAGATGGTTCTGTAACAAGAAATAGAGGCGAAATTTTGACAAGAGTGAAAGATTTCTACTCCAAATTATATGAAAGGGATGATACATGTACTCCAGACATCATGAAAGGTACCAGTACCAGAGTTCTTCCAGTCCTCCCAGCAGAAGTTGCACATGCAATCAAGAACATGAAGCGGGGAAAAGCTCCAGGAGAAGATGGAATTACTGTAGACATCATACAAGAAGCAAATGGAGAAATCGAAAAAGGACTCGCCCAAATTTTCACTCGATGCCTTAATGAAGAGAAGATTCCTGAGGATTGGAATAACGCTACAATGATCCTGCTACATAAAAAGGTGACACTGAGGATCTCAGGAACTACAGACCTATCAGCCTCCTATCAGTGGTTTATAAAATCTTCACAAAAGTTCTTTCACACCGCTTGAAGGTAACACTGGACATGGCTCAACCGAGAGAACAAGCTGGATTCAGGAGTGGCTACAGCACTATAGGTCATATCCACGTACTGAGAGAACTAATTGAAAGAGTGAGGGAATATGAACTTCCATTGTGCATGGCTTTTATCGATTATGAAAAAGCCTTTGATTCGGTGAAACCATCAGCTGTTACAATAGCTCTGAAATTATGCGGTATTGAAGATGCATACATTAATATTTCAATATTATTAATAACATCTATGAAAATGCAAGTGCAAAGATTCGGCTGTTTGAAAATACAACACACATAAAAATTGGAAAGGGAGTGAGACAAGGTGACACCATATCTCTGAAGCTCTTTAATGCCACATTGGAGGGTGTCTTTCAGTCGCTGAGCTGGGAAAACAAGGGGATAAAGATTAATGGAGATTATCTAACCCACCTTCGTTTTGCTGATGACGTAGTCATTTTTGCAACTACCCCATCAGAGCTGCAGAGTATGATCCAGGAACTTGCTGACAAGAGTAAAGAAGTGGGATTAAAAATGAACTTTCAGAAGACAAAAGTGATGTTCAATGCTTTTACAAAAAATGAAGTTTTATCGATTGATGGAGAAAAGCTGGAGATAACAGACACGTACCTTTATCTTGGACAGCAGATATCAAGTGAGGGTCAGATTGATGAAGAAATTAATCGGCGTACAAAACTTGCCTGGAGAGCTTTTGGAAGAAACAGCATAATTTTCAAGAGCAATATGCCATTATGTCTTAAAAGAAAAGTGTTTGATCAATGCATCCTTCCAGTGCTTATGTATGGTGCAGAGACGTGGAACTTAACTAAAAGAGACATGCAAAGGCTGCAGACAACTCAAAAAAGCATAGAGAGGTGCATGCTTGGTGTAACCAGGAGAGATAAGAAGAGGAACTCGTGGATCCAAAAAATGACAAGAGTGGAAGACATCATGATCAGAGTTAAATCCCTGAAATGGCAATGGGCTGGACATACTGCCAGAAGGACAGATCATCGATGGACAGCTGAAATTTTAAACTGGATTCCAAGGGACGGGAAAGACCCAGAAGAAGGCCACATGGGAGATGGGTGGATGAAATTCGAAAGTATGTTGGAGTTACATGGAGGAGACTGGCACAAGACAGACCATTGTGGAGGAAACTTGGGGAGACCTTCGTCCAGCAGTGGATTGATAGTGGTTGACAATGATGATGATGATGATGATGACTCTGCATGAATACGTACTACACAAATTTACCTTCACCAGTGACTAAAATGTATGGTGACAGTTAACATAAATGCATGGTGACAGATTACAGACAACAAAGTTTGACAGTTTCAGCCTATGAATGAGGCTCTGAGTGGTTGATTTCAGCACCCCTCCACCCTAATAATTAATAAAACTTTTCACAGACCAATAAATGCCTAAAGCTCAATCAGGGGTCAACAGATAGAGCTAGCTTTAAAGATTTTTCAGATGGGCACCATCTAAAAATTACGCCATCCTGTCTGATTGGAAATTAATGTATTTCTTTATACTGACTTACCCCTTCCACTGTCCACTAATGTTTGCCAATCCAAATATGTTGTATGATGTGCTGCTATGAATACTGAAAAAATAACAAATTTAACAATCTCATTCTCTGTTTCAGTAATACACTGCTGGACAATTGCTAAGGACGGATCATAAACGTTTATATAGCACATAAAAAAGTAAGTGTGGTTGGATGAAAAGTGAAATGAATGCCAGGACATTACAAGAAAGACAATTTATTGTGTTCTAAAATCTAGAAGGCTTTGGAACGTGTTCAAGGAACAAACAGGCCATTTTGTGCAGAATACGTAAACGTGAAAAAAAATGCAATTACCGTCCGCAGGCATTCCGGCGTAAGATGTCAATACCTGATATGGCCACCATGGAGGGCGATGCAAGATTCCACGCGTCGTGTCATACTTTGCACAACATTATCAAGCAGCTGTTGGGGTAATTTATCTCATTCCTCTGTCAGTGCACGGATCAGGGTGTCCTTGTTTATTGGAGGGCATTGGCGACCAGCAAGACTCCTCCTCAAAGCATCCCACACATTTTCAATGGGATTCAGTTCTGGAGAACGTGCTGGCTATATGAGGCGTTGAATATCCTCGCTCTCCAGACACTCATGGACAGCGACTGTTCGATGACATGTTGCGTTGTCGTCCATGAAAATGAATCTATCACCGACAGCACCACGGAACATGCGAACATGAGGTAGCAGAACATCATTAATGCATCGTTGGCCAGTCATAGTCCCAGTTGGAAGCACATAGAGGGACGTTCGGCCATTGATCATGATGCCAGCACATACCATGACACTACATGTCGGATATCGGTCCCTTTCCTGTATGTTTGCTGGACAATATGCAGTACCACTTTCACGCCAGATCAGTTGTCGTCGACAATCAGACGATAGACTGTATCTACTCTCATCTGAGAAGAGGACAGCAGACCAGTCGTTATCAGTCCAATTGCGATGTTGATGGCACCATTGCAAACGGGCGGTACGGTGACGTCTGGACAATGTGATGCACACAACAGGGCAGCGGGCGCGTAGTTCTCCTTCATGCAAACATCTGGCGACAGTTTTTCGGGAGATCCGCTTGCCAGTAGCAGCCATAAACTGATTTGCCACCTCACTAGCTGTGCTGCGCCGGTGTCTTTTTGTTGATAGCACTATGTACCGATCTTCTGCAGGTGTCGTACTGCGAACATGACCTCCCCGTGACGTTTGCTACACTCTCCATTTGTTTGAAATGATTTCCAAAGCCTTGAAACAACACTGTGACTGACGTCGAATTCCCTGGCAACATCTGTTATTTTTCGTCCTTCTTCAATCTTGCCAGTAATACGGCCACGCCTAAAATCATCTAGGTGATGTCGGGAAGACACACTGAAAATCGCAAGTTCGTCAATTGATTATTTCCCTTTCAACTTTGCGTTTGAACAACAACGGTCAAGACGCGTCAAATACTTTATATCTCTTATCAGCACTATGACGTCACGAACAAGTTCGGCAATCCAAAATTTGCATATGCACAACACGTCTTACTGTATCCCGCACTTATGCTAATTTCCACATTTTCCTTCCTTTCATTTTATGGTTGCTATCGTTGCTATTGTCATCCGTCCTTAGCAATTGTCCGGCAGTGTATTACCATTTCGATTCCTGTACTTTTTTTTTTTCCAATTTTGCTTGTGTGTGGCTTGTCATTTGATGAGAAAGTTTTTATTAATTCAATTCCAAATAGCTGTAATTAAATTTTTACCCAATACATCAATTTTACAAACAAACTATTTAACATAAGTGAAATCCTCCAAATACTTTGCGTCAGTGAATAAACAAATACATCGGCTAAAACGTGGAAAGAGCGATGCATTTGTTTATTATTTAACATAAAATTAAACCAAATAAAACTAAATGTTTTTGGAACCTGATGAGAGTACAGCAATAAAACTTACTGAAGGTAGATGGATAAGCACACTGACTATGATACAGGGTTCGTACAGCAGGGTCCAAAACTTTTTCTAGGACTATTTAAGGACTTTCCAGGACAAATATACATCATTTTCCAGGTTTGCATTTTTTATCACCATACATAATATAAAAACAAAAGTTTATTAAAATAATTAATATAGAAAGAAGCAATTACTTCAATAACTATAAAACAGCTCAGATTGATTCATTATCACCCACTCATTTTTTTTGCTGTAGAGTGATTTTATTATTGTTGCATTCTCATTTTACTTAGTAGATATTATACACAAAAAAGAAAACATTGTTATGGCTAATGACTTTTAGTTAACACTTTAGATTTATTATGTCTGATCATATGGATTTTCAATCCAGATATACCTATGTTGGAAATGTCAAAGTTTTTCATTCACAATTTGCAACAAGCTCCAGATTTGTTACTTTTATAGGGTAACAACCAACCTGAAAATAAACTATTCTCTAACCAAACTTCTTGGAATACACATTTTCCTGCCATACTCCAAAAGAAGGAATAAAATAATCTGTAACCAGTGATTGAACAACAAACCACAACCTCATTGTTAAACGAACAAAGTAACAAATGTAAACGATGGAATGGAAAACATAAACACGTAAACACGAAAAAAATAATAAAAAAAAATGGAGCTCAGGCAAAGATGGAAGTACCTAATGACTAGTCTAGCCTGCAAGCTTTTCTTGGAACATGTGACACAGTGTGTGCTGGGTGGGGATTGGTTATTGAGCCCAGATGGCCACTGCTTGATGCTTCGGCTTCAGCGATGGAGACGTGGTAGTTTTGACGTAGAGTGCACCCTTCCCCCACATCACTGTTTTTGCCTCCAAATTCTTTTTTAACCAATAAGTGAGTGCATGTCTGATGCCTGTTACACAGTCCACCCTTCAAGGTCATTTTGCATCGTGGCGCATGAGAGATTTCTGGCGCGATAGCCTCGGCTCTGGCTATCAGACTTTTCAGTGCCCAGTTAACAATACAGGCAGAAGGTAGCCATGATAGCAGGAGTTATCTATTGAGTTTTACAGAAAAAAATCTGCATTTCAAAATAAAGTTCCACGATTTCAAGGACTTTACGTCAAAAAATAGAATTTTCCAGGACTCCATAAGAGCAAATCTACTAATTCGAAGGATTTCCAGGCCTGGAAATTAAAATTTCTAATTTCCAGGACTTTCCAGGTCATGTGCGAATCCTGATGTTAAGAAAATTGAAGAAATACACAGTAGCTTTTCAACCCAGCTTGGGTCATGCTCACCTGTAAACAGATGGAGCGAGACTCCACCATGTTTTTCTTCAATTTTTTTAACATAACTGGTGTGCTTACCCATCTACCTTCACCTACTGTTACATGTGCATTGCATATTTTCAGTTTCTATAAAATGTAATATTATGTTTTGTATGAATCTTGAAATATTTATAATTCAAGATTATATGCCTATTTACATGGTATGATAATGCAAACATGATGAAAACAGTCATTTATTTTCACTAAGTTACCCTTCATGTATTTTCTAGGCATTAAAAACCTTGACAAGTCCAGATCACAGTGTTTACGTTCATAGTCTTTACAATGATCACAACCTAGTAAAAAAATTAAATAATCTAAGATATTCTTCACGCTGTACAAAATGCATATGGTTACATTTTAAGTTTAACAAGTTTGGAACAGAACATGCAATAAAGACCGATGAAGTATATATAATGGAAATACCCAAACTTTTTTCACATATGAGCCTGTGTTTGACGCTACATCTCAGGAAAGGAAGCAACTTAAAACATCAAACTAATGGCAAAGCGAACTCACTCAATTCTTCTTGACAGATGTCTAATTGTTCTTATGGCCATCTCCATATCTGAAACTAATAGTTATATTAACAGTAAATCTAACCCTAGATCTTTTGGAAGTCAACTACCATTAGTTATTGTAACACCAACCTACATGAATCTAAGTAACTACAAACTCAACTCAGTTCAAGAATCGGCCTTAAATAAAGGCTTAAAATATGCTTATCTGGCCACCAGAATAAATCCTTTCACCTTTATTCCTCAAGCTGAATCAATAATTAAGTCATTACCAGTAAATGAACAGGAACCTATTCGACATAAACTTGTTCAAGCAGTCAATAACAACTATTTAAAAAGTTTCAAGTACTTCTAATATTGGATTTCTTTAGTAAAAGTCCGCTATTGAAGGTTAATTTTTTTTTGCATTTTTGGACTTACCGCTAAATTGGTGAAGTTCCAAGTTGAACACTTCCAGCACGTGGATCTTGGTTTTTTTCCCGTATTTCCGTTATGTAGATGCGACAGGCATCTACATAACGGAAATACGGGAAAAAAACCAAGATTCATGTGCTGGAAGTGTTCAACTTGGAACTTCACCAATTTAATGCTAAGTCCAAATATGCAATATTTTAAAAAGAAGACTCCAGATACTTTAAATGATGTGGAAAAACGTAAGCAACTCAAACTCCTTCATGATAACCCGGATCTATTGTTAGTTTCTGGAGACAAGACTAACCAGATAGTTATTATGAACAAATCAGATTATTCTGCCAAAATGTCTGAAGCCATTCAATCTATCTCTCACTCCATTCTTCAAAAAGATCCCACCCCAGCTACTATTGCAGAACTGAGTCGACTAAAATACCATGACAACCTCCTATCTGTGATTGTGAAAAATATGTCTCCCCCCCCCCTATGGCGCCAGTTCCCGAACTCTTCGGAAAAATCAAGTTCTATAAAGAAAAACATCCACTCAGACCACTTGTTTCGGGCCATACAAGTCTATCTCGCCCTTTAGAAAAGGCTCTAACCAAGTTTCTAGCTCCCCTGATCTCCAACTCTAGCTATTCAGTTTCCAGCTTAAATAAAGCTCTAGACAAGATTCACTCTTATCAACAAAAGCGAATCCCATTTATTATGGCATCACTGGACGTTATATCACTATTTCTGAATGTCCCAATGGAACAAGTCCATGAAATTATAGTATATAAACTTACATCACAGAACTTAACCTCACCTAATGAGACTCAAGCCATAATCCGAGCATTAAAATTCGTCAGAAACGCTCCTATTTCAAATACAACGACAAGATTTTTCACCAAAGAGAGTGCTCCAATGGGATCACCCCTATCCCCTCTTTTAGCAGAAATCATAATGCAAGATCTAGAAGACAAAGTAATCCAAGAAAATCAATTACGTCCAAGCCTATACATACGTTACATTGATGACATACTCATTTTTTGGGAATATAACATAGAAAATCTCAACTCTTTCGTAGAATGCATGTCCTCACAAATCCCTTCCATTAAGTTCACACTAGAGCTTGAAACCAATTGCAAGCTATCTTTCCTAGGTTTCCTGTTGGAGAGAGGCCCCAATAATCATTCCATTCAACATTCAGTCTAATGCAAGCCTACATCCAGTGTTCCAATTATTCCTAATTCTTCCACCCATCCAATGAGTTACAAATTGGCAGCACTACGGTACTTGCTACAATGTGCCATTTCTCATTCTCCGAACATTCGCCTACGTAAACGGGAAATTAAAATCATCAAACAGATCGCTGTTGCCCACGGATATGAAACACATGTGGTGAACCGTTTATATAGGAAATTGCAGTCTACCAATACAACTACCTTAACCCGAGACTCTAAACCCCGTAAATTCATCAGAGCCATAAACTTTGATCAGAGATTTACTCTGATATTAAGAAAATGTTTGCCACCGACATAATCTAAACTTTGGAGTTAAAACAAGAAATATTTCAGCTTTAATTAAAAAAGACCGCGATCCAATAAAATCTGACTATAAGTGTGGTATCTACATTATTCCTTTACAAGCTACAAATGCCAAAGAACCTCCCAAAGTATACATAGGATCTACAAAACAGAACTTAAAGACGAGAATTAGTGAACATAAGTATAATGTAAAGACAGCCTCTATGTCCACTGGTCTTTCAAGACTCACCAATGATGGATCATACCTACCCCTATGGAAAAATTCAACTATGCTTGCAACACCTCAAAATAAAGCTCTCTTACAATTCACTGAAAGCTTTTATATCTATCATTATGGTTCATTATCTTGCAACGATAATATTCCTTTATACATTCCAACCCTCCAGAAATCTCTATTATGCAAGTTTCCTCAAGATCACATGAAGAACTCTCCATCCAATAATGACTCTCAACAGAAGTTATAGACTGACATAATATGATGACGTAAATTGTCTCCTATGTCATCACAACGACTTTCATCAAGTAAATATAATCTCGTTACTTCGATCTGTAAAATAGTAAACATCCGAGGATGAACCCACTGTGGGTTCGAAAGGTCTCATGTATTTTAAACTTTTTAGTATTAAATTAATTTTTAAACTTGTGTAAGTTTTAGGAGTTCATCAAGTTTTCGAATCGTGTAAAGACGGTGTGTGTTATATTCGATCTACCATCAAACAGTTGACTTTGAAACTGAAGCAATGGTGAGGATATCTTAAATTCTTCTCTTGAATCACAGTTATTATAAAGAATATGATCTCAAACTCTGTAATCTGGACTCATCAAGCATTTTAATGCCTAAAAAATACGTGAAGAACAGACTATATGAAAACACATTACTATTTTCAAGAAATTCGTAAAACTTAATTTTTCAAATAGAAAGTTTCTGTTCAATTCAAGTGAAATTTGGAATATATTAATACTATAGTATAAAATATGCCTAAAGTGACTTCACAAAAGCAGAATTTCATAATTTTTATTGGCAGTAAACTACTGAGATTCAATAGCTTATGTATATGATATTCGGTCTCTCTCTTGCCCTAGTCTCCAATCTCTGATTTTTTGGCATTTTCTTATTATTATTTCAACACTGAAAATAAATGGTACATGGCATATTTTACAGATGAACCTCCAGTGGTCAATTTTCTGTAATCATTGCTAAGATGAATGAAAAAACATTTGGAATTGCATTTTTGAGAAAATATTTTCTTTTATGATATTAATTTCCACTTTTAATGCTATATACGAGATAATTACATGAATTACATTCGTAGCCTTTATAGCATCAAAGGCTTCAATGCTTAACTGCAGCAATCTCAAATATTTTAACACAACTCGTGAGGTGTAGTTCTCCCTGTTGAGATGCATATTTGACTGCATGTGGAAAATTTTACTATATGTATTATTGACTATTATCGTACTATTTTATTTTCTTAAAGAAACTAATTACAATTATTTGCAGTTTTTGTGGAATATTTCATTTAGTGTATATAAAATACATGTAAACCATAAAATAAATAATATTGGTAAGAGGTATAACACAGTACTGAGACGATCTGTTTCAACAATAGCAGATTTATATCTATTAAGAAAATACAACGTAGTTATCCCAAATGATTATTTTTTCAAGCCAACCATGGTTTTGCTGGGTATTGACCTAGCTTCATCAGGACGAATGGCACGTAAATATTCAAATTGTATATGACATCATAAATGGTGTTTACAGTCACGTGTTTTGGTTAGATGCTTCCACGCGTTTGATAGAAATAGTGTGGATGCCATGTCATTAACAAGTTGCGAAGACTTCTGATATATATGGAAAGCTTCCAAAATATCAAGTTTGGAGGTTGAATCTGGCTTGTCAATAAGTTTTGCTTCTTCAAAGAGAAATTTGTGGTCCTTTTCGTAACAGTGTTTAGCCATCGATGACATCTTTAGGTCACAATTCCGAATGTTGGTCTTGTGCTCCTTCAATCGAAAACGCAAGGCTCTACGGGTCTGTCCTATATACGAAACGCCGCATTCACATGGAATTTGATAAATTCCCCACGAGTTTTTGTCTTCAACACAGTCCTTTGATCCTAAAAATCTCATTTTGTTTATGGGTTTAAAAATCCCTTTAAAATTAAAGGTTTTGAGGATTGTTGTAATTTTGAAGGCAATGTCATGGGAAAATGGAATAATGGCAAAATTCTCTCACAATGGGCACATCACAGGAATTAATGTGGAGATGGGCTTCGGTTTCTGGAATTTTGTCAGAGCCTTGTCTATAATGGAAGGGTTGTATCCTCGCTGTACTGCAACACGTTTAAGGAAATAAAGTTATTTTTCCAAACTGTCCTTATCTGAACATATATGTATCGCGTGATATACGCAACTCTAAAAGGTACTGAGTTAGGCATCCACGCCACTTCTATCAAACGCGTGGAAGCATCAAACCAAAACACGTGACTGTAAACACCATTTATGATGTCATATATAATTTGAATATTTATGTGCCATTCATCCTGATGAAGCTAGGTCGGCTTGAAAAAATAAACAGCAAAAACATGGTCGGCTTGAAAAAATAAACAGCTAGGTCGGCTTGAAAAAATAAACAGCGAAACCATGGTCGGCTTGAAAAAATAAACATTTGTGACAACTACGTTGTATTATCTTAATCTATATATAATTGTCACAAGACTGTGTAGTCTTTGAAATAAAGAATCTTCAGTTTAACGGACTTCCAGACTACACCGGTGCGTAAGTATAGGTCTGTGCATCTTAAACGGAAGCCATTTTAACATCCTATTGGCTACTTCAAATTCAACTTTCAACGAAGTGAATTACAGGAACGTTTTACATCTAATGTTCCTGAGAAGATATGACCACTTTGAAAAGTACGATCAATCGTTTTTCGAAACTGAGAATTAAGAAGTTTAGATTACTGAACCATTTGAATTTCTTACAACGATGCAAAAGACATCGCATCTTACCGAACTTTATATCCTTGAAATGTAACCTAATACCTACTCAGAATGTAACAAGAGCAGTGAGCAATGCTTCTTTTGCGATTCTTAGAGCTGTTATTAAGGACACTTGGAAAGACATTGCGAAGGTGGAACATGAACTTTATGATCTACATCTTTGGTTAGCTAATAAATTAGTAGATTTTGATACTTTAGACAAAAACACTTCAGTTCGTAGTATCAGCATGTTATTGAATCACAGAATTTCCTTTGAAAGAAAATTCCAAAATTTGATAGCAGGTAATAAGAATAAGCAGGCTTATACCAATAGTAATAATAACGGAATAGTGTATCCAGATAATGACGTGTTTGTCAACTTGTCCGATCATAGTCTCACTGAAATTGAGAAGAGAACTTTACGATATAATTCTAATTTTGCTATCTCAAGAAAGATACCGATATCAGACATAGTTGCTTCAGTTGAGGAATCTCTAATACAAAGCAGTCTCAACTTTGAAGAAAAAGAAATAGTTAGACATTGTATCAGCCAAGTGATAACCACAAATCACGCTACATTACCTAGACCAAATTTAACCACCAAAGAAATATATGCGCTTAAAGAATTGCGCTCAAATTCAAATTTAATCATTACTAGAGCTGACAAAGGAGGTCAGGTGGTTGTGTTAGACAAAAATCATTATGATAACAAAGTCAAAAATCTGATTTCGGATGGACCTTACAAAGAAATAAAGAATGATCCTTCAGATAAACAATTGAAAGAAATACAAAAATTGATCAAAAACTCAAAAACTCTGATCCAAAACATAAAAAACAAACTTAAACCTTCATACGCTCGTTGTGCGAGATTCTATGTTCTCCCTAAAATACATAAATCTGGAATTCCTTTCCGACCTAAAGTAAGTAATATCGGCACAGCAGCATATAAGTTATCGAAGTTCTTATCTTCAAAATTATCTACCTTGGCCACTCCAAATGAAACATCTGTGACAAATTCTATTGAGTTTACCAATCGACTCAAACTACACCCCTACGTAGATCAACTAACGCTATCCTTTGATGTGGTAACTATGTTCACCAATGTTCCAGTAAAAGGAGCTCTGGAATCCCTAAAATCAAGTCTTGTAGAACATCATCACAGCCAACCTGAAGTTGAGGAAATAACAAGACTAGTGGACATTTGCATAAAACAGAGCAGATTTACTTTCCGTGGAACGTTTTATGAACAGACGGAAGATCTAGCCATGGGCAGCCCACTGTCACCTATATTATGTGAAATCTACATGCGTCGATTTGAAGAAAAACTTTTCAAACTCGTGAAATTTGACTTATGGATACGATATGTAGACGATACTTTTGTTCTATGGAAGGGAAAACATTCTGAAATTCCGGAATTAGTCAAACTTATAAATTCCATTGATCCTCACATTCAATTCAGCTACGAAACTGAAAATAACGGATGCCTACCATTCCTTGACGTCCTGGTAACTTGCTTAAATCAATCTCTTGCAACCACAATTTATCAAACTTTTTTCACCTCCACATGTCAAGTTTAATCACACTTATCAACAAAAACTCAGTGCCTTTTACAGTTGCGTATATCGCGTGATACATATATGTTCAGATAAGGACAGTTTGGAAAAATAACTTTATTTCCTTAAACGTGTTGCAGTACAGCGAGGATACAACCCTTCCATTATAGACAAGTCTCTGACAAAATTCTGGAAACCGAAGCCCATCTCCACATTAACTCCTGTGATGCGCGCATTGCGAGAGAATTTTGCCATTATTCCATTTTCCCGTGACATTGCCTTCAAAATTACAAAAATCCTCAAAACCTTTAATTTTAAAGTGATTTTTAAACCCATAAACAAAGTGAGATTTTTAGGATCAAAGGACTGTGTTGAAGACAAAAACTCGTGGGGAATTTATCAAATTCCATGTGAATGTGGCGCTTCGTATATAGGACAGACCCGTAGAGCCTTGCGTTTTCGATTGAAGGAGCACAAGACCAACATTCGGAATTGTGACCTAAAGATGTCATCGATGGCTAAACACTGTTACGAAAAGGACCACAAATTTCTCTTTGAAGAAGCAAAACTTATTGACAAGCCAGATTCAACCTCCAAACTTGATATTTTGTAAGCTTTCCATATATATCAGAAGTCTTCGCAACTTGTTAATGACATGGCATCCACACCATTTCTATCAAACGCGTGGAAGCATCAAACCAAATCACGTGACTGTAAACACCATTTATGATGTCATATAAAATTTGAATATTTACATGCCATTCGTCCTGATGAAGCTAGGTCAATACCCAGCGAAACCATGGTCGGCTTGAAAAAGTAAACATTTGTGACAACTACATTGTATTATCTTAATCTATATATAATCGTCACAAGACTGCAGTCTTTGAGATAAAGAATAGCAGATTTAGTTTGTAACTGCAAAGACAGGTGACTTACGCCAGTGGTGCCGACAGGGGGGCACTCCCTGGGCTGACAGAGTGAAAAATTATTACGTCGAAGTTTGTAACCATGAAGTGAAAAATTTTATTACGTCGAAGTTTGTAATCATGTGATATGCATATATTTCTTAATCATGAACCGTATAATTATAACATACAATAATTATAAGGGAGCAGTTCTGTTAAATAAATTTACAAAAATCTAATAGAAAAAGAATTTCATCTACTGCCTCTTCTAATCATTTAACTTTCTTGTACCATAACATAAATGTAACTGGATAAGCATAAATGTAAACAAGTCAACCTCCTTAATTGTTATGACACCTGCCTATTTTCCCCTATAAATTTAGGGGGGATCACCCACACATTGGGAAAACTCTCTGCACCATGCCCCCCCCCTTTCGCCGTGGGAAATAATTTTCTGAGTGCGCTACTGACTTATACTGGAGTGAACAGGCATTTATGATGAGAATGCAAATGGTACTAAAATATAATTTATATGTAGTACAACAAATAGACTTAAAAAAAGGTTAAACCAGCATATTAACAACTGGAGGAAAAAAGAAAACAAAACAGCACTCATTCATTATTGTCTAGATAATAAAAAACAACCCATTTTTTGAGAATATTAAGATCCTTAACACACCACACAATGATTTTGAGCTGCAGTACTCAGAATCGGTTACTATAGCAAAACACAAACTGGTCACATGCAATTTCTGTGACCCTCACAAAATACCTGAAGTTGGGAAATTCTTAATCAGAAAGGACATTGATAAAAATAGATTTGAATTCGAGAAAAAAAAAAAGAAAATACCAAAATAAAGTACACGTATCTTATCACATACCCCCCCCCCCCCAATGCAAATTATGATTAAGTGGCTGATGGATAACTTCAGGTGGCATCACATTTTACAGAGGAGAACTTACTTTTGTGCAAGGCATCGCATGTGGTTGCTGAATAATGGCAGCCAATATTGCTGTTCTGATGATGCTGTAGCAACAGTGAAAGATCTCAATAGGTTGAAAACTTTACCCAGACATGTTTTTTCGACTGTTAGTGTCAATATGTTCCCCCAATTTTTTTCAAAAACTACAGGAATGATCTTTTTTAAATACTAAAAAGCAGTAAGATAGCATGTGGGGCCCCAAGTATGTTTTCTTTTGTTTTTTAATTTTTTGTACTTTCTTAATGGGTAATATTATTATGTAGTTTGTATAAGCTAAATGAAATATTCCACAAAAACCGCAAATTGTAATTAGTTTCTTTACAAAATAAAATACTACCACATTAGTTAATAATATGTATAGTAAAATTCTCTACGTACAGTCAAACATGCATCTCTGCCGGGAAAACTACATCTAACCAATTGTGTTAAAGATATTTGAGATTACTACAGGTAAGCATTGAAGCCTTTGATCCCAAGGGCTATGAATGTAATTCTTGTAATCATCTCATATAAAACATTATACAAAGTAATCACAAATAGTGATAGTTTCACATCATTAACTTGTCACCATAAGGTGAAACATATAAATTCTGATGGCTTGTAAAGAAAGTCAATGGTCATGAAAAATATAAGTCCAATATTGAATATATTTCAGTGCATAATAATACAGTGGGATATCACACTGAGACAGCAGAACATGTTCATAATGTATTTACTTCAGAACCTCAATAGTACAGATTTTCTGGTTTTCTATTCAAATGGTCAGACCCAAACTCGGGAGTTTAAATATTTTTACAAACTATGTAAAGTATTACAAAAAATGCAATTCATGAGGCAACCTTAAGGGTTGTCTTATGTTATAAACGCACTTTTGATTAAAATATACATAATATCTAAGGTATTTTGGTATTTTACCTGGTATTGTCAAAGTATTTCGCCCGTTGTTGCTCTGTGAGGCACGTGCTTCTGGCCCGAGATTTCCCTTATGTTACGGACCTTTGGTTAGTTATAAAAATTTTTTATACAGAAATAAAACAGTTAGGTTATATATTTTCAGTTCCACATTCATTCACTTGCACAGTCAAACGTTTAAAATTTACTATTAATGAAAAGATTTTAGTAGAAAGAGTTATACTCATCGAGTCAGGAGACATCTCACAAGTAAAATACCTTAGATATTATGTATACTATGTAAAGTGTTGTAGTTCTACCAAAATGTGAAATATTACAGAATTTTTATTTTTCAAATTTTTAAAAGATGACTTAGATGGCGACATGACTTACCTATATTTATAACTATTTATACTATTATGATGTTCCTCTTAATGTCTTATTTCAAGAATTCCTTTTTTATAAGGTTTTACTAGAAAAAGGTTTAACATTTAGCAAATTTTCTGAGATAACTCATTTTCTTCATCTGGCTTAAACTCAAAAGAATTCACTTCTCTTTTGGTTGTTCAATTACAGTTAACTCCTACTAAGCTACACCAGATGCCTAATAGAGAACTTCCCATGGCATAATTGATAATGGACTTTTATTTTATTTCTAGTCCTCCTTTCATTTTTCTTTTGAATGGGTTATTCTGAAGACTAATGATTTTTGAGTTTTCCTCTTGCTACAGCTGTTTGCTGTAGCAAGAGGAAAACTCAAAAAATGGTGTGCTGGCAATGACTTTTAAGTACTGATAATTTTCAGCTTTATTACAGTTAAAAATTCTTAATATAGGCCTTATTCACTGAATTTTACATGAACAACATTTTATCATAAGAAAAAAAAAATGAACTCAGTCAAGAATTTCATGATACTCTGTACCAAAGTGATAAATAAGATAAAAGCAAACCCACTAAGCTCTTAACTATTCACATTGTTGTGTGTAGAAAATGATGGCCATTGCAACTAACTTTATCTCTACACAGAAGTAAGGTGGTTATCAAAAAGAAATCTTTTGTAAAAACTTGTCTTTTTGATTCCACTAAGAAGTTCTTAATGATGTGAAACTATCACTATACTTGAGGCAGGGCTAACCTGACTATGGAGTTAAAGTTGCAGAGTGTGTACTCCCACTGCATAATACAGTTCCAGTTGAAAAGCCCATGTTTGAGTTTGAACTGAGACTTAAAAAGGACATAGATATATAGATGTTCTAAATGTTTTACATATGTACATTATAAAAATAAAGATCCCAGTTTCGCTCACGTTTCTAAAAGAATACAAATATTCGCATTTTGGCGACCTCATTGTCACTTGCGTTTTGCTTCAGAGAAGCTATAAAGTATACATGGAGGATATTTACTGTGAGTGGGAGGAAAGAATTGTGTTAGCCTGAGGGTAAATGGGGAAATAATGGTTTGGCAATTAAGCTTGCTCCTTTCTTCGTGATTACTGTTTTAAAATACTCATTCAAAAATCGCTTGTCTGGTGGTCAGCAAGGTTGAAAAGGTGTGGGGGGGTTGAGGGGTGACATCGTGATGGAATGCAGGAAGTTTCCTTTTGTCTTGCGTAAGTCTCCCTTGTCCTAAGTTCCCAGGTCCATGACACATGGCACCCCATTAGTGCGCAGAGAGATACTGATACACAAGAGGTATCTTGTCAGTGAATCAGTTTCACAGCAGTGTAATCAGGTTAGCTTTGCCCTGAGTATAGGTGATGATGAAATGCTGCTTGGTAAAAACTAAATGGTTTGAATATTCAAAGTAGACAGAATATAAATTCTGAATTTGCTTATATTCTGTCTGCTTTGAATATTCTATCAATTTCCCATGTATTATGAAGAATATCTCTTCTTTCATTGAACTAAATGGTTTATCTTGCTGATTTACACCTTAGATTCAATGATGTGCAGAAAAAAAAAAAGCTTGGACAGTTATATTACAATTCCATAAAATTTTCCTGTATGAGTATTCTTTGTGTTCCAGAAATTATCAGTACTTCACAAATTCAGCACACTTAGAGTAAGAAGCAAAAGAAGATATTTCCAATGCAACTCGCATATCTGCCCAACTTAACTTTATAACTTGAAAGAAGATTTCAGAGTTAGTTATCAAGATCTTGAGAACATGGTGATTGCTTATTGGATTGTCTATCCACTTGAAGTTAAAATAGAAATTGTAGATTGGAGCCTGACTAACAAAGATAATTCTTTGAATAAAGCTCATGTTGAGAAATGGCTTCCTAGTTTAATTGAATTAATAATCTAAAGCAACTTTTATGGGAATTTTACTACTTTTTTACGGGTCTTATAGAGGTTATTTTTCATAAAAGTTGGTTGTCAAATTTTCGAACTAAAGCCTAGTTCGTCATCAGGACTATGTCACTGGATGACGAACTAGGCTTTAGTAATCCAGTGACATAGTCCTGATGACGAACTAGGCTTTAGTTCGAAAATTTGACAACCAACTTTTATGAAAAATAACCTCTATAAGACCCGTAAAAAGTTATTCCACAATCACTATGAATAGAGGTGCCATAAATGCATTTACAACAAAGATAATTCATCAAAATGAGCTTTGATCTATAGGGAAAATCTTGATTTAAATACAAAGGCTGCCCTAATTCCTAGAGCAGTGGAAAAACTGCTGCTAAATATCCAAAGTTTTGGGGAACTGTTGATACATTATAACTGACATTACTAAGCCCATATATGGTTGAAACTTGATTCAGCCATGTGAATGCACTTTTATAGATTTGATATTCATAAAACATGATGACTTAAGACTCAAACTCATACATACATATCACTAAGCTGTTCTCTAATATTCAGAGGTTAGCTACACAAAGAAATACAAATTACCAGATAATTTTTACTTACTGTTGCCGTATCAAACTTCTCCATTTACAGCAATCTTGACATACAACTCGGGCTTCACTCACATACATCACACGCCGTACAAAAGATCTTCTATACTTCATACTCGTAATCTTTTTCTTATGCAGACACTCCTGAATCTGATCCTCCCATGACTTCCTTGGCCTTCCTCTACCTTTTCTTCCTGCCACTTGGGCTAAAAGATTTCCTTAGTAAGCATCTCCTCACTCATTCTTTCAACATGGTCAAATCACCGAACTATATCAGTCTCCACCTTGCTAACAACATTTTGCTTCACATTACACAACTGCAACACATCTTCATTCCTCACACAGTCAGAACGTGTCTTGCCACAAACCCTGCATAAGCAACACATTTCTCCAGCACACAAACGACTCCTATGTTTCTTCTGTAGCACCCAGGTTTCACTGCCATACATCAGAGTAGGGACAATTATACTTTCATATATAACCATGCGGGACTCTCTTGAGAACCCATAATTCCTGTGAAAACCTCCCAAAGCAGCCATGACTTTCAATTAAGAATTCACTTGCTTAATAATTTCACCATCCAACTTGTTCTCTCTTTCAAACATGCTTCCTAGATACACAAACTCATTCACCTGGTCAATCACTGTGCCATTTAGACATATATTACATTCAGTACTACCAACAGTTCCCCTCTCAGAAACCATAACTTTGGCTTTTCCCTTATTTATACTCAGTTTGAATTTCATGCAAACTTCGTACATCCGGGACAACATACTCTGCAACTCACTTTTGCTCTCTGCCAACAGGACAGTGTCATCAGCATACAGCAATCTGCACACACAGATGTCACCAAGACATAAACCAGTATTATCTATTTTGGCATCACACATGCACACATCCATAAATATATTAAACAGCCATGGTGACATTACACAACTCTGTCTGACTCCTGCACCAATAGAAAACCATTTTGATAAAACACTATTCACTCGTACACAAGCTCTACTGCCAGTATACATGGCTTTTACACTGTTAAGTAGATTCCCAGTAACTCTATATTCATTCAATACCTTCCACAAAAGTATCCTATTTACTCGGTCGTAAGCTTTCTCTTAATCTATAAAGGCAGCAAAAACTTTCTTACCAACAGCCAGATACTTTTCAATCATCATGCGTAATGCAAAAAATTTTGTTAGTGCAGCCTTTACCTGGCATAAAACCACTCTGAACATCCCACATTTTCTCTGATGTAAGACACTGTACTTTTTCAATAACGACCTTACCAAACACTTTCCCTGGCACACTCAGTAGGCTAATACCACGATAGTTCTTGCAGTCAGTCTGATCACATTTTCCCTTATACAAGGGAACAATGATAGCATCCTTCCAATCCAGAGGGACCATTCCTAACTCCCAGCACAACTGGCAAATTTCAGTTAACCAGTCAATTACAGAGTCACCACCATATTTCAACATCTCGGCAGTTATACCATCAACTCCTAGAGCCTTACCATTCTGAAGAGGTTTTAGAGCCTTTACATACCTCTTCTCTTGAAATCCCTCCTGTGCTTCTATCCTTTCCTGTGATTTCCCACACTAGAGTCCGGATATTGATTTCTTTGTGTCTTTTTAATCAGGTATATCAGTGTGGGGGATTAGCCTGCAGTTGACAGTTCCAGTTGGTCATTCAACCTAAGGATTCTGGAACAAAACCCAGTGAGCTGGGGTCTTTACGCCAATGTCACACAGAACTAGCTGGAACCTCTCCAAGATTCACAGAGGCCATAGTTGCTGTTGTGTGTGTCGTTGTTACCATGAAGCGCCCTGAGGAGGCAAACCCATCTTTCACTGAGATTGCCCTACCTAAAATGGAATACTCATGCCTTTGTTAATCCATACACCTTGTGAGCAAAACAATTTCTTAGGACAAAAGTTTCTTTAAAACGTTGTTATATTGGTTTAATTTATTTATTTCACTAACAACTGATACAGCAATATGTAATAGATACATATAAGCAAAATTTGTTTGAGGTTGATAACCCATTTGAGAAGTTCAAAAATGATCATGCATCTATTTGTGTTAACTTTTTTTGCTTTTATAAGCTGTAACACATACATATTATTGTTCTCTATTTCACAATGTATCAGCATCTCTTTCAATGTGCTCATGCAATTAATTACTTACATCTGATCTTATGGAGTGATAACTTTAAGCATTCAATCACTAAAGAACAATTCTAGCAGTTTACACGTGGGCTACATGGAAAGTATGGAAACTTATTTCTTTCCAATACCATGAGTTCTTATGCCATTCGGTGATGTGTACATAAGCTTTTATTGTGTTTTTGTTGGCAAAAATATCTCTACTGCACAGACCAACCAAAATTCTCATACTGAAAAAGTTAAAGAATTTCTCAACATCTTCAAGCATTACTGCACTTGTCAAATCTGTCAAGCTAAAAATGTAAAGCTCTAACATGACAAAATTATTTGAATTTAGTTTTAACAAAAATCATTATCTTGTAATCTATCCTAAATTACATAAAAATGGTTATTGTGTGTGTGTGCATGAGAGAGAGAGAGAGACAGAGAGATTTTAACTACATAAATGTAGAAATACAAATTACAAATTGATATAGGATTATCATTTGCCATTAGAGATAGGAAGGTTCTAACAAGCAGCCAGTCACCTCAGAGAGTGAGCATCAACTGCTGCTGATGAGAATAAAAATATTTCTAACTTATTTTTTAACTACCTCCTTTCAGATTTTAGATTTGTTTCTAACTAGAATTAAACCTTGGTAAAACAGTATCTGAAATAACAAGAATGCCCTTTCTGTAGTGTCATTTTTATAATTCAATAAAAGTAAGTTAAGAAATAAAACAATAAAAGTGAAAAACTAAGTCACTTGTGACTAACCTACAGAATAAAAGGCAAAACATATGTTTTGAAAAACATCTAATTTGGATACATTGATTAGTCAGTGGTTAAAGTTTGTTTCTCAGTACAATGAATTAAGGGATTGTAAAACTTTTGTAGGTTTTCAATTCTTTTGTCTCAAATAACCACAACATCATCCCTTTATGTGTAACATTAGTTGATATCTTTGTTATTCTATGATAAATTCTCCTGTATTTTGTGTAATTGCTTCTGCAAATAATGAAGATTTTGACACTCACACATGCATCATTTTCTGATAGTTTAAACGTAAAACAGTTGTTATTAGATAAGAAATTCCCATTCAAAAAGATAAATCATAAATCCTAGCAATAATTATTTACACACGAAGTTCATAACATTAAAAAAAAAAAACTTTGTTTTGAGAAAGCAAATGTTGAATCTTCACCAGGAGCAAATAACATTTGCAATAATTCAGCAGAACAGTTTTTTGTGGTCAGAGAAGTGAAAAAGGATGCTAGATAATAGCGCAAAACTTTCAAATTAAATAAAAAATGCAGATGTATAGTCAATAGTAAAATGATAGTTCTAAGTAATGTAGTTTGATACTTCAATTCATTTTAATTTTTATTGACTTTGAGTTGCCATGAGTTTTTCTCTTATTATAAGAATTCTAGAAAATTATTATTAACAATTCTACAAACTGAAGCACTTAAAAAAGTACAAAATTGTCTAGAAACTTTTGTTAGTTTCAGTTTTGATGCTCTAAGTTTTACTAATTACTACTTTTATTGCATTGGATCTAGTATACATTCTTTTCATGCAAAGAGGTAAAAGGAATTTGTAAATATCTTTCCAGATTTATTAGCAAAGAATCACATTTTGATACTGGAATTCCCATAAGTTGATAGATTTACGAGTTTTCAATTCCCCCAAATTTTGGGCAAAATTCCTCCAACTGATGAGTGGACATTTCTTGTTTTTAATGCAAAATACCAAGACTTTTCATTTTTAATAGTTTTCTGATCATGCCATCAGAGCATTTGTTTAGTTCCAGTGGCAGAGCTTCAATGGAAGCAAGGGAAGCATTGCTTCTCTTTGATTGGGAACACAGTTATTGCATTTTAATTATAAATTAACATACATGTATACTTTTCATGCACTTTCTTTTGTGTGCATTTAAAATGTGTAACACTAAAGTAAAATAAAAATATCACTCCAACATAACAGAGTAGGGCACTTTTTTCAGTATCTTTCCACAGAGTGGACAGTTAGTAATGCTATGCATAGAGAGTGGGGAAGCATTCTGCCATGGTGAGAAGCATTCTCCCATGGTGGGAAGCATTCTCCATGGTGCCGAAGGCAAGAAACACACAAGGGAGTTTCAACGTTGAGCATGCATGTTTTCAAAATGGCCAGTCAGAGGACTCCCGTAACAATAGTTTGAAATTGCAATTTGTCAAAAGTTTTCTGTGTTAGTGTAATTAGTTGATTCAGTTCCACTATTAGTTTATGTTTTGAACTTTCAATAGTTTTATGTCACATGTTCTTTGGCGGTGACATGCCATTATTTAAAGAATATAAAAGTAAGTGTTTCTTTAATTCATTAGTGTGCTATTTATTTCCTGCGACTCTTCTGAGGAGTGTAAGTGCCATGGAAGCAGTGGCGGCCCGTCAGATGAGGCAAGTGAGGCGCCGCCTCACCTGAAATTCCACAGAATGAGAAGTGAAAGAAAAAAAAAAAAACCTTCTGTCAGTAACAAAGATATAAGAACTTTGCAGGATAAATGAAACACTGAAATTCACATTGTGATTCATGAATTAGGTTAAAGAAAGGCTTTCGAGAAGAGGAATGAATCATTATTTTTGCAAAGCAGCTGCATGTTTTAAGCGCTTAGAGGCGACCAGCTGAATCGTCTCGATGAGAAGCCGGTTTTGGGAACTGGGGATCAGAGAACAGCCCTACAGACTGAACCCCCACCCCCACGGTCCGAGGTCTACCTAAAGAGGTGCCGGACTTCCAGTAAGAGAAAGGAAATTTCTGAGGCGACCCTCCATTTCGCTTAAACTGGAATCGCATCTCCGCTGTTATTGGAGAACCCAAGGATTGTGTATCCAATGGGCGCGGGAAAATGAGCAGATGACCCTTGTGAAAAGTGGTTTCACAGGCGATGACGCCGTTCGCCTCTATACGCTTTGGAGTACGAAGATTTCTACGTAGCTTTAACTATTCGTCAGAGTGTATTTGAATCTAACTTTTTGTAGTGTGTTTTCAATCCTCTCTTCTGCGGGTGTTTGCTAGTTCATAGTAATGTTGAGTTTTTCTTTTTTTATTTTGTTATTGTTACTAAACAGCATATTTTGATTTTGGTTGGAAAATATGAATGACCCAACAAACGACGTGATTTGTGTTCTGGAAGAAATTCCTTTTAAACACTGGAAAGATTATGATAACAAGGATGTTCTCATATCTGGAAGACCGACACCTATAATAAGTTCAATATCTAAAGATAAGAAGGCCGTCCCGGTGGCACAGTGGTCTAAGGCGATGGCCTCTGATCATTCGTCCAAAAGGGGTCCGGGTTCGAATCCCGGTGAGGCATGGATGTCGTGTTTGTCTTACGGCATTGGCTCTCTCCCTTCCCTGGAACCAGTGACCCTAAATTAGGGACGGGCGACTGCTTATAGCCCATTGAGTTGCTCACGGTGGTCGTTAAACCTCCAATCAAGAAAAAAAAGATAAGAAGTGCGGCAAATCGTTTTTTAGGTCTTTCAATAAATCATAGTACGAGATTTTCCCCTGGCTTTCTGGTGCTATTACAAGCAAACTCTCTTTTGCTGGCCATGTTTACTTTTGAGCAATAAGAAAATTGTGGAATACAACGGGCTATTTTGATCTAAAAAACTTTTCTCGTAGTGCAAAATTGCACGAAAGCTCTAAAGAGCATAGAACTAACCACGTAGGTCTAAAACGAATGGAAAAAAACAAACACTATTTCTGATATGCTCAAAGAAAATGCTGCTCTTCATAAAGTCAAGTTTAATGAAAAGGTCAGACTACATAGGCTTTTTATGGAACATATAATCGATTTAGTTGTCGTTCTAAGCAAGCAAGAACTGCCTTTTCGAGGACATGATGAAACTATTTCCTCATTAAATAAAGGTAATTTCAAGGAAATGTTCGAAATGTTACTTCGTAGGAGCACCCCAGAATTAAAAGCACATTTTGAAGAAATACGAAGCTTATTTTCTGGACAATCTAAAACGATACAGAATGATTTAATAGAGTGTATTCATGAATATATAAAAGTCCAAATAAATACCAGATTTGAAGATATGGGAAAGCTCGAGTTTCTGCAGCTAGTTGACAGCTCAAAATACCATAGTTATTCAGAGTCATTTCCATCCAGTGCCCTTAACACTCTCAAAAAAAAATTTATCCAAACATTTTTACAGACACACAACGACTAAAAAACGAATTAGATTTTTTATATAATTATCACAACTTCAGGGAACTCAGTTTTCAGAAAACCTTGAAAACAATGAAAGAAAAACGAGCTGAAAGATGTGTTGCCAGAAGCCTACAAATTATTTTCTCTTGTATTGACACTGGCGTCAACAAGTTCTTCTGCTGAAAGGAATTTTTTCTTGTTTGAAGAGAATTAAGACTTACCTCCGTAATACAACGGCACAAGATTGTTTGTCTTCACTCGCTAAAATTTCAATCGAGAATGAATTGCTGAACCATCTAATGTCCTCTCAACCATCTTATGATCTGATCATAGACAAATTTGCAGCCAAAAAGGATCGCAGAATTGAACTTATTTATAAAAAATAAATTGAAAGCATTCTGTTCGAGACCAAAGCAAATTAATATCGTATTCCTCTGTTTTTAATTCCAGGTTTAAATTATTTTATACTTTTTTTATATAGAAATGTGCTTCCTTAGCTTGACTTCTCCTGTACATAGTTATCACGAGCCTGGACTTCAGTTTGTGACCCGTGCTAAATGCACCTTCACTAATATGCCAATCGAACTGTGACTTTTATTCAAGCTCAAGAAACATTTCACGAGAAAACAATTTCTATTCAAATGATTTACTTTGAATTTTTTAAGAAGTGGATCTCCGACTGGCGTTGGGATGTGAGTGACGCATTGACTAGCTAAAGAAACCGCGCAAATTGCGTATTTTCGCTCAAGTGTATTACATAAAAGAATACTGGTGAAATATTTCTTTCTTTGTTGTAAAATTATCGAATAATTGTTTTCATAAAAATATTGTTGCAAAAGTAGCGTATATTACACACACACCTATCATCATCATCATCATCATCATTGTCAACCATTATCAATCCACTGCTGGACGAAGGTCTCCCCAAGTTTCCTCCACAACGGTCTGTCTTGTGCCAGTCTCCTCCATGTCACCCCTGCATACTTTCGAATTTCATCCACCCATCTCCCATGTGGTCTTCTTCTGGGTCTTTTCCTGTCCCTTGGAATCCAATCTAAAATTTCGGCTGTCCATCGATGATCTGTCCTTCTGGCAGTATGTCCAGCCCATTGCCATTTCAGGGATTTAACACACACATATATAGAGAGGTATATGTACATTTTTCCTCTAAAATTTTTGGATTTTTTCGTGAAGAAAGACTCCCCCACGCCGTGTTTCATATATTTCTATAATTTTATTCCATTACTGTTGAATAATATTTGTATATAAGGGCTAAATGGCATGGGATGGGGTTTACAGCTGTTAATAACAAGGCGTCGCCTACCCTGGACCAATGGCTTAACGAGACTTCCGAATCTCAGCGGATTTTAATGATTCAGCCGACTCAACCCAGGACTTCAAAGATATCCAATAGGGGATACTGCCTTTGACATGAAACTTTTTGAAGGGGGGGGTCTGCACTTCTGCTGTATAACTGTGTATAAGTACATATAACAATTTGGGGGGGGGCGCTTGACAAATATTTTCCTATTGGTACGTACGCACATCTTGAATATTAATACAAAATGAAGCTAATTTAGTAAAATGAAGAAAATGCAATAAATTATAGTTGTTTTAATAAAAATTTAATAAAGCAACTTCTTTGGCCGCTTTGCTTTACTTTCTCTTCTATTATCAAGAAATTACATTGCTTTCCGAGTTATATAAAAATCAAAGAATTTAAATAGGGAAATTATCTATAAAACGTACTTAGAAAAAGCTAACTGTCTCGCCTAATAAGGGGGTGCAAACCACGACCCCCCTGCTACGCCACTGATATATATATATATATATATATATATTCGTATAACGTTATACGAATTTATATATTTTTCAATAACATATGTTTTACTGTTTTACATTTACATCAAGACCGTTCGCCTCACCAGCATTTTGCACCACGAGCCGCCACTGCATGGAAGCAATGAATTCTGGCATATCCACAGTACATGGTTGGCCACGTGAACTCCCAAAACTCTGAAGATTGCATTCTAGAAAAAATACTTTCGCTGTTTTTTGGATCATTTTCACATTCTGAGAAACTTAGTTTTGTAACTAATGGAAGACCGCATCCAGAACTTACTATAAAGATGAAGACAAGAAATGTATGTGTCATTTTCGTACTGGTTTTTATGATGATATGAGTGGCAGTCAAAAAGTTATTTGCATGTGCCCCAATTTTTTTTTGTATGAAAAATATTTGAATGAGATGTGGGGGCACTACTTGTACTTCCTCCTCAAAGCCGCCGTGTTAATTTTGTCGATGAGGTGGGAACAGTTCGTCTATTATCACTCGTGAAAGATGTTATGTCTGTTGGAAGTAGTGCCCAAATTTGAAATCGGTGCTGTTATTCGCTTTCTGTGGTCAAAAAAGTTGAAACCCACTGATATTCAATGCCAATTAATTGAAGTGCACAGTGACAAATCATTTTCGCGGCAGACGATCACAAAATGGTGTTTGTTGTTAGAGAAAGGATGCACGGATATTGAAGATGATTACCGGGTGGGAAGGCCATCAACTTAGATGGCAAATGAAAATGTGGACCTCATTAACAAGTTGATTCATGCAAACAGGTGAATCACAGTGGATGAGATTGCGGATGAATTGAATATTTCACATGGAAGGGTGCACCACATCATCATGAAATATCTTAAGTTTCGAAAAGTTTGTGCTCGATGGGTGCCTCACTTACTCACAGAATAACACAAGGTGCAACATTCTCAAGCAGCTCTCGCTTTTTTTATCATTATCACAGAGAAGGAAATTAATTTTTGGGCTATACCATGACTGGAGATGAGACTTGGGTCTATTACTTCTCACTAGAAATGAAGCAGACTTCATGTGAGTGGAAATATTTACATTCTCTGCCTCGGAAAAAGTGCCGAATGGTTCCTTCCACCAGAAATGTTATGCTCAACCTTTTCTTCAACAACCAAGGTGCCATGCATAATTAATTCATGCTGAAGGGCACCATGATTAATGTGGCATCATATTGTGAAACCCTTAAAAGGCTGCAAAAAGCGATTAAAGATAGGCAGCCAGAAAAACTGTCAAGAGGCACTGTCCTTCTGCGTGATAACGAGACACTACATTCAGCACACGTCACAAGGGTCCTCTTTCACAAATTCAAATGAGAGGTGTGGGAGCACCCTCCCTATAGTCCAGACCTTTCGCCTTGTGATTTCCAAGTGTTCGGCCCCGTGAAAAATGACCTTGCGAAGAGGCAATATCACTCCACTGAAGACGTCAAAAATGTGATGTGAGAATGGTTATCGCAAGTTGGACGACAATTTTTTCAAGAAGGGATAGACAAACTCATGCCAAGCTACCATAACTGTTTAAATAAACTAGGCGATTACATAAAAAAATAGCTCTTCTATTGTATTCCCTACGTAAGTATAAACATTTCTTACAAAGTTTTTTTTTTTTACATTTGAGTGTAACTGACTTTTTGAATGCCCTACGTATAAAGTGGCTGTGTGCCAGCAATAAATTGAATATGCTGTTGTTCTGGTGGCCTTGATTCTTTTCAGAACTGAAAAATCGGTTTGGTCTTCTACTGGATTTGATAGCTTAAACAATCTGCATAAAGCTTAAAAGCGGCATGAATTATCCCAAATTTGGAAAAACTGAAAGGAGAGTCAGCCTTATATACAAATAAGCAAATAAAATCGGGCAAGTTTGTTTCCATTCTTTTGTATGATTATTAAGGCATTTAATTTGTGCGGTGCTATATGGAAGCAAACCTCAATTCTTTTTATTTATTAATTAAAGCAAATTACAGAATAAAAAACCTCCATAAAACTCAAAAATACATAGGTATGTGGCATTACTCTTGAAATGCTTTCATATACCACACAATCAATACATAAAATACTATTTATATTTAATTATTTTGAAATAATGCTTACACTGGAAATTTAAGGGTAAGGAAAGGTGAAATATTTGAAACTTTTTCAAAGGACCAAAGGGATTGTTATTTCTTAAACACATAATAATGAGAACAAGTACTTGTGTTACATTTCATTTAGGGAAGGAATTTTCAACATAATATTGATGCTGTAGCTATGTTTTAAATTTGTACTTGCCAGCACACAAAGTATGCACAAAAATTTCAACGAAATGAAAGAGAATAATGAGAAAACCTTAAGTCCAAGGGCCATGTACAACAGCATTCATTAATGATCAAGGCAATTTAACCGGGCAAGATTAGAAAACTAATTATAGAACATGCAAAGTGGCAAAGTGATTACTTAGCTCAGAAAATACTAAGAAATAACTTGATTTATTTTTCTGATATTAGAAAGCAATCTGATTTTATGGCAAATTTTTATATAAAGTATTCATTAGAAAATTTCAGTAAAGGTTAAAAATAACTCACAAAAAAAAAAAAAGTCAGCTATTTACTTCCACTAGCGGTAAAAAGTATGTTACAAAAATTAACAAATGGTGCAAAAAACGTTCTTCATTGCAGAAGTAAGGTATTAGAGACAAAAAGATTTTCAAATTGAACAGTTAAAAGAAGAGCTATAGAAGGAAACATGATATAACTCTATGCCTTTTAGCAAAATAATTTTGCATTAGGCAAAATTCTGACTGGAAAGTTGAAAACAGGCGAAAAACATTCTTCATAGCAAAAACTATGCTAAGGAAAAAGAACTTTTCAAATTTGTTTCCCGGAAGCAGCCATAGCAAGAAAAATGTTTTGACCTTTACAACCCCTAGGGGGAAAGTTGTATATCATTTGAAGAGGATCTTCTTATTGTAGAAAAAAATCTTTTTACTCTCCATCTTTATTATAGCAAATGGCATACAGTAAAAAAAAAAAAAAAAAAAAGAAATTTCTCAATAGGATTTTTAGAGGCTGCAAACAGAAGTACACAAACACCATCTAGCAGCAAAATTGTGAACCACAAACCTCCTCAAATACAAACTTACAGTGTTCAATAAGGTAAATGGTATCTGGCTTTAAAATAATTTTTTAAATCGGACATTTAGAACTACAAATATTGAGAAAAATAGATTATGTATTTGCGCCCCCTAGCGGTGAAATTGTGAATTACTTTGGGAAGAAAATACACATAAGGAGTTTTCATAGTTAGTAGTATCTGATCAAAAGAGAACATTTTTCAATCGGGTTTTTAGTCCCGCAGTTATTGCTGTAAATGGAAACGTGAACGTACACCCTCTAGTGGCACACTTGTGTGTTAAGAAATATTTGAAATTATATGAGAAACATTTTGCACCAAAAATGTTCTTCAACAAAGAAAGAATTTTTCAAATTGGACTCCTAGAAACATAGATATGGACAAAAATAAGATATATGTGTCCCTAGTGGAAAAATTATGCACTATTTTAAGCAGGAGGTATTCTTAAAAATGTTTTCCGAGGTGAGCGGTATCGGTTCACGGAAGAATTTTTTCAATCAAGTTTCCAGCTCAGATTTTTTTGCAAGTACATCAGAAGCAAAAGAAAACACTTACGCCCCCTGGTGGCCAAACCATTGTTTACCAAAAATGAGAATTTACATGCAAAACATTTCCCCTCAACAGCTGCATCCGACGCAGGAAGAATTTTTCAAATCGGGCTTTTAGAAGCGGAGATAGTGGGAAAATTGCGATTTACCTTTATACCCCATAGCTGAAAATTTATGCATTGTTTGAAAGAGGGACTGTAACTAAAATAGTCTTTGATATAAATGTCATCGAAAGGAAGAAAAAAGTCTTTCAATCGGTTATTTAGAAGCAAATATATGAAATAAAATGCATTTTAAATTCGATATGATCTACATTTGCGGACTCTAGCGGCGAAGTTGTGCATCGGAATAAAACTGGAACGCATGGATCATCATTCTCACATTTTAAACTTCCCAATACAAAAATAATTTTACAAATCAAACTAATAATTGCAGAGAAATGGTCACCCCAACCAGACAGACAAGGTGATAAAAGAAGTACGACACAAAAGATGTTAATAATGCAGCTTCAGTCTTTCTAACAGACAAGAAAACCAACAGCCCCCCCCTGCCGTGTTTTGCTAGGGATGGGGAGGAAAGTTTGTCAGACATAAGTTATGTCAGTAGCAAAATCCTCAACCAGGAAACATCGCGCAGGGGAAAAAAGGCAGGAATGGATAAAACTTCCAGGACATGTAACATAATTTTAGGATTATATCTCATGTGATTCTATCATAAAGTTCACATACCATTACGTAACCGCAAGGTTCTTCAGGAAGATGCTTTGACGTCTGTAAGTTCTGTTTTTCATGTTCTGTAAAGTGGATACAGTTTATGGTGGTGCATTAACTAATTCAATTAAAACATAAATCGGTTAAAAGTCCTAAAAATGTTACTCACGGAAGTGTGTGTTCAGTCTGACGTCTGTAGTTATTGAGAGTTTCTTTGTCCAAAGTTGTATCTTGCTTCAATATGGTCAGTTGTTAGGGTTAGTTCGAGAGCCATTTCGTCATAAGTTGTACCCTACTTCGGTTATGTCCAGATGTTAGGGTTAACTCTGTTCTGGCTGTGTCGACATCATATTGAATGGGTAAAGGTTTCCAGATAATAATTAAAGATTCTTGAGTTAAGAGTTACTATTTACATACCACTTGAAGTCCCACATCGTACTTGGCCATTAGGACTATCTTGTCAATGCTGCACTCTCTTGGAATTGCTGAGGAAGTCTTCAAGTTAGGTCAGGTTCATAAAAAATTTAAAAGCTTTAAAAGATTCTAGTTAAAATCGTTATATACACCATCTCATACCGTCCACATTCTCAATCGCAGGACGCGCGTTTCACCTAGGCTCTAACCTGCCGTTTTCAACGGAGACTTCACACCCTCTGTCGAAGTCTGCTATTTGAAAGTCTCGTGTCCACAGTGCGCATGTTCCTCATGTAACCCATTGCCAATGTCATCTAGTGTCAGGTCACATCAACTTTATCTTCATCTATGTCATTCTCTCCCTTCCTTTTTCTCTTCCTCTCTCTCCTCTCCCCATTCAATTTCTTCTCAGTTTCGATCAGGTTCCTCCAAGCGTACGAAAGGTCGTATGGACTGTTATTATTGCAGTTAAATGGTTTGGTCTTATTTATTAATACTGCTTCTGCTACTTGTATTGTTCTCATATTATTCTGCTGGTTTAATATTGTAATTCCTTCCCAATAGGGTATACATTGATTATCCAAACAGAAGTCAATAAATGCTGATTTATTCTCTCTTCTGCTCCAGTTCTTCATGTGTTCAGTCAATCTGATTTTAATATTTCTTTTTGTACTGCCTATATATTGGTTGACAATTTTATTTTGATTATTTATTATTGGTATAGAGTAGACACCCGCTTTTTGTAAGATTGGGGTCTTTCTGTGATAGTTACTAAGAGATTTCGTTATGTCTCTCGTTCATACACCAAAACCTAGGTCAAATTTTTTACATGTTTTCTTCATAATAGTTGTGATCTCCGGTATATATGTTAATGATCCAAAAAATTTTATTACCTGTTGAGTCTGTGTACTCCTTTGTTGTTCATTTCTAGGGTTGCATCTATTAATACGGTTATTTATTTTCTTCACATCATATCATTGCCGTGTTCTTTATCCAATTCAATTCATTTTTTAGTAGTTGGGCGTTAGATGTATGAGTAAACGCTCTATTGATATATGATCAGAAAGCTGCAAATTTGTAAGATGCTGGGCTGTGAGAGTTCTCAGGAATGACATTAATGATGTTGTCAGTTTTCTATATACTTGAAATTCGATGTTATTTTGTTTATGAGATAGTAATATGTCTAAGTATGGTAAGACTCCATCCTTTTCATGCTCCACGGTAACATTAATTGTTTTGTAATAGTTATTATATTCATTTATGTACATCTGTAGCTGGTTATCATCATGCTGCCATACCATAAAGATGTTATCCACGTACCTGCAAAACATCGATGGTTGTGGTATATCTGTTTTCAGTCTCATAGATTTTTCAATGTTCTGCAAAATCACCTCTGCCAACAAACCCGAAATCGGCGATCTCATCGGTGCTGCCGATAATTGTCGATATATTTTGCCTTCATAACTGAAATAATTGTTTTGATCAATAAAAAGAAGTGCTCTTCTTATGTCTTCAATTTGCTGTGTTGGTATTTTATTTTCACACAACCTTTCAACAATGAGGTCGATTGCCTCCAGAGTAGGGGTATTCGGAAAGAGGGATATCACATCAAGGCTGGTAAGTCTTATTTTCTTATTCCAATTGATTTCATTATTCTGTATTAATGTAATTACCTCTGTGGGACTGTTTACAGTATACTCATATTGTTCGGAGATAGGAGTTAAAAAATTATATAGTGCTCGCTCAAGATTTATCGTAGGTGACTTATTTTTGCAACAATTGGTCTAAGTGGATTTCCAGGTTTATGAGTCTTTATTTTACCATAGATATTCGGGGTTGTAGCTCCCGTGCTTTCTTTTTAATCGTATCAGGAAGGAAACTGTGATTTTTGAAAGTCATCAATGTATGTTTTATTTTTTCTGTTGGGTCTTTGTCTATGATTTTAACACCTAAATACTGTATAGTTTTTTGCATTTTTTCATCATATTCTATCTTATCCATGATAATTAATTGATTAGTTTTGTCAGATGTTGTTATCACTATCGATGGGTTATTTTGTAATTCCATAAGTGCTTGTCTTTCATATTTTATCAAATTAGGCTTCTCTATGGTTTTTTCTTTCATGATCTTGGTTGCAGCTCTATTTATTTTAAATCTCAGGGGTTCTTGATCTTTTTTTGGAAGTAAGTTGATAATCTCTTCGATCTTCGGAATAAATTGCTCTGTTTTTCCGAAAAACAGAGCAATTTACTCCGAAGATACCGATGAGATCGCCGATTTCGGGTTTGTTGGCAGAGGTGATTTTGCAGAACATCGAAAAATCTATGAGACTGAAAACAGATATACCACAACCATCGATGTTTTGCAGGTATGTGGATAACATCCTTATGGTATGGCAGCACGATGATAACCAGCTACAGATGTACATAGATGAATATAATAACTATTACAAAACAATTAATGTTACCGTGGAGCATGAAAAGGATGGAGTCTTACCATACTTAGACATATTACTATCTCATAAACAAAATAACATCGAATTCCAAGTATATAGAAAACTGACAACATCATTAATATCATTCCTGAGAACTCTCACAGCCCAGCATCTTACAAATTTGCAGCTTTCTGATCATATATCAATAGAGCGTTTACTCATACATCTAAGGCCCAACTACTAAAAAATGAATTGAATTGGATAAAGAACACGGCAATAAACTTCGGATATGATGTGAAGAAAATAAATAACCTTATTAATAGATGCAACCCTAGAAATAAACAACAAAGGAGTACACAGACTCAACAGGTAATAAAATTTTGTGGATCATTAACATATATACCGGAGATCACAACTATTATGAAGAAAACATGTAAAAAATTTGACCTAGATTTTGGTGTACGAACGAGAGACAACGAAATCTCTTAGTAACTATCACAGAAAGACCCCAATCTTACAAAAAGCGGGTGTCTACTCTATACCAATAATAAATAATCAAAATAAAATTGTCAACCAATATATAGGCAGTACAAAAAGAAATATTAAAATCAGATTGACTGAACACATGAAGAACTGGAGCAGAAGAGAGAATAAATCAGCATTTATTGACTTCTGTTTGGATAATCAATGTATACCCTATTGGGAAGGAATTACAATATTAAACCAGCAGAATAATATGAGAACAATGCAAGTAGCAGAAGCAGTATTAATAAATAAGACCAAACCATTTAACTGCAATAATAACAGTCCATACGACCTTTCGTACGCTTGGAGGAACCTGATCGAAACTGAGAAGAAATTGAATGGGGAGAGGAGAGAGAGGAAGAGAAAAAGGAAGGGAGAGAATGACATAGATGAAGATAAAGTTGATGTGACCTGACACTAGATGACATTGGCAATGGGTTACATGAGGAACATGCGCACTGTGGACACGAGACTTTCAGATAGCAGACTTCGACAGAGGGTGTGAAGTCTCCGTTGAAAACGGCAGGTTAGAGCCTAGGTGAAACGCGCGTCCTGCGATTGAGAATGTGGACGGTATGAGATGGTGTATATAACGATTTTAACTAGAATCTTTTAAAGCTTTTAAATTTTTTATGAACCTGATCTAACTTGAAGACTTCCTCAGCAATTCCAAGAGAGTGCAGCATTGACGAGATAGTCCTAATGGCCAAGTACGACGTGGGACTTCAAGTGGTATGTAAATAGTAACTCTTAACTCAAGAATCTTTAATTATTATCTGGAAACCTTTACCCATTCAATATGATGTCGACACAGCCAGAACAGAGTTAACCTTAACATATGAACATAACTGAAGTAGGGTACAACAACTTATGACGAAATGGCTCTCGAACTAACCCTAACATCTGACCATATTGAAGCAAGATACAACTTTGGACAAAGAAACTCTCAATAACTACAGACGTCAGACTGAACACGCACTTCCATGAGTAACACTTTTAGGACTTTTAACCGATTTATATTTTAATTGAATAAGTTAATGCACCACCACAAACTGTATCCACTTTACAGAACGTGAAAAACAGAACTTTCAGATGTCAAAGCGTCTTCCTGAAGAAAGAATTTTAGGAAATTTTCCGGACTTTTCCAGCATTTTCAAGATTCCCAGGATGCATACGAACCATGTTCTAGGTATTTCTTTTTGGTGTATGTGCAAGGTTGTGGTTGTGGGGGAGGGGGAAGTCTTACTATGCTTTCTGCCATGCCTTACTGGTAACGTTATTCATAAACTACTGGTCACTTGCTGATTTTATTATTAAAATTTTCTATTCATATCACTTTGCCACCTATTTATCGCATAGTAACTGCATTGCTTCCTTTACTTATAAAGTCGCATTTTTCCACTGCTTAGTACAACCTTTATGTCTGGGGGATTTAAAAATGGCAGTTCCCATTTTCACAGTACAATTATCTATACCCATAATGATTACTACAACCAAAGATGTTGTTACTCATATAATATACAAAAAATCAAGTACAACAAAAATTTGCACAATAAAAAAAGAAAAAAAAGTGAAAAAGAGCTTTTCATTGCAGAAGCTGTTTCTACTGAAAAAAATTAAGGGAAATCACTGTGATAGCAATATCATCATTAAATTACTGCACCTCTGGAAAGAATTAATACAGAAAGATAAGAAAATAATTAAGTTATGGGGGTGGGTTGGGGGAGTGAAAAATTTGCTAACTCTTTCTGACACTGGATGGAACCACAAGCTTATGTAATGCCTTCTTAGCTTTCACAGTAAAAACCTTCTGAAATTACTAGTTAGTGTCATAAGTGCACATTGTTAACACTCTCAAAAGAGAGATTTATTTTACAGAATTTCAAAATATATACACTTGAGTTATTTCTATCATGACAATCAACTTTAGCATCTGTTGCAATATGATGAAATTTTTAAGAAAATATTTTTTTCTAAGTCCCTAAATATGTGTATTTTAACTATCTTTAAAAGATTTTATAAAACTTAACTTGGATACGATCAAGTCCAAATAACAAACAAATAATATCCCCTGAAATTTTTTCTTCTTTAAAGGCCTTTGTCAAAACAAGAACACACAAAGAACCAAAGCCACTGCATTGGCAATAACTTTTTATTTTGCATTTATTTATCATCAGAAATAATAATTAGGCTATAAACAACTCATATGTAGTAACATTCCACTGCTTTAATATGAAGATGTTGATTATATGCTAACAAAAGTGGCAAAAATTATTCCTTAATTAGCTTAGATACTTGATATAATAGATATTACAATAAAGTTAGGGATACCAGGAAGAATTAAAAAAAAAGTCTATCATATTCATTCTCACTCTTGAAGAATTCATTAACTGATCCACCTACTATTTTGGAACTCTATAACAGGTTGCTGATTAATTAAGAAGAAGGTAGTGTAGAACACACTAAGTTACATATAAATACGTAACGCTAAGTTACATATAAATACGTAATGCTAAGTTACATATTTATACGTAACTTAGCATGTTCTACACTACCTTCCTCTTAATTAGTTTGTTAGTTACGTGCATTGCCTACCACTCATTTAAGGTTGCTGATTACATGACAAATTGATTTTTATTTTAAATAAGTCTTATTTTTGAAGATATTAAATTTTATTAATATTTATTCATTTCATCATTAATATTACAACAGTAAATTCTAGAATAAAACAAGATTAAAAAGCAAGCGAAGATTACAGATAAACTTATTAGTAATAAAAAAAATTGGCATGATAATATTTGATTACCTCAGCATCAACATTAGGAGAAAGTTCCTGAGGATCATAATCATACATGGCAACTAATTTTCTTACAGGCAATGTTGACCATGGATCACCTGGAAAAAATAAAAACATAAAAGTTTACATTAGCACTATAACCATAAATCGGATTTAATGGATAAAACCACAATGCCTTTTATAAATGTTTCAAGTACATAAATTATTTTCAGGTCAAAATTTTCAAGTGCATAATTATTTTTGGCACAAGTGTAGTTTACAGAAAGTAACAGTTATACTGACAGATTAATAATGCACATATGAGTTTATCAGCACTTACTAAAAATCTATTTTTTCTAGGATGCCATGTTTCTATACCAGACTCTGAAGGAGAGCGAAAAGAAAATCCTTTATCTTTTTAAAATTTCTAGTTTTGCAATCATGTCTAGCAAGCCAACTGACAGTGGTAAAATTAAACATATAAAACGAGCAAAACACACAGAGTCACGTATGGTGAAAGGTTCGTTTAGCGGTAGCTTTCGATCATCCTACGACCTTGATCACCCGCGATCGACTGGATGGGCTGGTTGCCAGAACTACAATTTGAAGTTGGGGTGTTGGAAATGTTGTCAGATTTTAGAAGAGAGATCCAAATAAATGGGATTTGGTGAAGGGTCTCTGAATTGCAGTTTATGGTGAACAAAATTTCAATGCTCTCTTGGAAACAGGCAGAGATGCCTTGTTGATGAAAGGGGCAACTTTTTTGGTTTCTTTCCAAATGGGAACTGCAGAGGTGTCTTCAAGGGTTAGTGCAGATAAAGCTGTCTTTGGAAGACCATTGGAAACATCTTTTTTGTGTTCACCAAGTCTTCAATTCAAAAATTCTTCCAAAATTCCCACTTGAAAAATCTGTCTGCTCGTTCACCAATAATAATGGAAAAACCACCATTCATTGGTTCCATCCCTTTCCATGGAGCATCCTTCTCTTATAAGATGAGTAAACTTTTTAAAACTATGGGCTACACTCTCACAGTGAAACCAAACCCTTCTGCAATAATGTGCCTGCTTAAAGACAGGAATCCTGTCTCACCCTTGGACACCCCTGGAGTTTATGCTATTCCCATTTCAACTTCCTCTGGTCTCTGTGTATATTGGAAGCACATACCGAAGCATCAAAACAAGACTTGGTGAACACAAAAAGATGTTTCCAATGGTTTTCCAAAGACAGCTTTGTCTGCACTAACCCTTGAAGACACCTCTGCAATTCCCATTTGGAAAGAAACCAAAAAAGTTGCCCCTTTCATCAACAAGGCATCTTTGCATTTCCAAGAGAGCATTGAAATTTTGTTCACCAAAAACTGCAATTCAGAGACCTCTCACCAAATCCCATTTATTTGGATCTCTCTTCTAAAATCTGACAACATTTCCAACACCCCAACTTCAAATTGTAGTTCTGGCAACCAGCCCATCCAGTGGATCGCGGGTTATCAAGGTCGTAGGATGACCGAAAGCTACCGCTAAATGAACCTTTTACTGTACGTGACTCTGTGTGTTTCGCTCGTTTTATATGTTTATGTGTTATTGTCACATGAAGCCTGAGTTTTAAACCATGGTAAAGTTAGTGGCAGAAAAGGAATAACTCAATATAGTGAATATAGCAGCAAAATACAAAATGCCAGTGATAGTGTTCCAAAATAGTATGCGGATCAGTAAGTGAAGTCTTCTAGAGTGAAAATGATATAATAGACTAATTTCACTGTAGCTTCATTATTAATATTTAACTAAAAGTAAACATTCTATTAATGTTGAGATTTTATAATATTTTTTATTACATGTGTCTCAGTTCATGCTGTGTGAGTTGCAAATTGTTTAGTCAGATATTTTCAGGTTTCTTGGGACTTAAGTCCCCTAGCTGATTAATATCCATGTTTAAATTCCATCTTAGGGGTAGATGAATATTTTTATGCAGTGCTACAATGAAGGATCATCTTGCATAACTGCATAAAACATGAGTCTTCCATATACAGCCCTTTAAAAAAGCAGCAGCAAAGTGTAAGCTTGAGATCTAAGAAAATAGATTTTGTTAAATAAGACTGAGAAGACTAAGGTAAGCAAAATAATAATAATAAAAAACTATGCCCATTAGAGTTTGTATATCATTCGAGTAGCCAAACAATATTCAGTAAATTTCACTAATTTTCAGAATAGCCATTACAAGCTCAACATTTGTTCAGTGACATTTTGCATGTGTAGGCTGATACTGTATCAACCAATACTACACTTCACAATTTTGAGTACATTTATACCAAGTTAACTGAAAATAATTCACTTCTAAAATATCAGTAATTTTTTGTTTGTTAAACTAATGATTTACAAGCATATTCCTTCAATAATTATTTTATAATAACATTTAAAGGACGTATCTTGAATTCCAAAGAAACCATATGAACACACATGTATGGTCAACCTCTGAAATTCGCTGTCCAACTTTCAAAATGTGGAACTTGAAGTCAGTATTATTTACATTAGGCCTTACAATGCTTTCGAATTGCAATTAAAACATTTGAAATTGATAATTTGCATTACAAATTTTTGAAGTTATTTATAGAACTGTGCCACATGGTCTGCCAACTAGTACATGAAAATTTTTTATTGAAATATTTCAATGTTGAATTTGCACATCATGTATTTATTGTTATGGCTAAATATAATAGCAACTATTCTAACACAAGAATACTTAAAGCAAATTTCAATAAAAAGCATTACACAATCTTGCATCATCATAAGAACTTTTAACCATAATATTGACCATCTTCATGCATCAGGAGTTTCAAAATTTGCTTTATTCAGAAACGAGGAGCTGTACATAAAAAAAATGGGAGACATTACAATTGTAAGTACAACACAAGAATTACGTAAGAAGAGTAGAATGCGGAGGCAATAACATTGATAGACAGTGCATGTATGGAACAAAAATGTCGGCCAATAAACAGATGAAGCACAGAGTAAACATGACAGTACAAGGGAAACAGGCACAGCACTAGGAAAACAATACACAGTCATGAAAATCACTAGGAAGGTGAAGACCATTGCACATGTGCAGTGTTCATATGGTTGGAACAAGTATACAGGCTCTTGGTAGGAAAATAAGTCTCATTTTCCCAAACAGTAGGATCCACAAGGTACTCAGAATAGGAATCATAATCTTTAGGAAGAGGTGGATGAAGCCAGGCGTTGGAGTGAGGAACCGGCGCAATCGAGGCAGCCGAATTGAGAGCAGTTGCAGCAAGAGCAACAGCATGTTTCTTTCGCATGTGTCATGATGCATATTGATGGCATTTCTTAGGAATGGCACCAGTAGAAAGAACACTAGATGAAGAAGCAGGCAGGAGAACCAGGCACATCAGGAGGAGTAGAACCAGCAGAGACTGTAAAACCAAACAAAGGAGGAACCACAGCAGAAGTAACATCAAAAGCCAGGCAGACTGGTTGTGCAACGTATCCAGGAGGAGCAGCAGAAGAGGCAGCAGGTTGGAGCTGCGAGAAGCGTGGTGGAGGATGATAATCAGGAAACCAAGTGAAGAAGGAGGCAGGCCGAGTCTCTGCATACAGTCAAAACGGCTGAGAAAAATCAATATAGTCAGCATCGGAGCCTTCATCATAAGAGTCGGAAATGGAGTCACCACAAAAGCTAGAATCAGAAGAGTCACAGGCAAGATCTGGTGCATCTCACAGAGGAGCAGCAGAAGCAGAGCAGGCGGGCTGAGTAGCACAGTCCGGAAGAGTGTCCAAAATGGCAGCAAACCGAGAAGGCAAGAGCAGTGGCTGGTGGACCACAGCAGTACCAGCAGTGGAGAACAAGGCAATTGGAGAACATATCGGCAGAGTATCTGGCGGGGAACAAGTAGAAGTGCTAGCACTTAAGCAAGCACCCACAGTACCATGGGCTGAGGAAGCAGCGGCATGGTCCCCAGTACCCACAGGAGCAACAGGGGGACAGAGCAATAAAGCAATAGACGTTAGACAAGCAGGAGGTGAAAAGAGTTCACTGGAAACCATCGTTGAAGAGCCAGGAGAAGGAGGTATATCAGTATGAAGCGGTCGGAAGGAAGAACATGCACGAGGAGTCGTGTACTCAGTGACTAGAAGTGATCACAATCACAGAGTATTCTCATTTCTGCGTAGAGCATGGAAGTGTCATTATACATGTCAGTTGAAAGAAAATAACATTCAAGAGATGATCCACACATAAAATATAAGTGAAGCTGAATCAATTCTAATAGATATTTTTTAAAAAATCTTCCCTGATTTACGTTGGTAATAAATTGCATAAGGACTAGACTTTAAAAGATTCCAATAGATGGCAGCACATCAGCCATTTTACTGCAGCTGTTGATTGACATGTGTAATAATGCTTCTTGCTGACCACATACTGCGCGAAATCAGGGAAACTTCGTGATTGTGATCACTACTAAGTCGTGTGAGTACAGGACTCATCATGCCTGAAGAACATCATAATTATGGATGAAAGTACTTGTGATGATGCAGGGTTTTTTTAACGAGTTTTTCAAAACTAAAATTATGTTTTTCAAATGTTTTTGTGTTATAATAGATGCTAATTAGCCACAAAAATAATTATATCGTGTATTTTGGCATATAAGTTGTGCCTTTTTTTCTTCAGAACAGTTATACATTCAAATTGCCACATTAACTTATCTACTGAAATTTCTCAATGAGAAAAAAAAAAAATTGTGCCTTTAATTCGGTTGTGATCCAAGCACCCTGAAAGGCAATATTACGTTCTTAAGAAACCATTCTGAAAGTGTACAAAATGTAATATTCTGTTCACTAAGAATTTGTTTAAAAGCTGCTGAAACGAATATTTCTGTTAAACAGAAACATTAAAATTGCTGTGATCGATTTGGAGTGGCAGCTGTCGTATGTTAATTTTAAACCTCTTAAACATGTTGCTATCATGCAGTTGAATGGCTGGTGATAACTGTGTCAGTAGCCAAGGGCACATGCATATTAAGAATAACAATGATCATCTGCTAGTGAAGGCAGTGCACACTGCTAGTGTAGTGTGAAAATCTCTCAGTTGTATCTTTCAACTGAATTAAAATTAATCAGGGCGTTCATTTATTATGTTTATCTTAATTTATTTCATGTTTCCGATTCAAATCAAAAGCTCTTTTGGTTCCTTATTTTAATCAGATCCTATGAGAAAGCAGTGAACCATAACTCACATGACAAGCAGTACTCTTGTTTGGCACACTTTTATGACCTTATGTTTTCTCTTTTTTCACATTTGTGCTGCAGTTTCTCTGACTGTTCAGTCAGAGGGAAGGAATACTGTAGCGTCAGTTTGAAATCAACCTTTTTCTAAAAAAAAAAAAAAAAAAAAATGTGGAAGCTCCTTCACTTTTTTTCCTTTTAATATTTACTGAAACATTAAAAACATAGTTATAGAATTTCAGAACACTAATTGTATTTGTTCTAGCCTTGTCTTACTCAGGATCAACTTATCTATGCACGAAAATAAGGAAATTGAGAAATTTAATCTGTTCGACTTGTACTCCATGACAAGTTATAAGCTGAAAAATATGGTACATATGAAGTACAAATTTGATATTAAAATATTTTTGTACAATAAAATTCTTTCATGTACAGAGTGAAACACCATGTGGCATGGTTTTGTGGATTATTTCAAAAGTTTTAAATGTAAATTATCCATTTTAAAAGTTTTTAATTTCAATCTGATGAGAATTTTAAGCTATAGGTTTCTTAAAAAAATACAGGGTGTCCAAAAGTCTTGCCCAATTTTTAGAAAATTATTTAAGAAACAACTACACCATGTATAGGCATAAGATTTGCTGCATTTGAAAGGCAAATGTCAATTTTTTTTATAATATAAACTAATATACTTGTATGTGCATCTTCTTAGTCGCATGGGGAATGTTCAACCTCAACATGTCCATTGTAATAAATCCATGTCAACAGCAGCAATGGTATTCATGATCCACTCTCTCCTTTAGGCCCATAAATCACTCATCTTTTTTCTGTATACTATGTCTTTGACAAATCCCTCCCCCCCAAAAAAAAAAAATTCCAATAGGAGTTATATCAGATGAACAGGCTGGCCATGGAATCAGGTTATCTCGGTAAATCCAGCAGCCTGGGAACACAGTATCCAAGTAGTTGTGAACACTTGTTCTCCTGTGAAGAGTAGTTCCCTCTTTATGAAATATGACATCTGGCTGAAGGTTTTTGACTTGTGGCACAGCAAAATTTTGCAGCTTTTAAGTCATAGGCAAATTTGAAACAGTGAGGCATATCATTCCCCTTCAAATAATGAACAATATGGACTTTGTGTGCATATAACTATAGTCTTTTACATAAAATTTGCATTATTGTTGTGTGTGGCAATCCCAATTGTGCAGCAGCTTGTTGGGTTGACTTTCTTGGGCTCCAGGAAAATGTTTTCTGTACTCATTTCTCATTATGAACTGAAAGAGTAGGACATCTATTTTTTTGCTTGTCTAACACACTCCCAGTTTCCAGAAATTTATCCTTCCAATGCTTAATTCTTTTAAGCCTCCAAAATGTGTATGAAAATTTCTCTGTATTTCAGTTACTGATTTTATTTTAACAAAAAACAAAAACAAAAAAAACACCATACAAATTGCTTCTTCCTGTACATTTATCAATGTAGCTTGTGGCTATGAACAGGAAGAACAACTAACACCAACTACACACATAATGATAAACAACAAAATTTCAGATGCTTACCTTCCAAATACAGGTGTCGGATAAAAGCCCATCGGCAAGATGCCCACTGGGGAGTTGCGCACTTGGACAGTTGCCCACCCGGACACTTGCCCACCGGTCAGTTGCCCACTCGGACATTTGCCCATTGGACATGAGCTAACTGAACTTGAGCATACTTAGCACACCAACTTTAGTAATCATTGCTACCATATTTTCGAAATTTTAGCATCATGACCTGCTTTGATTTCGGGAAACGGTGAACACGCGCCAAAAATTTAATTTGTATACCGTGCGACCCAACACACGTTTGGGATATCATGTACACCTGCCAAAATTTAAATTTGTATGCAGTGTGACCCAACGCACGTTTTGAATTGGTTGGCGGAAAGCCGCCACACAGGAACACTGCCACATGTTTTTCATTAAGGGGCCAGGCACAAATTGCTGTTCCTCCAAGGAACACTTTGAATGTGTGGCAGTTTTCCAAGTTTCTGAATGATGTGTGGCAGTTTTCCAAGGTACCTAACGACGGGAAGGTGCTCTTTTGTTTGTCTGAATTTCCATGCCGGTTCATACTTAGGGCAACTGGCCACAAAAGTTCAAAGGGGGAGGAGTATATAAAGATTGCCATTTCTTGGCCTATATTAAGAACTGAATTGGGAACTCCAAACAAATATCGAGAAAACGTTCTGTGTAAGACAAGCGAGAATTGCTGTGTTCAGAAAAGGATGATAAGGTGGGATTTTTTAATAACGCTGCACTTTTACTTAGGCACTAAATATTTACATAACATGTCAAGTTTGTAATATTTTTCTTTTACTTAATTATAATTCATAGGCACTACACCTTTGCCTTTTTAACAGTTTTTAATCCTATGACTTCATATTCATAATGTTTACGTATCAAATCAAGTCAATATCATTGCGCTTTTGACTTAGGTACTGAATATTAAAGCCATAGGCCCCAGGCCCAGGCCTTTTTAACAGTTTTTATTCTATCAATGCCATATTCACAACATCTACACATCAAATTAAGTTAATAATATTGTGCTTTTACTTAGGCATGAAAAACTAATTCACAGGCCCTAAGCCTAGGCCTTTTTACCAGTTTTTATTCTATCAATGTCATATTCACAACGTTTACAGAGCAAATCAAGTTAATAATATTGGGTGTTTACTTAGGCAAGAAATATTAATTTATAGTCTCTAGGCCTTTTTAATAGTTTTTACTCCACCAATGTCATGTTCACAACATTTACACATCAAATAAAGTTAATAATATTGCACTTTTACTTAGGCACAAAATATTAATTCATAGGCCCTAGGCCTAGGCCTTTTTGACGATTTTTAAACCGTCGACTCCATATTCATAATGTTTATGTGTCAACCCAAGTTAAATAGCATTGCTCTTTTACCTAGGCACTATATATTAATTCATAGACCCTAGGCCTAGGCATTTTAAACAGTTTATATTCTGCCTATGTCACATTTGCAACATTTACGTATCAACTCATGTTAATAATATTGCGCTTTTACTTCAGCACTTAATTTTAACTCATACGCCCTAGGCCTAGGCGTTTTAAACAGTTTTTGTTCTATCGATGTCACATTCACAACATTTACATATCAACTCATGTTAATAATATTGTGGATTTACTTAGGCACTAAATATTAATTCATAGGCCCTAGGGCTAGGCACTTTTAACAGTTTTTATTCTACTGATGTCATATTCACGGTCACTAAATATTTATGCATCAACTCATGTAAATAATATTGCACATTTACTTAGGCACTGAACATTAATTCATAGGCCTAGGCCTCGGCCTTTTAAACAGTTTTTATTCTGGCTATGTCACATTTGCAACGTTTATGTATCAACTCATGTTAATAATATTGTGCTTTTACTTAGGCACTAAATATTAATTCATACGGGCTAGGCCTTTTAAACAGTTTTTATTCTATCGATGTCATATTCATAACGTTTTTATATCGTCATGTTAATAATATTGGCATAACTGAGAAGCATAAGAAAAGCAACTCTTGGATCAAGGAAATGACAAAAGTGGAAGACATCATGATGAAAGTAAAGTCCCTGAAATGACAATGGGCTCGACAGTGGATATATTGTAAAAAGAACGGACCATCAATGAACAACTGAAGTATTGGACTGAGTACCAAGGTATAAAAAACAAAACGCAAAAGAAAACTACGTAGGAGATGGATGGATGAAATTTGAAAGCATGCCGGAGCGACACAAAGGAGAATGGCACAAGGCAGACAGTTTTGGTACAAACTTGGGGCCACCCCGTTGGTGCAGTGGTCTAAGAGCTGGCTTCTGATCATTCGGCCGAGTTGGGTCTTGGTTTGAATGCCAAGAGGCATGGATATTGTGTCTGCTTGACTGCATTGGTTCTCTCCTTCCCTAGAATCAGTGGCCCTAAATTAGGGATGGGCAACTACTTATAGTGGGGAACTGAAAATTGGTTTCCAGCAAAGCCCATTTTTTTCACGGAGGTCGTTAACCCCCCCCCCCAAAGAAAGAAAAAAGAAAATAATCAAAATTTTATTTGAACCCGTAATCTTTAAATGAATCACAGAGAAAACACTCATAGCCTAATTGAGAACGTTTTTATTATTGTCATTTTTAATTATTTCATTATGTATTTGTATATGTGGAGACTAAAATGAAACATTTCTTATCTTCTGAAATAAAACGGGAAACCTTGGTATGGTGGAGTTAAATCCCGATAAAGGATCGCAAACTAAAAACATCTGCTATCTATGAACAGCTATTTTAACACATTAGTCCACAAACCTGAGGCAGTAAACAAATCTTTGCTTCCTACCGTCATTGCTATGCTGTATCGCTGTTTTTCACAAACATATTGTCTTCGGCAATCCCCCCTGAAAGAGATTTCGCCTGAAGACAGATTTCCCCATGAAAGGCATGATCTCACTAAGTATCAATTGTGGCAATTCACTTCAGACTGGTGTCATTGTATTTCGTCTTTACTGCTTGCCAATGAGATGGAAGGCTGTGATAAGAGTCATCTGGACCCTCCGGAAACACACCAGTTTCAAACCCCATATGGAGTTTTGACATCTCAACGGACAGCTTACCAAGCTCTGTCACCAAAAACAGTTTAGGATATTCTCGAATAAAGTTTCTTCACATTATAATGGAATGATATTTTCCTGAAAATCTGCCGTGTGCAACAAATATTATTGTCACTTACAAAATGAGAACTGAATTGGAAACTACATAGATATAAAAAAAAATAACTACTCTTGTACACCAAAAAAAAAAAAAAAAAAAAAAGGCGCTTTATTTTTTGTACTAGGGGGTCAAGTAAAAATTGCCCCTTTTTTTTCATTTGGGAAATAAATTACCATTGCTTTGTAAATTTTTTCAGCTATGGTGTTCGATGAAATGGCGGAATTATTGAAAGAATCATACTATATTCTGAAAAGGGGTATTAAGGTGGGATTTATTTATTTACCTGGGATTTTTTTTCGAAAGAGTGAAACTGTTAAATATCTGCTTTGACAACATGCACGTGACCTCACTCCAACTAAGAACATCAGCTTTCGAACCAGCAAAATATCACTTTCACTCTGACATGAAACATTAATTAAAAACCAAGGCCAAGGCTAGCCTTGGCCACTTTAGCAATTTCTTTATCCATCATTTCCATATTCCCAACTATTGCATCAGAAGTGAAGTAAATACTATGCCCGTTTACTTAAGCACCAAACATTATTTATAAGGCCCGAAACTTTTTAACAATTTTCAATCCACCGTGATTTAATTTATTAGATTTGTGTAACAAGTTAAGGTATTAACTGCCGTAAAAGTCGAAATGCCAATCCCAGAAATTTCCTCCACATTTGTCTACAACTTTTAAAACATCTTCAGATTGCAATGAATACGGAATTGCCTAAACCAGAATTTCCCCTCACCCTATCAGCATGCTGACTGCAAGCTCGTTTTTCACTAAAAAGCATGGTAACAGTCGAAATACTGACTCGGAAACTTCCCCCACCTCATCCAGCTACTTACAAGACAGATTTTTACTATGAAGTGCGGTAAAAGTCGAAATGCCGAACCCAGAAATTTCCCCCACATATTTGTGCTTGTTGTACAGCTGCATCTTGTTTTAGACCGCATGAGAATGGAAATGGTGACACGGGAAATCTCCCCCACGTTTGATGTTTTGGGTCAAATGCAAATTGTGCACGGTCCCTGACTGAAAAAAGGGGGAGGGGGATTTCCGAATGTGAGGAAAAGAAAATTTCCTGTGAGAGACTCTTCCGTCCATCACCACATTGAAATATTTTTGCTTCTTCCTATAAGGCCTGAGACCTGAGTTTAGGACAAGTTGGCACCTGCAGAGGTATTTTTAGACGTTTTTAATAAGCACAACATTATTTACTTGATTTGTTATGTAAACATTCAGAATCTGAGCTCGGTGGATTGAAAATTGCTACAAAAGCCTAGGCCTATTGTCTTGCAGTTAATGTTGCGTGACCGAGTAAAGGAGCATCACTATTAACTTGATTTGTTATGTAAATGTTAAAAATATGATCTCCGCTGATTGAAAATTGTTAGAAAGGCCTAGGCCAAGCTAGGCCTAGGAACTTGCAATTAATGTTTCATGACCAAGTGAAAGAGAAACATTCTTTACTTGATTTGTAATTGTGGAATAACTTTTTACGGGTCTTATAGAGGTTATTTTTCATGAAAGTTGGTTGTCAAATTTTTGAACTAAAGCCTAGTTCGTCATCAGGACTATGTCCCTGGAGTAGTTGCTGCCACTCAATTGGAAGAGTCCATCCGCAATTATCGTTAATTGTGGTACTTCTTCTTCTTGCTATTTCGATCCCTTCTTCTAGTTTCCTCTTTACTAAGTTTGACTGGTGGGCGATTATTTTCACTGAGTCCCAATTTATGGAGTGTCCACTTGCTTGTATATGTCTGTCTAGCCCTGTTTTGTTCCCAATGTTCTTAATAGCTGCTTGGTGTTCTTTCATCCGGACCTTAATACTTCTCCCTGTTTCTCCTATATAGCTGAGTCCGCAGTTACAGTCGATGCAGTAAATTACTCCTTCCTGCAATTGGATGTCCAATTCTTTCTGCTTTAAAGCTGGCAGGAATTTCTTTATTTTGTTATTAAGATCTGGAGCTAGCCTGATATCATATTTTGCTCCGATCCTTTTCAGTTTCTCGAAAAGTCCCTTGTGGTACGTAATTTTGCTGGTGAATTTGAAGTTGGTTTTTTCCTGCTTCTTTTTTGGCACTTGTTTAAATATTTTCTCAACATATGGGGAGGGGTAATTGTTTTCTGCCAATATTTCCTTTAATTCTTCTTTGTGAAGATCTTTCTGAGTAGCTGAAGAGACCAGGATTTCAATTTTTTCCAAAAATTGTCTCACCGTATTCGATTTAATATAATCAGGGTGGAATGAGCAGAAGTCTAACATCTTCCCTGTGTTGGTGGGTTTTCTAAAAAGCTGAGTGAATATTAAGGTCCGAATGAAAGAACACCAAGCAGCTATTGGGAACAAAATAGGGCTAGACAGACATATACAAGCAAGTGGACACTCCATAAATTGGGACTCAGTGAAAATAATCGCCCACCAGTCAAACTTAGTAAAGAGGAAACTAGAAGAAGGGATCGAAATAGCAAGAAGAAGAAGTACCACAATTAACGATAATTGCGGATGGACTCTTCCAATTGAGTGGCAGCAACTACTCCAGGAACATAGTCCTGATGATGAACTAGGCTTTAGTTCAAAAATTTGACAACCAACTTTCATGAAAAATAACCTCTATAAGACCCGTAAAAAAGTTATTCCACAATCACTATGAATAGAGGTGCCATAAATGCATTTACAACTTGATTTGTAATGTAAATCTTTTGAATATGATCTCCGTGGATTATAAATTGCAAGAAAGGCCTAGGCCTAGGGCCTATTAATTAATAATTCATGCCTAAGTAAATGCCCAATATTATTAACTTGATTTGCTCTGTAAATGTTGTGAATATGACATTGATAGAATAAAAACTGTTAAAAGGGCCTAGGCCTGTGATTAAATATTTTGTGCCAATGTAAAAGCACAATATTATTAACTTGATTTGATATGTAAACATTGTGAATATTGCATTGGTAGAATAAAAACTGTTTAAAAGGCCTAGTCCTAGGGCCTATGAATTAATATTTAGTGTCTAAGTAAAAGCACAATGCAATTCACTTGATTTGATGTATTTTTTTATTGAGGTTTAATGACCACCATGAGCAACTCAATGGGCTATAAGCAGTTGTCCATCCCTAATTTAGAGCCGCTGGTTCCAGGGAAGGGAGAGAGTCAGTGCCGTAAGACAAACACAACATCCATGCCTCACCGGGATTCGGACCCAGACACATCTTGGACGAATGATCAGAAGCCAACGCTTAGACCACTGTGTCACATGTTTTTCTTTCTTTTTCTCTTTTTTTTAATGATATACATATTTTTAAACAATCAAAGCTGAGCACATTACGCTTCTTCAGTCATAGGCTGAAGAAGCGTATATGAAATGTTAAATGAAGCCCCTTACATTTTAACATTTCTGAAACAAAGTGCAATTTTTATACGATCCATAAATATTTATGTGATCAGTTTTCTTGATCGGAAACATCCTTCGAAGTTACGTATTATCTACAAATCATCCATAGTGGGCAACTGTCCAGGTGGGCAAATGTCCAGGTGGGCAAGTGTCCGGGTGGGCAAGTGCGCGGGTGGGCAAATGTCCAGTGGACAAATGTCCAGACACCTCTAAATACTGCAAATCTTATTTCTTTAAATGGTGTAGTTACTTTTTATAATTTTTCTAAAAACAGGGTAAGACTTTTGGATCACACTGAATAAACAATGCTAATTTCAAGTTTCATATTTTTAAAGTTGGAAAGTGAATTTCATACCTGGTAATAGAATTTACTACAGGTGCTGATTATAGGCATGCTCTGTTGCTTAAGGAGGCCCCTTCAGAAATCAGGGCATGCTCAGCATGCCCAGATTTCTGTGAGGGAAACTTAAATTAATTATATTTCAGATACTATTTGTAAATTATAATTAGCTATGGAATAAGATGTTGCTATCATTTAACATCAGCCAAAGATTTTAATAAAAATCAAAATTAATCACTCAACACAAATTTTTGAAATGGTGAGTGTTGAGTATATTATTTAGTATAAATACATTCTGTAATATGTTATATCAGTTACAGTTATAAGCAGAATTCAATATAACAAATATTTTTCAAATCTACTGGGAACTGGCACTATTTCAAAAGTTTACTACCAAATAGACATTAAAAATAATACATTTTTATTTATTTTCTTATACATGAATGTGTGTGCACGCGTGCATGTGTTTGTGTTTGTGTGTGTGTGTGTGTGTATGTGTGTGTGTGTGTGTGTTGAGCATGCCCTGAGATTTACAAAGTTCTACACCTTTAAAATTTACCATATATTCATGCCTTTGAAAAATTAAAACAAATTAAATACTGATGCAAAAAACTTTATTTAATGATTTATGATGCTTCAATACTTACTGGAATGACGATGCCGAGAAACATTTTCATTCAGAAGATGTCGTTCTGCTTCTTCATCATCCACATGAATTTCAGAAACCATGTTGTAAGGAACAAGGCCAATTCTTCCATTTACTTCACCTCTGAAGAAACCATCTGAGTCTTTTTCACCATATACCTGCTTTCAATAGAACATTCGCTGTGAATTTCGCATTTTTTAGAACTGTTTTTTAATTTTTTTCTTTCTCAAAAATAGTGTGCATTATTATAATTTTTTTCTTTTACAAAAAGCTGAAATCAAAGTTACTTCAACAGATTTTAATTTGATTAAGCTAAATATCTACTTTGCACTCATTTATGATGTAAAAAACACAGATTGACAAAAATATTAGTAAAAACAAAAGCAAAGTACTTGGTTTTAATGTGACATAAACTGTCATAAATTATTCTGTTCATCACGGTTTTTAAGTCTTCACTAGTGCAGCTCCACATATTTTTTGTTAGTTCTTATTGCTCATATGTAGTTATTGTTTTAAATAAAGAAAGTTCATTTACCTTGAGTTTTGCTTCTTGTTGTTCATAGTCTCTTATATACGTCACTAATTCAATGAACGACACACATTTTCATTGAAAGACCTATCTTTCTTACATTCTTTACTAATTCCCCGAAGACATTAGAAGTCTAATAATTAATGACTTCATGGAATCCTTGTATTACTTTCAGTATTATAAATATTTAACGGGAATTCTGGAGGATAAATTTATTAAGGTACATTACCTCTCAAATTTTCGATCTATACACTAGATCTTCGTCAAGAGTTCTTGCGTCTCACTACTTCCACAGGTCTGGCGACCAAGCCTGATGGATTTTCCAACCAGCATGGCCATTGATGTTGCCACCTTGTGTCTTGTAAATTTCCAGGGATTCCTCCAATTTTCCGGATAATTGTGTGGGATGGATGTTTGATCACTTTTAAGGAGTCCCAGTCCATTTTGTATCCAGTTTGTTGTATGTGCCTGTCTAATCCTGTTTTATTTGAGATGTTCCTTATTGCTGCTTTGTGTTCACCAGGCTTGGTCGCCAGACCTGTGGAAGTAGTAAGACACAAGAACTCCTGATGAAGATCTAGTGTATAGATCGAAAATTAGAGAGGTAATGTACTTAATAAATTTATCCTCGAGAATTCCTATTAAATATTTACAATACGGACATTAGAAGGTTAAAAAAAAGAATGTTTCTTCCTTTTAACCTTTTGAACATGGATATCTAAACTGTTTACAATTTAGATATCTCTGAAAACCAAAGGACAATGAAGTTATCTTTGCCCATAGAAACTCCATGGAAAAGAACATATTGACACATGTATGACCTCAGTCATTTGCTGTGGGGTAACTCAGGTGAGAAGCATGAAAAACACTAACCACAAACTCTTTGAAAATTCATTTTCACCTTCACCATTCTCTATTCATATTGAACACTAACATATAACTAAAATGAACGTAAGAATTAAAATTTATAATTCATTTTAAAATATCTCCATGAAGTATCAATATCTTTAAATAAAATATCTTCATGAAGATATTTTAAAATGAACTGTAAATTTCAATTTAAACTTTATTATTCTTATGTTCATTTTATTGGTATTTTAGTGTTTAATATGAATAGAGAATGGTTAAAGTGAAAATGAATTTTTAAAGAGTTTGTTGTTAGTGTTTTTCATGCTTCCCACTAGAGTTGCCCCAAAGTAAATGTCAGAGGTCATACGTGTGTTAATATGTTATTTTCTGTGGAGTCACTATGGGCAAAGAGGTGAGTTTTCAATATAGACAACTTCATTGTCCTTTGGCCGTCACAGATATTTAGTGTTACTGCTATACACATTAAAAAATACTTATAGACAAGATTTATAAGCTTTCCTCATTGAAGTTTATAGTAAAACAATATATGCTCGGGACATATTACTGATAATGAGGGGAAGTATTAATAATTACCCTCAAATACTGTGATCTTTGTTTTGCTATTACAGAAATTATGGTAATCTGAAAGTGCTCATTTATTTCCTGAATGACCTAATATTTTAATATCCTTTCAAAATCATTGTAACCACACTTCAGGTGATCAGCAATCTCCCTGATGCTTATACATCCGTGAACATAAATCAACTCATATTTGGTTTTCATTTGTGTTTGAGGTCGATGGCTACCAGTCCTAGGACCATTTTCAATTTTTTTATTCACTTTAATATAAAGAAACAATGTTTATAAGTGCAATTATCTATAACTTAACATCTACTAGAGTTTTGCTTGGAACTTTGGCCCAGCTTCCTCAGAACTATGGTGTGTTGATTTCTTGTGATGACAATTTGTTTCATGTGCCACATGTGATGTGGTGGTTATGGGTTTTGATGAGTGCTTTCCAAGCGCTCAATAGATTGGTGATGAGAATGATTCATTCACCAGGGAAGGACGGTTTAGAAAAATGTGAAATGCTTCTAAAAAGTCAAGATCAGACACTGAACTAGGTCTTTCCAACAATTCTACATCATCAAAAAAAATTGGTGGTTATTTTCCCAACAGTGCTGGGCTGTGGAAGATTTATTGAGCTAACACCTTTTAACATATGACTGGCATTCTTTCACCCTAAATGTAAGAGATCTTCATGTCTGTTGTACATATGACACTGGATGCAATAGATTCCCCAAGAGTTTTTTTTGTCAGGAATTGGGTCCTTTTTTGTAGCAAATCATCTTGATCACAGCAGTGACAATCACTTTGAAATTTGATAACTTAAGGATTTTAAGATATTTTGAAACAAATTTCAGGGATGAAAGGAAGAACTGCCAAGTTTCAGAAAGAGTTTTGATTGATCGGGTTCAAGGTAGATTTATGTTGAGGTTTTAGGCATTTTTTGATAGCTCAGTCCCTCACTAAGGGTTTGAAGCTTAATATGCAATAAATAGATGGCAAAAGTGATATGAATGAAAATTTATAATAATTAAAATCAGCAAGTGACCCGCAGTTTATATGCTACGTTGACAATACGGCATGGCAGAAAGCATCGTAAGACCCCCCCCCCCCCCCAACGTGACCATGCCCGGTACCACCAGAAATAAATAAAGAAATGTCTATGTAGAAGTTCAAATGCAAAGATTTATAAAAAAAATGTTCAGTGAAAATGTTGAAAGTGAAAGAAACTTGTCTACCCACACAACGAAAAAAAGAATTAGGGGTTGCTTCTATCAGAGCTGAGATGGGCTGAGCTCGAGCTTGAAAGCCCGAAGCAGAGCACGGGCTGAAATGGGCTCGCGCTGTAGAATATTTACTGCAGTTCGGGCTTGGGCTCTTAGAGAGAGGGAGAGCGAGATAATTTTTTTTATTTATAAATGTGATTTTATATGATTTAATAAATGAGACACTTTATAGTTGGTAAAGGGTATTTTTTCAGCAACTAGTTCTAGTTGGGGAGTGGGCATTCGAGATGGCTATTTATTCCAGGCTTGGGTATAAAATGCCATGGGGGCCACATTATTGTGTTTCTGCAGAGAAGATCAAGCCTTTTTAAGTGCATGCAAGTTGATAGCATGCTGGTGATAATTTACCCCCTATCTCCACACAGTAACTCCCTGTTAATTCTATTTAGCAACATACACATTGCAGCGCATTATGGCGCAATAATATTAGCATTATTTGAGCAACATACCATTGCAGCACCTCCCGATCATTAAGGATCGCGCAGTCCAAAGCACTTCAAGTGGAGACGAACGGTCGAAGAAAATCGTACAGTTACACTGTAAACATAGATAGATGTCCCTTTCTCACTACCCTTTTGAGAAATACTTTGGTTAATTGCAGGAGGAAGAGAGAGTGGAAGTCTGGAAAAGAAGATGTTTTTTATTAATGGTTGAACAGGTTAGCCAGTTTTCAGTCTCGTTCGGATCCAGGCTCTATCTTGAAATATAAAATTCGGGCTCGGATGGGCTCGGATGGGCTCGGATGGGCTCAGGCTGATATACCACGGGCTGGGACTCCGAAAATTGAGCCCGAACTCAGCTCTAGCTTCTATACAGCACTGCATAAATTAGATGTTTTAATAATCATCCAAAAGAATGGAAGTGAACTTACCTGATTGTATTTGTTTATTTGTACATAAGGTTGATTCTCCTCTCAGTTTTTGCAAATTCATTGATCCCATCATCCTGAAAACCAGGCTTCTTCCGAATTTTGCACAAAAATTGCTTCTCAATTCTCAAGAGGGCTAAAGCTGAAAGTCGTTCTTGACATTGAGAATTACGCAAGTAAGTTTTTATTCTTTTCAGAGCAGGAAACGACCTTTCAGCGGAAGCACTTGTTACAGAAATTGTTAAAGACAGTTCACACGGTCTACTTATTTCTGGGGAAACGTCACTTAAATAAAAAGTTTTTAAATGATGATATAATCCTGCTACATTGTGTTTCGTGAGATCATTTGTCTTATAAACAACGCTTAACTCACTTCTAAGTCGAGCAAAGTCAAAGAATTTGCCATAGCATTCTTTGAGGCACTTGAAGCTACCTTCATGGAAGGTTACACAATATTGTGAGAACTGTTGTGCATCTAGCAATGCCAAAAATTTCAGCTTATGTGTCCGAAAATCTGTGAGATATGTTCTCCCAAATAACATTGATTATTTAAAAAAATTCTCCTGTAAGATGTTTTTTTGTCAGGGTCACATAAAAAATCAATTCATAATCATTTACGTGGTTGAAGTTCAGAAGCATCAGCAGCAACTTTATCCCACTTAGAATCAAAATTATCTCTCATCTCTTGTAGAAATGTCACAAAATGTTCGATTTTTTTGGTGCAATAACTTATATAAAAAATTTTCTTTTGCAGTATTTGAGAAAGAGAATCGCACATAGGAAATATGGTGGAAAACACATATAACAAAAAATGAAAATCAAAATCTTGAAGACATGCATGTAGTCCTCGTGCAGTCCGATACGTCTCACTGTCCCACATTTCAGCATTTTCAATTATTCCATCCAACAGTTTTTCGATCTCTTCAGCTAGCTCATAAATAAATTCTATGTAATTTCCCTTGTTCAGCAAATTTGCGGATTTGTCATGACCTCTAAATGACAGCTCTTGTTTGACCAGCAAACAAACAACATTAATTAATCTGCCTAGGATATATCTATTATGCCACACTGCTTCATTGTGCTTTTCTGTGCTTAGCCGCACTTGTTCACCAAGCCTGCCGAATTCAATTTGAATTTTACCGAACTGCTTTAAATTCATGCATGCAACAATATGCTGTTGTGATAATTCATGCCTCTTTTGCACTTTATGCAGATTGTTTAAGTCATCAAATCCAGTAGAAGACCAAACCGATTTTTCAGTGCTGAAAAGAACACAAGGCCAGCAGAACAGCTTATTCAATTTCTTGCTACCACACAGCCACTTTATATCATCATATAAACCAGAACGAAAATGACGCATACATTTTTTTGTCTTCGTCTTTATAGTAAGTTCAGGTAGTGGTCTTCCATTAGTTATGAAACTAAGTTTCTCAGCATATGAAAATGATCCAAAAGACAGAGAAAGTATTTTTTCTAGAATGCAGTCTTCGAAGTTTTGGGAGTACACGTGGCCGTGTACTGTAGATGTGTCAGAGTCCATTGCTTCCATGGTGCTTACATTCCTCGGAAGAGTCACAGAAACAAATAGCTACACTAATAAAAGTAACGCTTACTTTTATATTCCTGAAATAATGACATGTCACCGCTAAAGAACATGCGACATAAAACTACTGAAAGTTCAAACCATAAGCCAATAATGGAACTGAATCAACTAATTACACTAACACAGAAAACTTTTGACAAATTGCAACTTCAAACTATTGTTACAGGAGTCCTCTGTGCTGAGTCTGACTGAACGTTTGGAAAGAGCGCATGCTCAAGTTAGTGGCTTTATCATTGAACATCCTTGAAACTCTCTTGTGTGGTTCTGCTTTGGCGCCATGGAAGCATTTGGGAGAATGCTTCCCCATGCTCTATGCTTAGCATAGCATTACTGGTTGTGGCTGGCCACTCTGACGGTGGGCATGCCGTGTTACTGAGGTTCAGCTGGATGCATTATTCTGCGTTGCTTCCAACGAGCGACTTACGTACGAGACATTTGTTCTTGTTTTCGTAAAAATACAAATATGAATTTGCTTTCTTAAAAATAAAAGATACTAAAAATGCCCACTGCGTTACGTTGGTGTGATATTTTTATTTGACTTTAATGCTACATATTTTTAATTCACGCAAAAGAAAGCGCATGAACCAAAAGGAAGCAGTGCTTCCCTTCCTTCCATTGATGCTTTGCCACTGGATGTAATCCAGTTCTTCCTTGAGATTCTCCTTTGTGCAACAGACATTTAAGTCTCAGCAAACATACATATAAAAGAAAAAAAATACTTTGACAATACCAGGTAAACAATACTTTAGATATAATGTAATTTTAATCAAAAGCATGTTTATAGCATAAGACAACCCTTAAGGTTGCCTCATGAATTGAATATTTCGTAATACATATAAAAGGCACTGGTTTTGTGTTTGACGGAACGATATGATCTTGTGTGAGGTGGTAAAATAACAGCAAATAGTTTGCAATAAACAGAAGTGATGAATGAATCTTCACACTGTGTGACTAGTATGTCTAGAAATGGAAGAGAACCATCTTGTTCCAATTCATAAGTAAATTAAATATTTGATTCTAATGAGTTATCGTTGGTAACAGCTCAAGCAATTTATAAATCTCACTCTCCCAGAGGATGAAAATGTCATCTACGTAGCATACCCAAAGGTCAAAGGAGATTACATTGAAACGCTTGCCTTCAAAATAATTAACACAGGAATCAGACATCTCTGAATTGCCTGTATTTACTGTTTCACACGTAACATCAATCACTTCAGAAAACTTGAAAATTTCATCACCCTGGAGCAGGAATGGAACCTGCATCTCCCAATTTCTGTTCGAGCATGCTATCCATTACACCACCAAGGATGACAAAGTCCCAAGTATCTGAGTGTTAATAGCATCAGAGAAATGAAATTTTCAAGTTTTCTGAAGTGATTGATGTTACATGTGAAACAGTAAATACAGGCAATTCAGAGATGTCTGATTCCTGCTTTAATTGTAGTGATGTAATTTCCACATATTATGAGAAGAATATTTCTTCCACACAATATTTGTCTTCAAAATGTCCATATAAATTTCACAAAGATTTGGAGATAGTGGGCTTGCCATTGCTACACCACAATTTGTCTACAAAATCTGGCACGCGAAATGAATAACCGCGATCACAAGAAATCAACATACCATAGTCATGAAGAAGCTAGGCCATAGTTCCAATCGAAAGTATAGTAGACATTAAGTTATAAATCATTGCATTTATAAACATTGTTTCTTTATGTTAAGATGAAAAATATGTTTTTGCAGTGTCTGTAGTTCTTTATTTTAAATGTTTGTTTCGCGATTTCTCAACTTATTCACCCATCTCCAGACATTACTGACATTAACCATCTCCATGACATACATATTTCTTAGTCTTGTATGGATTTGGGAGCACTGCAATCCTCCTCTGTCAGAAACTCAATGACAGTTCTATGCTGAAACAGTAAATAAGGCAATTCAGAGATTTCTGATTCCTGCTTTAATTGTAGTGACGTAATTGATTAAATGTTCAGTATTCATCATTCATAACAATTCACCCAGAAAAAAAGAAAGTGAAAAAGTAAGAATATGTGATAAATGTTCTTACTTCTGTTTACAGCTAAATTTAAGCAAAATACTGCCCAATAGGAATTACTTTCAGAACACTCCACATACATACATATTATACACACTAATACAAACGATTAAATGATTTGAAGAATGATGTTAAATTTGCAATCAGCAGAATTAAACCTGCATGATTCTTTATTTATAAAACAGTTAATCAAAAAAATGAAAATAAGATATTGCCAATAACATATCATATTTTCCATAAAATATAAATCTGTAAGTGATTACTCACAATAACAGTTGAACAAATTTTTAGCTTTTAAGAATGCTTAGTGCTAACCAGTTATTTTGGGTGTTATGGAGTGTTTCTGTGTTTCTTTGATGGTTGGTCATGGTTTGAACCAGCACTTAATTACTTAATAGTACTGTGGCTTGTGTCTAAGATGCATGAATTCATATTGGGAAAGTGTGTGTTTTTATTATTTACTAGAGCTAGTACAAACAACTCTGCAGCTCTATGTAAGCTGTTAACTTCCCCAACAGTAAACCAGAAGATGGCTTCAATATACAATGTCTTTGCTATTATTGTGCAATTATTACACTATTTGCAATACTGCAATCACTTCATAATATTTTGAAAATTATGTTCTGTGTATATAAATTTCTATCCATCACTTACTGCTAGTTTCATGACAGTTAACATGAGCTGTATCTGTTTCGCTTCTTTTCAATGTTTCTTGCAATATTTCATGGCTAAGACTCACTTCTAATTCTTTTGCTTCTCAAAAATTTTCTTGCCATCCCATTATGTGTAATCTGTTTATTTATTAATTTTGACTGGTATGTGTACTTCAGGAGGAAGGATGATTTCCATACTTAATAATTTTTATAGGTATTTGTATTTCAGGAAGAAGGATGTTTCTCATACTCTGAAAGAAAATGTTCCACCCTGTAATGCTTTTGCTCAGACAAAAAAAAAAAAAAAAAACACTGCCTACATTGGGACAGCCTGCTTCTGTCAGACTAGTGATGCTGGGATGAATGTTGTGTTTTCGTGATTGATAGATATTATCAACCAAACATTATCATTCTCCCTCTGCCACACACACACATGCTATGAAAAAAACTCTGTGAACCTTAGTCACTCAAGCACATATAAGATTTGAAAAATTTTGATGCAGAAACTCAAGAATGCAGGTTTGACATGAAACACACTCAGAGTTCTCCAGACAAGACCATGTAAACGAAAAGTTAAATTGATTGGGAGGAGGAAGGGCAACATAATTTTTTTAATCTAAAGCAACTTTTATGGGAATTTTACTAGGAAATTTTTCATTAATAGCAAATTTTCGGAGAAAACTCTTCTCCTTCTTCAGGCTGTCTTGTTGTTGTCACTTTTTACTTGTCACTATCACAGTTACGGTTTACCTTGGCGGTTACGGTTAACCTTGACGGTTTAGGTTATTTTTCAACAAATCCTGCCAGATGTTAGGCAGGGAAAATCCTTTGCAGTCATTGATGATGGAATTTTGATTTTCTCAATCTCTATTCCTTCTTTCAGTTTTCTTTTTGGAAATTGCTTTGGAAACTGATTACTTTAAGGGAATTCCAATCCATGCTGTGCCCAGTTTCTCTAACATGCCTATCTAATCCAGTCTTGTTGGAGCAATTTTTTATAGCTGCTTTATGCTCAGCTATACGAGTTTCTAGTCTGCGACCTGTTTCACCTATGTAAGATAGTCCACAACTACAATTTACTTCATAAACTACTCCTTGCATTTTTAAATTATCTTCTTCTCTTTGAACTATTTTAGGGAAAATGTTTTTAACTTTGTTCTCTAAACTTGGAGCTAGCCTAATATTGTATTTCTTACTAATTCTCTTTAAAGACTCAAATAAACCTTTTTGATAGGAAATTTTTCTAGTGAATTTTACTTGTTGCTTTTGTGGGTTCTTCGTACCATTAAAATTCAGAAGCTTCTCAATTTCTTCTTTAGGATAGTTATTCTCTGCAAGTATGACTTTAAGCTCTTCTTTATGGGCTTCTTTTTATCTGCAGTAGAAACTATTTTATTAAATTTTTAACCCACATACTTCTGCTTATATAGCAGATACATGGATGACATCTTATTTATAATAGATAGCTCAGAAATTGTTCCAGAAAGAATTCTAGACTCATTCAATGAATTAGATGATTCCCTTAAGTTCACTATTGAACTTCAAAAAGAAAGAAGAATAAACTTCTTAGATATTACTATCTATTATGAAGATGAAAAAATTCCTCACTAGTTGATATAAAAAACCAATGAATACTAAAAGACTACTGGATTTCAATTCCTATCATCCAGTTTCTATTAAGAAAAATGTAGCAAGTCAGTTTTTAGAAAAAATTAATAAAATAGTTTCTACTGCAGATAAAAAAGAAGCCCATAAAGAAGAGCTTAAAGTCATACTTGCAGAGAATAACTATCCTAAAGAAGAAATTGAGAAGCTTCTGAATTTTAATGGTACGAAGAACCCACAAAAGCAACAAGTAAAATTCACTAGAAAAATTTCTTATCAAAAAGGTTTATTTGAGTCTTTAAAGAGAATTAGTAAAAAATACAATATTAGGCTAGCTCCAAGTTTAGAGAACAAAGTTAAAAAAAAATTTTCCCTAAAATAGTTCAAAGAGAAGAAGATATTTTAAAAATGCAAGGAGTAGTTTATGAAGTAAATTGTAGTTGTGGACTATCTTACATAGGTGAAACAGGTCGCAGACTAGAAACTCGTATAGCTGAGCATAAAGCAGCTATAAAAAATTGCTCCAACAAGACTGGATTAGATAGGCATGTTAGAGAAACTGGGCACAGCATGGATTGGAATTCCCTTAAAGTAATCAGTTTCCAAAGCAATTTCCAAAAAAGAAAACTGAAAGAAGGAATAGAGATTGAGAAAATCAAAATTCCATCATCAATGACTGCAAAGGATTTTCCCTGCCTAACATCTGGCAGGATTTGTTGAAAAATAACCTAAACCGTCAAGGTTAACCGTAACCACCAAGGTAAACCGTAACCGTGATAGTGACAAGTAAAAAGTGACAACAACAAGACAGCCTGAAGAAGGAGAAGAGTTTTCTCTGAAAATTTGCTATTAATGAAAAAATTTCCTAGTAAAATTCCATAAAAGTTGCTTTAGATTATTAATTCAATTAAACTAGGAAGCCATTTCTCAACATGAGCTTTATTCAAATAATTTTTTTTTTAAATTACATGCATAATATGAAAAACTATTGAGATGGCATTAGAAATTAGCAATACTTTAAATTAGAAAGTGACCAATGGGAAGCCAGTGTGATGAGACTCAGTAGGTTTGTATTATGAAAAGCCTTGGGTCCATGACTGCTCAAATATTATGAAGAGAAACTATAGGTTACCAGTATCATCACACTAATTCTCAAGAAAAAGAAAATTAAGTGAATGGAGTAATATTGATCATGTGCATCTACTTGGCTGCAATTCCTAACTTTTTAAGAAAAAATGCATGCAACAGAGCACAAAATTTCTTCTATATGTTATCCTCAAAAAAAAAAAAAAGAAAAATTCCCTTGAAACTACCTTTAAATGTCATGCAAAAAGCCAAAGTAAATTATTTTCAAGTGATACGTTAAAGGTTGAAATAGCAAATTAACTAACAATTGCCTCAATAAATTCTGGGTGAAACAGATGCACCAGTGCATTATTCAGGAAAAAAATATACATAAGTATTAGACAATTTTACAGTGGCACAGCTGATTATTAATGGGAAAATAGAAGTAAAGGCAGATAATATTGATTGTTTCATCGTTCAAGGAAGTATGGCATCTAAGCTTCACACCTTACATGATGCCATGCAAACTAACTGAGAATATATGAATTATTTTCAACAAATTTAGATGTGAAAATATATACACAAAGGATACCAAATGTACAGGGCATTCAATATTTTAAACAAGAGTTGACATTAAAATATTGTTAAAAAATATAATTGTAGGGGCATATGACAAAACACTGATGATATTTTGGAATGGGGTTTAAAAAGTTGCCTGGACTGACTTTATGTTTACAGAACGAACTCCATTAATAAATTAAAGGACGGAAAGCCAGAAGAAAACACATATGTAAGATGGCAAATAAAAATATAAATATGCTGCAGCATAATGATCATTATGTTAAATCTTCTGAAATATGGATGGCTCATCAGATGGGGGGCATGTGAGGGGGTGCCTGACCAGAAATATTTCTCCAATAAAGAAAATTTTATATCTGTAAGATATAAAGTGCCTAACTACACATGTTAAGTGAAATATCAAAATTTACATTGTGATACATGAATTTAGGGATGTAAGGTCAGGTGATGCGTAACATCACAGCCTCTCCTTGACAAATGTCAACCCCGCCTTCTCGTGGTGCATCCTGTTCCCACTAAAGGGGCTCTGACGACCACCAATAGTGGTATAACTATACCATTGGGATTAGAGGAAATGCTATCCCACACTCACCAACCCGCTTGGCCAGCATGTTGAGTTATGGCCAAACCCCTCCAAAATGACTCCACAACTTAAATCTTGGCCCTCAGTCTCCGGCAGCTGGAATGTACCTGGCCAAGGCAGCGGCCAGTGCAACATGAAGGCAGAGGGTGCTAAGAATCCCCGGAGGACCGGACTAGGCTCCCATCTGATGCTGACCTTGGCTACGTATAATGGACGCTCCCTATCTTCTGATTCAAGGCTTCTTGAATTGGAAGAGGAACATGACGATTATGGGCAAAACACGTAACAATATTAACAAAGAAAGGTAACTTGATCACGCTAGTTACGTTAACTAAAACTTTTACAAAAAGTTCGTAAGTTGGAAGCTTTCGACCTTATCTTAGGTCTTCATCACGCCAATGGAGGACTAAAATTGTTGCCAGATTCTACATTTGAATTTTTCCTATTTTTGTTGCCAAAACTTAGAATTGATCTCCAGATCAACGGAATGTAGAGAGGAGATTCGGAGTTGCAAGTCTTTGGGTTGAAAAAAATTTCTATGCTTTCACGGTAACGGAGGGCAAAACGATTGTCAAACGAAGCAATTGTTTTGCTTCGTTCCAGTGGGGAACTGCAGAAGTGTCTTCCATTGTCAAAATAGACAAGGCAGTGTTGGGATTGCCTTTCGAAACATCTTTTCTGTGTTCTAAAATTCTATGGCTAATGCTCCTGTATGTGCTTCCAATGTATAAGTTATCCCCAGTAGAAGAAGAGATAGGAATGCAGTAAACTCCTGGGAGGTTCAGGCTTTCAACTTTGTCCCTATCCCTTTGTAGAAGTTTCATGATGTTTGGGGTAGATTTAATGGCAAGATGGTAACCAAAACTTCTAAAAAGGATCTGTAACTTATAAGCATAGGAAGGATGGTAGGGAACCGAACCACAGAATTTCAGGTCTTCTTTCTTGTGAGGAAGGAGGCATTCGATTTTCGAATGGTTTTCAAATTTCTTTATGAGGGAGTTAACTGTAACAGCAGGGAAACCATGAGAGAGGGCTATTGTAGAAATTTTGGAGAGTTCTTCTTGAAGAGAGAGTTGGTTGTTGCAAATGATATGAGCCCTGTGGATGTAGGACTTCAATGCTGCAAGCTTGTAGAGATGCAGGGTGCAAGATTTGTAGGGAATGATGTTAGTGGCTGCAGAAGGTTTTCGATAGACGGAACGAGTAATGGAGAGATCAGCGTTTCTGCAGATAGATACATCCAGGAAATCAATTTTGTGATTTACTTCCTTAGATATAGTGAGCTTAATGGAAGGAAATTTTTCTGTAATGGAGTTGATCAGTATCTGTAGCTCAGACTCGGAATGTGGCCAGCTAATGAAAATGTCGTCTACATATCTTAACCATAGGGAAGGTTGAAAAGGGTGTATAGGAATTATGGAAACTTCAATATGTTGCATGTAGATTTCAGCAAGCAGAGGGGAAAGAGGTGAGCCCATGGGGAGACCAGATTGTTGCCTATACACAATTTTGTTGAAAACAAAACAACTGTGTTGATGAATAGTGTGGAAACAATCATAAAGATCTTTGATAAGAGGACCGGGGTTCAAAATGAAGAATCAATTTCTTCATGAGGAGCATGTAGGAATCAAAATATGGTACAGAGGGAAACAAAGATTCTACATCAAGAGTATACAGATTATCACAAGGGGAAAGGAATTAGGAAGGTTGTGGATGAAGTTTGAAGTAGAGACAACTGTATGAGGATGGTTGGCTGCCAGGGATTTGCATTTGAGGACCAATCTCTTTTCAAGGTTTACTGCTGGAGAAAAAGAATATTCCACTAAAGGTCTGATGGGGTTACCAGAGATGGGGTTACCTAAGTTTTGGCAACAAAAATAGGAAAAATTCAAATGTAGAATCTGGCAACAATTTTAGTCCTCCATTGGCGTGATGAAGACCTAAGATAAGGTCGAAAGCTTCCAACTTACGAACTTTTTGTAAAAGTTTTAGTTAACGTAACTAGCGTGATCAAGTTACCTTTCTTTGGAAGAGGAACTACAAAGGATCAAGTGGGGCATCGTCGGGCTAAGTGAGGTAAGGAGAAAAGGAGAAGATCTCATTGAACTGAAAAGTGGACATCTCTTCTACTATCGTGGGACAGATACTAGCAGAACTAGTGGTGTTGGATTTATAATAAACAAGAAACTGAAGGATAAAGTTGTAGAAGTTGAAAGTTCCTCTGACAGAGCTGCACGGCTTGTTATCCAACTCTCAAGAAGATACCAGGCTCAGATTATTCAAACTTATGCACCCACCACAAGTCATCCTGAAGAAGAAATTGAAGAATTTTATGAGGAAATTTGCCATCTAAATAATAAAGGCAAGCAGCACTTGAAGATAATTATGGGAGATTTCAATGGAAAAATAGAGCAACGGCAACAGAATGAAACTTCAGTAGGTAAATTCGGTCACGGCAACAGAAACCAGCGTGGAAATACTCTCGTTGAGTTTGCAGAGGCAGAAGGGTTTTTCATCTTGAACTCCTTTTCCAAGAAAAAGCCACAAAGGAAATGGACATGGAGACATCCAAATGGGACGACAAGTGAAATTGATTTTATTATGTGTAACAAAAAATTTGTCATAGAAGACTGCAGTGTGCTAAACAAGTTCAACACAGGTAGTGACCATAGATTGGTGAGATGTAAGATGCACCTCAACACTAAACTTGAACGTAGCAAGCTCATAAGACAAACAAAATGTATTGACATAACCAACCTTAAAAAACACCATAATACCTTCAAGTTGGAACTGAAGAACAGATTCTCTGCTTTAGAAGGCCTAACATCAGAAGAAGTGGATATTTCTGAAGTTAACAGAAAAGTAACCAAAGCTCTTATGGAAACAGCAACAAAATTAGCTGGGTCTAAGAACAAGTTGCATGTGAACAAATTATCAGGAAAAACCAAAATGTTGATGCAAAAAAGAAGAGAGATGAGGACAACTAAAGAAGATGTGACTTCCAAAGTGGAATATATAGAGCTATGCAAGACAGTAAGAAAAAGTATCACTGAAGACGTAAGGAAATTCAATTGTGAACTAGTGAGGAAAGCAATTGAAAACAACCAAAGCCTAAAGATAGCAAAGAGACATCTAAGTAAGGGAAGAAAACAGATTATGGCACTGAGAAAAGAAGATGGTTCTGTAACAAGAAATAGAGGCGAAATTTTGACAAGAGTGAAAGATTTCTACTCCAAATTATATGAAAGGGATGATACATGTACTCCAGACATCATGAAAGGTACCAGTACCAGAGTTCTTCCAGTCCTTCCAGCAGAAGTTGCACATGCAATCAAGAACATGAAGCAGGGAAAAGCTCCAGGAGAAGATGGAATTACTGTAGACATCATACAAGAAGCAAGTGGAGAAATCGAAACAGTACTCGCCCAAATTTTCACTCGATGCCTTAATGAAGGGAAAATTCCTGAGGATTGGAACAACGCTACAATAATCCTGCTACATAAAAAAAGGTGACATTGAGGATCTCAGGAACTACAGACCTATCAGGCTCCTATTAGTGGTTTATAAAATCTTCACTAAAGTTCTTTCACACCGTTTGAAGGTAACACTGGACATGGCTCAACCGAGAGAATAAGCTGGATTCAGGAGTGGCTACAGCACTATAGATCATATCCACGTACTGAGAGAACTAATTGAAAGAGCGAGGGAATATGAACTTCCATTGTGCATGGCTTTTATCGATTATGAAAAAGCCTTTGATTCGGTGAAACCATCAGCAGTTATAATGGCTCTGAAATCCTGCAGTATTGAAGATGCATACATTAATATTATTAATAACATCTATGAAAATGCAAGTGTAAAGATTCGGCTGTTTGAAAATACAACACACATAAAAATTGGAAAGGGAGTGAGACAAGGTGACACCATATCTCCGAAGCTCTTTAATGCCACATTGGAAAATGTATTTCAATCACTGAACTGGGAAAACAAAGGGATAAAGATTAATGGAGATTATCTAACCCACCTTCGTTTTGCTGATGACGTAGTTATTTTTGCAACTACCCCATCAGAGCTGCAGAGTATGATCCAGGAACTTGCTGACAAGAGTAAAGAAGTGGGATTAAAAATGAACTTTCAGAAGACAAAAGAGATGTTCAATGCTTTTACAAAAAATGAAGATTTATCGATTGATGGAGAAAAGCTGGAGATAACAGACACGTACGTTTATCTTGGACAGCAGATATCAAGTGAGGGTCACATTGATGAAGAAATTAATCGGCGTACAAAACTTGCCTGGAGAGCTTTTGGAAGAAACAGCATAATTTTCAAGAGCAATATGCCATTATGTCTTAAAAGAAAAGTGTTTGATCAATGCATCCTTCCAGTGCTTACGTATGGTGCAGAGACGTGGACCTTAACTAAAAGAGACATACAAAGGCTGTAGACAACTCAAAAACGCATGGAGAGGTGCATACTTGGTGTAACCAGGAGAGATAAGAAGAGGAACTCGTGGATCCGAAAAATGACAAGAGTGGAAGACATCATGATCAGAGTTAAATCCCTGAAATGGCAATGGGCTGGACATACTGCCAGAAGGACAGATCATTGATGGACTGCCGAAATTCTAGATTGGATTCTAAGGGACAGGAAAAGACCCAGAAGAAGACTACATTGGAGATGGGTGGATTAAATTCGAAAATATGCGGGAGTGACATGGAGGAGACTGGCACAAGACAGACCGTTGTGGAGGAAACTTGGGGAGACATTCGTCCAGCAGTGGATTGATAATGGTTGACAATGATGATGATGATGACATGAATTTAGTTAAAAAAGGATTCAACCAGAGAATGATACCTTAATTTATGAGCATTACATTTATAAAGTAGTCACATTATGTTTGCTAAGAGCCAGAAATAAGCATGTTTTAAGTGCCTAGAGAGGCAACTGTTTAAGCCATCACTGTTACAGCAGACATTAGAGAATGAGAAGGTGAAAAAAAAAAAACTGTTCTCAGGTACTGACTTCCAGTAAGGGAAAAGGAGGTTTTTCAGGAAATACTCAATTCGTGCTTCAAATCAGTAATTAATTCTCTATTGGAAGATGCATTGATTTGATCACACAGGAGTAGTGCAGCAATTTCGGTGTAGTACCAAACTAAAAAGGAGAAAATGTTTAAAATTTTGAATTTCTCATATTGCCAAGGGTTATAGTAATAATTCAGACCATGTTCCTGAAATATGTTCTGAAGAACAAAATAATACTAGTCATCAAAAATACAATCTTCGTAGTTCCAATTCTGATATCATCAGAAAACTACTGTCCTTTAAACGTGCATATGTTCATCATATTAGATATTTCAGCTAGATAATGCTGCTTACCTTTGCATTTCTATCTTGCTTGACTTTACATTTCTTGCACGTGGTCCGGTTGTCGCTGATGTTATCGTTCCAATCGTCCGTTTCAGGTATAGCTATTCTTGGCGCTATTCTCGTTTAATGCAGGTTTGCTTCACTAAACTTCGATTAGGTTCCGTTAATACCGACTTTTACCGTTTTCTTTGCTCAAAATTATTCGCCCAAACTTTGGGCATCTTCAGGAACGTGGCGATTTTGCACCTTTGCTTGTGGGTGCCTTCTCGCTTACTGGGGTTTGCTAATCCCCGTTGCCATTCTTCGTTCGTCTCGGATACGCAGCTTGCTCGTTTCTACCCTGTCGCCATCTATGTTTCCTCTTCGGACATTTCTTTTTTTTTTTTAAATACGCTATCAAAAAAAAAAAAAAAAAATATCCGAAGAGGAAACATAGATGGCGACAGGGTAGAAACGAGCAAGCTGCGTATCCGAGACGAACGAAGAATGGCAACGGGGATTAGCAAACCCCAGTAAGCGAGAAGGCACCCACAAGCAAAGGTGCAAAATCGCCACGCTCGTGAGGATGCCCAAAGATTGGGCGTAAAATTTTGAGCAAAGAAAACGGTAAAAGTTGGTGTTAACTGAACCTAATCGAAGTTTAGTGAAGCAAACCTGCATTAAGCGAGAATAGCGCCAAGAACAGCTATACCTGAAACAGACGATTGGAACGATAACATCAGCGACAACCGGACCACGTGCAAGAAATGTAAAGTCAAGCAAGATAGGAATGCAAAGGTAAGCAGCATTATCTAGCTGAAATATCTAATACTAGTCATCAATTAAATATTTTTAGTACTTAACAGAATAGCTGCTGAATACTAAATATTTAATAAAAAATAAACTAAAAGGAGAGCCAGAAATCGAGTAAAAAAATCCATCACACATACACAAACTCATTTTTAGCAAGTCTTTTGTAAAAAAAGATTGTGCTTCTGTATCGGTTTGTCCGTCCGTCCGTCCGTCTGTACCCACGGTATCTCTGCAACTATTAGTCCGATTTGAAAAATTCTTTTTTCATTCGGAAGCTTGAAATGGGCAAATGGTGATCCTTTATTTCGTTTTTTTACGATGTACAATTTTGCCGCTAGAGGGCGTAAATGCAGATGATGTCGAATTCAAAATTACGTTTTAATCCACATATTTGCTTCTAAACATCCAATTAAAAAAAAATCTTTTATCTTTCGATTCCATTTATGTGGAAGAGTGTTTTAGATATAGTTTCCTTTTCAAATTACGCATAGATTTTTCGCTGGGGGGCGTAAAAGTAAATAACATTTTTCCCGATAACTCTTCTCCTAAAACTCCGATTTGAAAATTTTTTTCTCCAGCGGATACATCTCCTAATGGAAAATCTTTTTCATATAATTTTGAATTTTTGGTTAATACTTTGGCCACCAGGGGGTGTAAGTGTTAATTTTTGCTTTTGACGTATTTGCCATAAAATCTGAGCTTCTAAAATATCGATTGAAAAAATTCTTTTGTGGATGGATGCCACTAACATTGATAAACCTTTTCGGAATATTTTCTTCCTTAAATATCCCACAGTTTCTCCACCAGGGGCGTAGATGTATATCTTATTTTTGTCAATATCTCTACTTCTAAAAGTCCAATTTGAAAAATTCCTTCTTTGTTGGATAGTGTTTTCCGTGTGACATGTTTTTCATATAATTTCAAAATTTTCAAGTAATTCATAGACTTTCCGCTAGGGGGCATAAAAGTAAATTGCGTTTCTCTCTATATCTCTGCTTCTGAAACTCAGATTTCCGATTTAAAAAATTCTTTCTGCACCGGATACAGCTCCTGATGGGAAATCGTTTGCACATAATTTCTAATGTTTGTAAAAAAAATGGTTTGGCCACCATGGGGCGTAAATCTTAATTTCCGCTTCTGATGTATTTGCAGCAAAATATGAGCTTCTAAAATCTCGAATGAAAAAGTCTTTTGTTGGCCGATGCTACTCATGTCGACAAACCTTTTAGGAACACTTTCTTCTTGAAATAATGCATGGTTTCTACGCCAGGGAGCGAAGATGTATATCTTATTTTTGTCAATATCTCTACTTCTAAAAGTCCAATTTCAAAAATTCCTTCGTTGTTGGATAGTGTTTCCGATGCGAAATGTTTTTCCTATAAATTCAAAATTTTCACGTAAATCATTTAGACTTTTTGCTAGGGCGCATAAAGGTAAATTGTGTTTTCTGCTCCTAAAACTCCTATTTGAAAAAATTCTTCCTGTATAGAATACAAGACCTGATGGAAAATATTTTTCACATAATTTCTAATGCTTTGTAAAGAATCGTTTGGACACCAAGGGTCATAGATGTTAATTTCTGCTTCTGATGTATTTGTAGCAAAATCTGGGCTCCTGAAAACTCGACTAAATTTTTTTTCTTGGACCGATACTGCTCATATGGATAAACCTTTTGCGAATACTTTCTTCCTAAAATAATGCATGGTTTTCCCACTAGCGGACGACGTAAAGTTACATCTTATTTTTGTCGATAACTCTGTTTCTAAGAATTTGTAAGCTCAAGATTCCGTTTACACCAATATCTGAGGGATTAAAGATCCGATTGAAAAACTTCTTTCTTCCATCAGATACTATTGTTTTCCATACCGGTTCCATTGCCTTTGAATAGCTTTGATAAATTTAATTTGCGTCAGAACGGATTCAAAAGACGTGCTTATTACACCTGAAAATCCGGTGTCATCTTTCTTGTTTAAGTTTTTTACCATAACTTGCAGTACTGCATCTGATGATGGATAGCCTTTAAACATTTTTTTCAAAAAAATACTAATCTGGATTAAATACAGAAATATAAGCAGCTGTCATTTTGAATATTTCAGTCACAGGATATAAGATTTCTGATGGATATCTATACATTTATCAGAGCCACAGATCTCTTCATGGGGAAAAGCATTAAACTTGAGTGAGGAATAGAACAGTGCATCTCACATAGAGATTTTGCACAAATCATTAAAGAAATCCAACAAACAAAAATCATGTTTTTCCCACAAAAATGACTGTTTTGCCATTTCATTCATTTGAATTTTTTGGAACTGCCTATCCATTTTTCATCAGTAAAAATTTAAAGTTATGTGAATGAACACTTCTTTATGTGTCTAAGTCTCTCAAAACATAACCCTTATGAACATGAAGAGTTTACTGTATTTATAGTTGCCAAAGAATCTGGCAAGTATATTTTGGGTAGAAGTTGCTTTTCATACTGTTGCCTGCTGATGACATAATTCTGTTGCCTGAGAATGAAAGAAAGCTGCAGAATATGTTGCCTGGGATGGCTGAAGTATTTTTCTAAGAAACTTCTAAACACTGGATGATTTACTTTTGACAATGGGATACCTAAACCCACTAGTGCGCAGCATAAATACAAACTGAAATTTGAACTGACCTCTTTACTGTTTCCTGGAACTTCTGTAAGAAGCCTTTGTTTCAATACAGTGCTTTTCACTTTTTTTTATGTTTCTTAGTTTTAATGTGTTACAAAACTTGAAAATGCTGGTCACAAGAAACAGCTAATATGCACAAACACCACAAAACAAAATATTTCCATCAGTTCTCAGTCCTTCATTGGCAAACTCATTAATAAATGCCTTTCATTTGGGTGACATAATTGATTTAATTTTGGGCATGTCGATTTACTTAACAACTTGAACCAGAAGAACAAACTTCTAACAATGATGTGGATGAAATGTTTTAGGAAGGGACTGGACATTAAACTATGCATTAAATGACAAATGACTCAGTCTGCTTCCCTCATCTCTTATCTGAGATCAGAAAGGAGATTTGTGCCAGTATGGTGCTGCCATCTGTTGGGTTTGATGTGTTGCAAAATTTGCCATCTGTCATCTCACAGGTTGCTACAATAGAAAATATTGGGTAGTTTTCCATAAGAACTGGCAATTTATGTAAAAATATTTTTCAATAATGTGAAAATATGTAATGTATGTAGTAAAACAGTAAATATGTATAATAATGGCAAAAACATCAAATATGTACAAATATTTCATTACATATTAATTCTAGCCCTAATTATAACATATGACTCACATAAGAATAAAATTTCCTATAATGGCATAAATACAACACTCAATATATGCTGAGTTTTTGCACTCTGCTGGTAGGCTTCATCTAGGCTTAATTCTCAGAGCTCAGAATGGTCACAGATAATGCTGAAAATTTTAGACTTATGTGAGTCCTATGTTATAATGCTTAAATTTGGTGCATGACAAAAGTAACGAATTAAAAAACCGATCATAAATGAAACAATAGAATGGGCTGAACATGAAGTAACATATTAACATATGATTATCATATCATGATGCATAATGAACAGTTTTTATGCATACCATACAGAAGCTTCTTCCCTTTTGCTATGCTGATTGCTTAAGTGTTTAAGTTATGAAAGCCATGTTTCTTGTTAAATAAAAATAGATACAAAAGAAGAAGAAAAAAGATATGTGCAAAATACATGGAATTAATGCAAACCTTTATGACCTGGCCTTCATGAAAAGAAAGCTCATCTTCTGCTGCATCAGGATTAGGAGACATGGTCTGTGGATCATAATCATATAAGGCCATGAAGAAGCGTGGTCGATTATCCATATCTGAGTGTCTGCTGCGATGACTGCTGCGTCCCCTGTAACCATTTCCATGGTAATCATCTCTAGATGATCGCGAATGTCCCCTATGGCCATAGTAACCGCTTTCCTGATCTCTGTGATACCTACTTGGAGGAGTTGGAGATACTGGTCGTGGTCCATCTCTTTCCCCTTGATAATAGTGAGAAGATGGATTCCTAGGTTTGTGAGGATCAGGGTAATGACCCCTCCGGTTGCCACTCATGTAGGCATCATCAGTTATCACTTCATTATCCCTTGTAATCTCTGTTTGTGAAAAATATATTAGAAATACATGTGAAGCATCATGCTACACTTAGTACATAGGCATATTGCAGTGGACTCAAACTGAAAATATATGTACAATGAAATATTATAAACCATTTGCTCCAATATATTCCATACTTTTATATGCAAAATACTTAGCTAATTTCCCTTCACTCAAATTTGTTGAATAAAAAAAAACCTAATTTTAGCTTTGCAAGTGGAACATAACAGATTAACAATGTACAACTAAATTTCATATTAAATTAAAGGTTAATTACATGTCATACATACACATATACCAGAAAAAGCGAAACATAATAATAATAATAATAATAATAATCACTAAGCTGTTCTTTGAGACTCAGAGGTTAGCTACACAAAGAAATACAAACTACCAGATAATTTTTACTTACTGTTGCCATATCAAACTTTTCCATTTACAGCTATCTTGGCGTACAACTCAGGCTTCACTCACATCCATCACATGCCGTACACAAGACCTTCTATACTTCATACTCATAATCTTTTTCTCCTGCAGGCACTCCTGAATCTGGCCCTCCCATGAATTCCTCTGCCTTTCTTTCCTGCCACTTGGGCTAAAAAAGATTTTCTTAGTAAGCATCTCATCACTCATTTTATCAACATGGCCAAACCACCAAAGCATATTTCTCTTCACCTTGCTAACACCATTTTGCTTCACATTACACAACTGCAACACATCTTCATTCCTCACACAATCCGTGGTGGACCATTCTTCTCAAGCGTGGTAGGTCCACCATATCCCACACTAGAATCATGTACATATACACTATATTGACAAAAGTCACCGAACACCCCTTCAACAGCAAATGAACGGATCCGCTGCATTGTTAAGATGCACAGTACAACTGCAAACGGTATAAAAACAAGCCTGCACCTGACTGTGATTATATCGCACTGTGAGGTTGAGTGAAAATGTTAAGGCGGGAGAGAACTGACTTCAAGAAAGGAAAAATTGTTGGGTGTTATATTAGTGGGTTGTCCACAAGAGAAACCGAGAGGCATTTAAACATGCCCAAGTCAACTGTTTTGGATGTACTGAATAAGTAGAAGACACATGGCGTGACTGAAGCAACAAAACATACCTGCAGACCAAAGAAAATCAATGATAGAGGATGTCAAAGCTTCAGGAGAGTGATTACAGCTACTGCACAACACCTCAGTGTACAGGTGAGTAAAAGTGCTGGAACCTCGGTATGTACACGTACCATTTGCAGAGAACTTGGGTTACTGTGGTTGTGTGGTTGCTCATAAACCTTTCATCTCCACTTGGAATGCTACTTATCATTTAGCATGGTGTAAATATTTATCGTTAACTGTAGATCAATCGAAACAGGTCCTATGGACTGACAAATCCAGATGCACGATCCATCAGTATGATGGCTGTGTGTGGGTATGGCGGCAGCTGGGGTAGTTCTATTTACCACAGTGTACTGTTCCTGCAGTCAGGCCTGACCTTCTCCAAACAGGGGCCCGTGGGCAAAAAAGTTTCGGGGCCCTAAAAAATCTGAATAATAAGACATACATTGTAAATAAAATGAACAAAAACAAATTGTATCCGAGGAGAATTGTTCTCAGTTTGGATGTGTCAAGAGCAACTCGTCGTAAAAATAATGTGCTGTTATTTATCAAAAATAAATAACAGCACATTATTTTTACTTGTGTCAAGAAATGTGCTGTTACCTATTAAAATAAATAATAGCACATTATTTGTGCTTGTGTCAAGAGGAACTCATAAAAATAATGTGCTGTTATTTGTAATTGGTTTGTTAGGTGCGTGAGTAAACAGAAACTTTAAAGAGCCCATAGAATTTATTTTCTAACAATATTAATTGATATATAATTTGTTACTACAGACTTGTGGTGTTGAGATAGAAAGAAAATACCCCCGTTTACCAGGATAAAAGGTTTATTATACATCGAATATAGTTTCGCAGAGCGTTTGGCTTGGCATCATCAGGACGACTGACTTTGATGATGCCATTTGTCCTGATGATGCTGAGCCAAATGCTCTCAGAAACTATAGTCAATTTATAATAAACCTTTTATTGTGGTAAACATTGGTATTTTCTTTTTAATATTAATTGATTCAGTTTCATACAGAGATTTCTGTAAAACACAATAAATAGAAAATGTTATGTTAGTTATTTGTGACCTCGGTGATGAAAGCTCATACTCTTCTACAGTTGTTAAAAAACTAAAACAAAGTTGGAAAAACATCAATGAAAATGTATCATAGCCAACTTAAAACGTTTATTATATGCTACCTAATACTCGCTAGCGTTTTTTTACTGATCCACTTATTGAAATTTAAAGATATAGATCAAAAAAGGCAGTCCCATCATCACTATTCAATGTGATGTTATGATCTCAATCATCTCACTGTGTCTCACCAACATGGCGGCGAAGGCTGTGACGTCAGAATTGTGACATTTCGCTGGCTTCATTTTGATCACACAAGGGGAACAGCGGACCCTTACTCCATCTATTCTAACCTCCTTGGCTCACCCTACGTAATTTCAGAAGAAAGTGCATGGGGTCGTTAACAAACGTCAGTTCAATTACGGGGCCCCCTGATGTTACAACAATTCAGATTGCGTTTATAACTTAATTTTAACCAATTAACTTCATTAAAATTTTTATTTTCAATTTTCTTCGGTTTCATCATCCCCCCCCTTTTTTTTTCATTTTCTGGGGCTCCTGCAAATCTCAGGGCCCTGGTCCTTGCACCCGCTGCACCCCCTTGTGGCCGGCCCTGCCTGCGGTCAAGTTTGGAGCTGGCAGTGTACTCGTGTGGGGGTGTTTTTGTGGTATGGTCCCGGCCCACTGGTTATCATGAACAAACCTGTTAACCAGCACATCTACCTTGATATTCTGGACAATTATGCCCTACGAACTCTGTGGCAATACTTTGGTACCAGCAGGATAATGCACCGAGCCATAAAGCAAGGACTGTTATGGTGTGGTTTGACAATAATTCCGTATCGTGTGTGGACTGGCTAACGCAGAGCCCTGATCTTAATCCCATAGAGCACCTATGGGATGAATTAGTGCACCGCATAAGAAGTTAGGAACCCAGGCTTAGTACTAAGCATAAGTTAGTGGCAGCATTATGTACTGAATGGAAGCACATAGCTATTGCTATGTTCCTAAACCTTGTCGAAAGCATGTCTCGAAGGGTCAGTGCATGCATTAAGGCCAAAGGTGGACTGATACTGTACTAATGTATGTCAATAAATGCTATGTTGTGTTTGTCTTCTAGGTGTCTGGTGACTTTTGTCAATATAGTGTATATCAGAATAATAGAAAATTCATTTCAATGAAGCAATTTAATTTTAATAATACAATTATAATTGATTTTTTTTTAGAAAAGAAGGTCAAGCAAATTTTAATTTCAAACAGGAAAATTCAAAACTTCCCACTTCCTCACACCCTAAGAGCATTTTCACATAATTAAAATTTCCCATTTATGTCATTTCCAAAGTTTGAGTTTTGCATTGAATTTTTGTGAATTCATATTTCTAAGTAAAATTTATTCAATGAAAGAAAAACATACATGAAAGGCATCTTTATCTATGTTTACTTCACTTGATTATTACTAAGTTCAATGATGATGAAATTTGTGTTTCAGATAAATATGCAGGATGGATCAAAAGTCCATTTGGGCCTTTAACTATCAGTTGTTGCAGAACAAATATGTGTACAACAATGTGTTTATGGCAAAATTGTGTTTATATTTAGTCAATGGAGTAATTGCCTAAGTTTAATAATGTACTGTACATCACTGTATGAGTCCTTTGAAAGCACATCTAGGTGAAAGGTTAAATACTTCTGCAATATGAAACTTCAGTTCATCAAGGCTCTTCAAACATATCTTCCCATAGTGAAAAGTCCAATATCAGAAATTGAAACAGACCAATATCAGGAAATTCAGAGGCATCTTGAAATATCCATCTATAGGTGAGAAGATACAATTTAAGTTCATATGAACTGATGATCATGTGAGAAAGCCCCACCATGAAAAGAGATCCTTTTGAGCATAAAACCAGGATGTCGAGAAATGGTAAGCAAACCATTGATGTAATTTCTTCCTCAGAATTTCCATTTTATCTTGTACTTCGAACAAATTTAATTTTTTTTCTTTTTGAGGACTTTAGTTTTCATTTAAGTAGTTGAGAACATTGACTAAGCATGTCAATTTCAATTACCAAAATAAAAAAATAAATAAAGTCACTGAAGTGATGTGAATTTTGAAAATGGGAAACTTCACTTCCTTTCACAGTTTAGAGAGACAAATGACCACCCCTTGAGGAAGCTATGACATTTTGCCCATAAAAGTAGTTGACACTTCCCATATCATCATGTTTTGACAGAAAATTTTTCATTTTGGAAGAAGGCATAAATTAAATCAAGTTATGACAGATTCATCAAAAACAGTCAAACTTAACTTTGCTCAGAGGACAAGTTGTTATGATGTGTGAGCAAAATGTTTCTGAAATGGCCTTTGTGTGGCATCTGCATACACATGCTGTGGTTTGGATCTTGATTGTTCTCTTGGGTAGAAGTATTGAGTACTGAAATGTTCTCTGTCATGTTTCAGTGATTGACCAGGTGAATGATTTGTGTATTTAGGAAGCGTGTTTGACAGAGAGAACAAATTAGATGGTGAAATTAGTAGGAGAGTGAATTCTTCATTGAAAGTCATTGTTGCTTTAGGAGGTTTTCACAGAAATGATGGGTTCTCAAGAGAGGCCTGCATGGCTGTGTATGAAAGTGTAATTGTTCCTGCTCTGATGTATGGCATCAAAACCTGGGTACTACAGAAGAAACATAGGAGTTGTTTGTGTGCTGGAGAAATGCGTTACTTACAAGGGGTTTGCGGCAAGACATGTTCTGATTGTGTGAGGAATGAAGATGTGTTGCAGTTGTGTAATGTGAAGCAAAATGTTGTAAGCAAGGTGGAGACTAATATTCTTCAGTGGTTTGGCCATTTTGAAAGAATGAGTGATGAGATGCTTACTAAGAAATGGTTTGAAACTCAGGCTTCACGCGACAATAACACATGAACATATAAAACAAGCGAAACACACAGAGTCACGTATGGCAAAAGGTTCGTTTAGCGGTAGCTTTCCGAAAAGACAGAGATCCTGTCTCACCCTTGGGTACCCCTGGAGTTTATGCTATTCCCATTTCAACTTCCTCTGGTCTCTCAGTGTATATTGGAAGCACATACTGAAGCATCAAAACAAGACTTGGTGAACACAAAAAAGATGTTTCCAATGGTCTTCCAAAGGCAGCTTTATCTGCACTAACCCTTGAAGATACCTCTGCAGTTCCCATTTGGAAAGAAACCAAAAAAGTTGCCCCATTCATCAACAAGGCATCTCTGCGTTTCCAAGAGAGCATTGAAATTTTGTTCACCAAAAACTGCAATTCAGAGACCCCTCACCAAATCCCATTTATTTGGATCTCTCTTCTAAAATCTGGCAACATTTCCAACACCCTAACTTCAAATTGTAGTTCTGATAACCAGCCCATACAGTCGATCGCAGGTAATCAAGGTCATAGGATGACCGAAAGCTACTGCTAAATGAACCTTTTACCATACGTGACTCTGTATGTTTCGCTCGTTTTATATGTTTATACTAAAAAATTTTTCTTAGCCCAAGTGGCAGGAAGGAAAGGCAGAGGAAGGCTAAGGAAGTCACGGAAGGATCAGATTCAGGAGTGTCTGCATGAGAAAAAGGTTATGAGTATGAAGTACAGATGGTCTTGTGTATGTCGTGTGATGGCTGTCAGTGAAGCCTGAGTTGTGTGTCAAGATCACTGTAAATGGAGACATTTGATACGGCAACAGTGAATAATGAAATAGAGATTTATCTAAGTAAATAATGAAATAGAGATTTATCTAAGTAAATAATGAAATAGAGATTTATCTGGTAGCTTGTATTTCTTTGTAGAGCTAACCTCTGAACTCAGCAAACAGCTTAGTGATATATAATGCATGTATTCACATATGCATATTTTCTATTATCTAAATATAGTACTGTGGAACATCAAAAATTAATTAGGCACAAAGATTGTGCCAGTATGATTAACATTTCATGCTTTTTAATTTCTTGCTGGGGAAACATGATTAAAGAATACTGAGCACTTTGACAACCAAAGGTGCCATAAATTCATTTACAACTAGGATCTAAATATAGTTTTTTCCCCCTCTTATATGGCAAAAAGAGTGGTCTGCTATGTTGATATCAAACCTATCTTCAGAAGGTGAAATGGCAGCTTAAAGCTATCTATTTTGGAAATTTACTTTCACACATCTGAATACCCTGAATTTCATGTCATCCAATAAAAGAATTTCAACCTGTATTTCTTTTCTTTTGTTCTCAAAGCAAAATAGTTTTAGAAACTCAGATTGATTCTTACTCTTTGCTCTCTTTAAGCCTGAGTTCTAATCGTTTGCTTAGGGAATTCAAAAGAATGCCAAAAATTTCTCTTCTTTGCATGACTCACAAAATGTACATTAACATATCCTGTACATTGAACTGAAAATATTAATCAATTCTAAAATTAACTGCAGGACTTTTTGTGAAAACTGCAGTATTGGTTATTTTATCATGATCCCCTCTGTCTTGGGGTTACCTTTGAAGACTTGGTCCTTTTATCCTAGGATGATCACTGAATAAGAAAGTTTAAAAAAAGAACTATTACACAGTCCTGAAGTCAATGTGGCAACATCAAAAATTAATTAGGCACAAAGATTGTGCTAGTATGATTAACATTTCAAGCTTTTTTATTTTCTTGCTGGGGAAACAAGATTAAAGAGTACTGAGCACTTTGACAACCAAATCACATGTAAAAAGAATTCCGTATACTACCATATCACACATAAAAAAAAAAACACTGTAACAGAAGGCTTTAAGAAGAAACAATATGTTGTTCACTCACAGTATTTTACAACTGCAGATTTACAAATTTATTATATTTTTCAACCATCTTTCTAAGTACTAGGAAAGTCAAACATTTTGTAGGATTTGGAAATAGTGATTGGCATGTTTCAAAAGAATTTCAAATATCAGCAAAGTTCTTGATGCTTTAAATCTTTAAAAATTAAATTAAGATTTTATTGCATTTAAGAAGTTTCAAACAGAGGTTTTTTGAGCTTTCAACAACTTTCACAGAGGAGTTTTTCAAAATTTTACTTGCTATTGAGTAAGCATTTGAATTTTTAAAAGGTTTCAAGTGCACAAACTATTTCTTTTTACTGCATCTCAAACTTTTTAAAATGTAATAACAAAATAAATTTAAAATGTTGAAAAAAATCATCCTTTTTACTGTTACCTATGAAACTTTTGGCAGTTGTTTTTGTCTGATTTGTGGCATAAAAAGAATGTTTATAAAGAAGACTAAATATACTTTGTTAGAAATTTTTACAGCATAAATTCAACACATAAGAATTTGAAGTTTTTAACAAAATATGGCTTAAAAAGAGAAAGAGAAACACCTGCTGAGCTCATATACCTCAAATGCTTATTTGTAGTTTTAGAAACACCAATAATTATAGAAAGAGCAATACTTACAGCTAAGCTGCAAAAATTCTAGAGGTGACCACTTAAAATAACTCTACATCTAGATGTCCATGGGCCAGAGTTAAGAAAATCTAGATCTGGACAAGCCTGTGTTTCAGTCAAGTCAAAAGTCATTCAAATAAAGAAATATCTTATAGCCAAAGAGATCACCGTTTTCTTTTTAAGCAGTTAAGCTATGGGAGGAATAAGGTCACACCGAAAAAAAAAGGATCCCTTTTTCTACTTTCAAGAGAACTGAGTTACAACTTTTAGAAATTATTTATACAAGAATTAGAGGACTGATCTGTAATGAAATAAGTTTGTTCTCAGGAGAAGTCTTGAAGGTGAGCTGGTGTCCAGTACAAAAAGTTGACAATAAGTTATCACTTTTAATTTACAATAAACTTTCTCCATATATTTTTGCCCATTGAAAGATATTTTGCCTCTAACACCTAGCAGTTTCAATTACAATTTTACAACTTCAATGCACTATCTTTTAGGTCAGCTGCTTGGTATAATACAACACAATGCAATATTGGTACTTGATATAAATAAATAAATACATCGCTCTTAACCACGTTCTAGAAACACACATCAACCAAAAAATTGTTTTTCAGCCGCCGCTGTGGAATTGAACCAACAGAACTCTCGATATCTAGCCGAGTGCATTACATATACGCCACAGTGGCCAACAATCCATGGTACTATGTGTATTTTTAAGTCAGCTTCTGACATCATAAATCCGTAAGATGGGCTCAACATCTAAGACGTCTCCATCTGGTGGGCATCAACAGCACTAGCTATAAATATATTATAGCAATTAAATCAAAGGGCGAGATCCAAGTTGAAAATTCTCCAAATACGTGGCGACAGTAAATAAATAAATACATCGCTCTTAACCACATTCTAGAAACACACAGCAACCGAAAAATTGTTTTTCAGCCGCCGCTGTGGAATTGAACCAACAGAACTCTCGATATCTAGCCGAGTGCGTTACATATACGCCACGGTGGCCAACAATCCACGGTGCTATGTGTATTTTTAAGTCAGCTTCTGACATCATAAATCCGTAAGATGGCTCAGCATCTGAGACGTCTCTATCTGGTGGGCATTAATGGCACTAGCTATATATATATTATAGCAATTAAATCAAAGGGCGAGATCCAAGTTGAAAATTCTCCACATACATAGCGACAGTAAATAAATAAATACATCAATTTTTCGGTTGCTGAGTGTTTCTAGAATGTGGTTAAGAGCGATGTATTTATTTATTTACTGTCGCCACATATTTGGAGTATTTTCAACTTGGTACTTGATTTGTTATCTCCCAAGTAGTACATATGTTCAAAGTGCCTGAATACATTCTCTAACTTTTTCTTCTACTGAAGAAATACCTAGAAGTTTTCAACATTACAAATTCTGTTTTGCATTAAAATTCACTACCTTTTGCATCATTTTTGTTTTTTAAAGACTTTTACTATGCATTTAACTCTATCTTTCATAAAAAAGAGAGTAGATCTAAATACTGCATTATTATACATAGTCAGTGTTGTCCTTTGGCCAATCTCTTTGTTGTTAAAAAAGTTTTTAAGCAGATGCTAACAGACATCTCCTGCTTTAAATATTCTTTTTTCTAATTCTTCATCAAGTTTTCCTGTGCGTCTCAGTAATCTGAACCAAATACAGTAAATCCTCAAAAATCCAGCATCCAGAAAACTGACAGCTTCAGAAATCTGGCACTTTTCTGATTTTGTTTTCGTGAGAACATCTGATGTTTCTCCAATAACCATGGAAATCTCCCGATGTACTGTCTCAACAACACATTGCGAGATCATCTGATCTCAGTGTATGAACTGCCGATAGCCGCCTACTTGTAACACTGGGAGGTTTTTCAAATTCGTCATCTGGTTGGGCCAAGCTGAAGTGAGGTGTACTAATGAAGCGACGAACTGTCCTGTACGTTTGAAATGCATGTCAAACATGTGATGATGATCTGCACTTGGTGGTGATAGTATGTGGATTCGATCGTGTAATTCTACATCTACATCGGCCTTCATGGTGCATCACGGTAACCACCTTCGTGATGTATCATAGTCTCGTCAGTCAAAAAACCGTAACGTTGATGTAAAATTCACATCGGGTTTTCGCGATGTATTGATACATTGCCCAACTCTAGCGGTAGCTCTGGCTTTTTTCAAGTTTTTGCCTAACCATTCACCAAATAAAATTTTTGTTCGCCCGAGTTTTATAATAAATAGTACAAAAAGGTAATCGCCAATATTTTCGCCATTACTTTTTTACCATTGCCAAAACGATTTTTTTTCACAAATTGTGAAGAATGCGATCGGCAGCACGACCTTTGCATATTCATAAGGCGAAGATATGCAAATTTTTGTTGAAGTGACCTGTTACATGTAAGTACAGTCGAGTCCGGCTAGAACAAACTTCCCAGGACCGCCGAAATCTGTTCTTTACATTGAAATTTTGTTATAATGGAATTTTTAATTTTGCACTTTTTAAATGACTCACAGGAATTGACTGTATTTAAAGTGCTTATACTGTATTGTATCTTAAAACATAAAATAAAAAGAAGATTCCCTAGTACGTCTAATTCCATACATACCTTTCATAAAGTTTGCACCACTTTTGTACACTAGAAGTTTTCTCTTCTTATACAGTACATATAGTATTAATATGTACTGTATGTACATAGTACTTACATTTAAAAAAATCTGCTATTTTTGTTTGAAAATGGGACTTTGTTGCTGCCGAAACTAAAAGTTCTTGCAAAGAATGTAAATGGGTGAAAGTATCAACTGGGATGTTCATTTGTCCTGACAAAAAATGATAAACCTCTTCTAAACAGCTAAGTGCTTCACATGCACCCACACGCAATGGAGGAATTGAATGAATTTCATCATCCTTGCTGCTTTCCGCAATTTCATCATTTCTGTTATCCAAAACTGATTCAATTATATCTGCATCAGTCAGTCCATAAGTGGTCAGAATATTGCTATCTGCATGTAAAAAATCCTCTAGCGAAACATTAGTGGGAACTGAAGCAGATGTCTGGAGAGTGTTCCACACTGCCCCTAACGAAGCACTTAAATCTGCGTCAGTGTCGGTCGCATTGTTTTCGGGTTCAGTTTTACAGTCAATTCACTTTGAATGGTGTCAACTGTTTCTTATTGTTGCCCCATGCTCCAGAAATCATATGCAATGCATCTTTGACATTCACCTTTATGGAATCGTTTTTCTCAATTCCAAGAAAAATTAATTTCATCAACATGCACTTGTAATGGTCCTTCACAGACTTTATTATCTCCTGGTCCAAGGGTTGGAGAACTGCTGTGCAGTTTGGTGGAAAGTATGCCACACAAATGTTTTCAAGCTGAGAAGGTTCATTATGAAACGTACAATTATCAACCAGAAGAATTTTTGTTTTTTTCCTCTTCAACTCAGAGTCGAACTTCAATAGCCATTCACTGAAGATAGTTTGCGTTGTCCACGCCTTTCTATTGGCTTTCTAGTCACAAGGTAAAACACTGAAATTTCTGGGATCGTCCAATCATTATCACTTTCCTCTTTTAAGTTCCTGATTGATTACAGCAGAAGAGAGCGGTCAGTCACTGTTTCGATCTTACCATCGACATGCTTTTCATTCTTCATTGCCAAAGTTTTGTAGGGCTCTAACTGGAAGAAAGTTCCAGACCCATCTGCATTGAAGACATCATTTGGGCCATAAGTTTCCATATGTTTTACCACTTTTCCTGCTCTCCACTCATTCACATTTTCCATTGGAACAGCACTCACTTCTCCGCAAATTGTTTTTGCGACAATTCCGTACCGGTCTTTGAACCAATTCAGCCATTCCCTGCTTGCCTCAAAATCCCTAACACCTAAAGTTTTGGTGAACTGCACAGCCTTTTCTCATTTCTCCAATCAATGGTCCACTAATGGGTAAATTTCTTGATCATATGTCTTGGAACCAGGCGAAAGTGGCTGAGTCCACATCTTGGAATTGAGCTTGCCGTAGTCTTTGCCTTTTGAGGTCCCATCAGGGTTTTTGAAGCTGCTCTGTGATTCTTTCTTTATTCTTCAAAAACGTGAATAAATAATGTCGACAGAGTGATCCCATATTTTTTTGCTACATCCCCGTTCTTCTTACCTGCACTCACTTCATTAGTAATTATTTTTTTCTTCTGCAAAGAAAACTGCTTTCATTTGGCTGAATTCATTGTTAAATCCTGTAGCAAAAGCTGATCTCGACTTGCCTCAAAGAAGACACCAAACTGGAATGTAAGCCGACGAGCAAAATTTTAAGATCAATAGAAAGAAATAAAACCCCTTCCTTTTGCAATGTAATCCAGTGTTCAACTGCGTCTTATCTCTCTTTTCAAGGTCAGAAAAACTGCGTTACAGTTGCGGAAGAAAAGGGGGGGGGAGGAAGTGCTTACCGCACGAGGGAATTGGTTGCAATGGAAACACTGGCATCTGGTCATAGGTCAGTCCCCACAGGTCACGAAAATGAGTATGCAAGTGAAAAAAGTCAAATAAAGAAGTTGCCTTTTCTTTTTTAAATGTGGGGAAAAGCACTTCAAAAGGAATGTGCTGCTTGTTTTCATGGCTGAAAGTTTCGTTATAATGAAAAATTTTTCTTTTAAAATTCAAAAAATTTCTTTGTTGTAACGAAAATTTTGTTTTAATGAATTCTGTTCAAACGGAATTAAAAATACATTTTGTTAAGGGGAAATTTACTGGGGAATGCTAAAAATTTTGTTATAATGGGTTTATCGTTCTATTGGATTTCACTCTAATGGGACTCGACTGTACATGCATTACGTAATGCCCGTTACACAATTTTTGAATAGCTTCAGAAATCCAAAATTTCCACAAATCTGGCACTTGTCCAGGCCCGTCGATGCCAGATTTTCGAGGTATTACTGTAATCAAAATCTGCTACCTATGCTAGCCTCTTTCCTTCCATCACTATACACATCTTTTGATTCGAATTAGAACCACTGATTCCGACCTCCCAATATTTATCTTTATGGCAAATTTTTCAAAGTATTGTTCATTTGATTGAACTAAAAATCAAGCTTGTTTACATTGAGAAATTAGTACAAAGCCATCAAATATAACATATTCATCACCTACTTAAAACACCTATTACCTTAAAAACCTACTTACTTGAATCACTTACTTCAGTATCAGACACTAAGCTATTTTCTTTGAACAGTTTGTCCATAAACGCCGGTGCACAAAAAATACAAACATTTACAAATTTGTACATAACTCAAATTATTTATGAGGAAATTCAATGTGAAATTTGGTAAAGAGGTTTATTATTACATTACTTATGTAACTCAAGCAGAAGACTCATAATCATATAATTTTGCCTGTGTTAATATTATAATTTACATGAAAAAGTAGTTCATAGAACAAAAAATATTAGTCTTTTTCTTAAGACATGTGATATTTTAATATGGAGTATTATTGCCCCTGACAGCCATGCAGCTCAAGCAATGACACCCTCATACTGTTTATGAGGGTATTTGATGAGGTCTTGAGGGATTAATGACCACTCCTCAACAAGAACTGGCAGTCGGCTGGTGAGTTTCAATGTTCCATCCTAGAGCATTTCATACATGCTCAATAAAATTGAGGTCAAGGAATCTGGGTGACCACTCCATTTGGCAAATATCTTCCTCTTTGAGAAAATCATTCACCAAATGAACTCAATGAGGTTGAGCGTTATTGTCCATAAGAATAAAATCTGGACTGATGGCTCTGTGAATGGCCTGACATATGGGTTAAAGATCTCATTCCTGTACCTCAGGGCAGTAACAGAGTGACCCTGAAAAATGTGCAGGTCTATGTGCCCATTCATGACCACCATGCCACCACAAACACAGTAGTCCATTTCTCTGATGTCAGAGGGATAATTGAAGGTCCTTGGTTCTTTCCAGATAGAAATGCATTTGACATTCCTTTCACCACATTAATTGACATAAGTTTATAGCAAATGACACTTTTTGACGGTGGAGGAATTCAAACCCACTCTTTCTTTTCTGGAGTCACACATTCTACCAATTTGACTATACAGGCAAAGGCTTATTATTTATCACTGCGATCTGCTGTTTTGAAATGTGCCTCAACACTCAGGTATGTACAACACAAGTTGAAGTGATTAGCGAGTTGTGGACAGCTGCTCAACTGCAGTAACCACTAAAAATTAAAAAAAATGGAGGTTTTACTTTTGTGCTACTAGTCAAAGAGTAATTAAGGCTGTCGAAGGATGATCCGATTCGTCTTAATATGGAGCACAAACACCACACCTCCCAATCACAATCTCAAAATGTAGGTTAAAAAACATCTTTATTTACAATTAAAAGGGTTAGGTTAAAAGCTCTAGCGAGCACTTTCGCGAACCACTATGGTCGCATCATCAGGCTAAGGAGTGAAATCACTATGAAGTGGCACATGACTTATATAGTAACAGGGATGAGCACAAGATTACAAATATGTAAATGAGATGAGTAAAGGACATTAAATGCCAATCACTACAAAATATTTACAAAATTACCTACATTATTTTGAGGGTTCCTTGCTTGAAAATTCCAACATGAAGTCTCTCCAGACACTAGGGACATAGACAGGCATATCCTCATTGCAGCACCTAGATCCCAGTTTTATAATGTGAAGTCTCTCAGTAAGCAACCTAGAACTTTTTGTCAAGGCTGTTGATAACAAGTTTGCATTGTCCCAATAGGGTTTTAGATCTCCCTCAATGACAGTTTTTGACAAAGTCAAAGTAACTGCTCCTTTACGAATTGCATATTTATGTTCAGTCCATCTAATTCCCAGGCTTCTGTAGGTTGAACTCACATAGCAGAGATTTGCAGTTTGCCCATTAATGTCCAACAGTGGGATACTGTAAACACCAAAATGGGATAGAATTGGTATTGTGTCTCTGATACCAGGAACTATGGATGATAAATCAGAGGCCAAAACATGTAATTCAGCAGTTCCTGGTATAAAGTTTACTATAGAAATAGAAAAAGAAGGATCACTGCTCTTCCTTGACTTCTTGGTTTCACACTCTCCTAACCATACAAACTTTGAGTTCTCTGTATATCGTAAGCCTACCTCTATCCCGGTTCTGATTCCCTTCAATTCTTGTACACCAACCCCCTATAAGTATTCAGCACTTAGATTCCTAGTTAATAGAGCTTTTACCCATTCTTCAAATCCCATTTATTGTAATCAGGAATTGATGAAGATTAACGAGATTGCAAAAGTACATGGGTACCCTACGGATGGTATTAAGAAACTTATACAACAATATAAACTGAAGACTTCTATAACTCTCACTAGAAGTGTACCCACAACTACCTACGTGGGAAGTATAACCTATGTAAAACCAGTTGTTACTTTGCTAAAAAACACCTGCAAAAAATATTCCTTATGATTCAGTGTCAAGACGCAAAACCTTTTCTCAATGATTAGGCACATGACAGAGACACAATACCAATTCTATCCCATTTTGGTGTTTACAGTATCCCACTGTTGGATATTAATGGACAAACTGCAAATCTCTGCTATGTGAGTTCAACCTACAGAAGCCTGGGAATCAGATGGGCTTAACATAAATATGCAATTCGTAAAGGAGCAGTTACTTTGACTTTGTCAAAAACTGTCATTGAGGGAGATCTAAAACCGGATTGGGACAATGCAAACTTGTTATCAACAGCCTTGACAAAAAGTTCTATTTTGCTTACTGAGAGTTTTCACATTATAAAACTGGGACCTAGGTGCTGCAATGAGGATATGCCTGTTTACATCCCTAGTGCCTGGAGAGACTTCATGCTGGAATTTTCAAGCAAGGAACCCTTAAAATAGTGTAGGTAATTTTGTAAATATTTTGTAGTGATTGGCATTTAATGTCCTTTACTCATCTCATTTACATATCTGTAAACTTGTGCTCATCCCTGTTACAATATAAGTCATGTGCCGCTTCATAGTGATTTCACTCCTTAGCCTGATAATGCGACCATAGTGGTTCGCGAAAGTGCTCGCTAGAGCTTTTAACCTAACCCTTTTAATTGTAAATAAAGATGTTTTTTAACCTACGTTTTGAGATTGTGATTGGGAGGTGTGGTGTTTGTGCTCTATATTAAGACGAATCTGATCGTGCTTTGACAGCCTTAATTACTCTTTGCAGTAACCACGTCATGTAGCATCCTGCATAATGTACTGGTAATAACATCAGTACCAATTATCTCATTAAGGTTTGTGTGATTTGAGACATAGCTGATTTGATTTTCAGTGGACATTCTATTACAGAGCTTTCCTGTCATGTTCTGCTAGCTTTAGAGGTTTACCAGCTCATTTCTAGACAGATTCAGCCCAAGTCCACTTTCATTTGCTATCACATCTCCAGTCATTGACCAAGGGATCTTGAATGCCACTGAAATGTAATTAAGGTGATTACTTATGTGGCACGCAATTATCAATCTGTGCTGGAAATCAGTTAACTCTGTTGATGGAGGCCTCTTTAATTTACAGTAATGCTATTATCTTAACATAGCCCTCTACAAGCATATTTATAATTTAGTCTAAGCAGGGCCAGAATGACCATCTGGGGCAAAAGGGGTGGTCACGTCGAGCCTTCAGGGGCCACACAGTTTAGAAAATAAAAGCAAAATGATTTTCAGCAGAATTTTTCATACTTGCTCATTAACTTTTAAATTTTGTGGAACTAGGTTCTTCAAAAGATATGTTGATGTTTTCTTTTAAGTTTTCATTCCTCCCACTTTAAAATAGGTTATCAACCTTTGTTGTACAGATACTGAGATTTGTTCTATGCCCATAACTGATCTTTCCATAGCTCTACATGCTGGGATGTTTTCAAGAAGTATAACACACTTATTTCTCTCAAACTGTTGTCGAAATCCAGGTGGGAGTGTTATTTAGACAAAGTAAAAGCTATGCAATTTCAAGGTGTTTGTGATGCACTAAGTGAACTCGTTGAAATCACTGCAGATCTATATATTAATTCTATAAAGTTGTTTTACTGTGAGTCCTATTTTGAGAGAACGGCTGAACGTAAAGATATGGTTGAGGTACGAAAATAAAGATCTGAACGTAAAGATATGGTTGAAGTATGAAAATAAAGGTCTTACCATGTAGATGTGCCAGTCAAAGAGAAAAATGAGATTGGGGCAACAATTCGGGCATTGTAGGGTGGCAAAGTTCCCATGTAAAGTCTATGGGAGAAGTGTGAGGTTGACATTCGATCGCCGGCGGTTGACTCCCATGCTGTTGAAGGTGGAAACATGGAGAGACTGAGATAGTCCAAAGTCTTCTCTTTTCTGAGCAAACTGTTGCGTAAAGCAATGATAGCAGGCATTCATATCAAAGTTATTCTCATCGAAACAGTGAACACTCTCAAAGACCTGATTGCATTATGCCATTGGACTGTGTGATGTATATATACAATTTAATATTCATTCGATCCAGTTTATTCACGTAGGTAAGATGTTGCCCATTATGTAAAGATGTAAATAAACATTCTGTTGACCATTGTTAGTGGAAATATTTAGGGTGTGCATATTGAGTTGTGCCATCTAATATCTTCATTCTATAAGGTTTTTTACTGTGAGACCTATTTTGAGAGAATGGCTGAATGTAAAAATATGGTTCAGGTATCAAAATAAAGGTCTTACCATGTAGATGTGCCAGTTGAAGAGAAAACTGAGATTAGGGCAATGGTTCAGGCGTGGCAGGGAGGCAAAGTTCCCATGTAAAGTCTATGGGAGAAGCGTGCAACCCTTATTTGCATCCGACGCTCAGTTCAGTGTCAGACTTGGTGTGTGCATGGTGATCTATAATCAGTCCTAAAGTAAGTAAATACTTTATTGCATACTTACCCTTAACAGAATGTCTCTCCCGCAGAAAAAAAGAAAAGAAAGAAAACGTAACAGCCTTACTGGAAGGCGTAAGCAATCAATGAGTCGCAACTATATGTCTCAGACAAGAGAGAATTATCCTTTCCCTGGAACCAGTGACCCTAAATTAGAGATGGGTAACTGCTTATAGCCCATTCAGTTGTTCACGATCATCGTTAAACCTTCAGTAAAAAAAAATCACGAACCTTGACTATTGTCTTTACTGAAGTGATTGAATGAATTTGTCAATCAAATAAAGTTTACATTTGTTGTTTCATATGAGTTTATTCTTTAAAAAAACAAAACAAAGAAAACTAACCATTGATTCTGATGAGTGAAGAGTATTTGCAATATGAATCTCATTTAAACAACATTGACAAACACAGTTGTGACTGAAGATGATACTGAAAGAGTGTACTATACAGTTGAATTTTGGCACATGACAAGATGAGTGGACTTCCACCTCACATTTTACAACTGAAAAAGGGTGCAGTAGTGATGCTCATCATGAACCTGGCAGGGTGGTGCAGTGGTCTATGCGCAGGCTTATGATGATTCGTTTGTGAAGGGTCCAGGTTCGAATCTTGGTGAGGCATAGATGTTGTGTTTGTCTTACGGCACTGGCTTCTCCCATCTCTGGAACCAGTGACCCTAAATTAGGGACGGGCAACTGCTTATAGCCCATTAAGTTGTTCACAGTGGTCGTTAAACTTTCAGTCAAAAAAATAAATAAATAAATCACGAACCTGGACTACTGTCTTTACTGAAGTGGTTGAATGAATTTGTCAATCAAATAAAAATTACATTTGTTGTTTCATATGAGTTTATTCTTTAAAAAAAAAAACCCAAAAAACTAACTGTCGATTACGATGGGTATCATCTAGTATGGATATTAATTTGAAAGTTGAAACCCAGTCTCTTTAAATTTATTAGTAAAATACGAGTTCATATCTAGTCTAGTAATATGGTATAACATTTCAGTACAAGCTACTATAACCAGTAAAATACTTCAAAAACATTATGTTGGCAAGAATGTTGCACAACAGCCCTTACAATATTCAGTGCAGTTATTCACTGAATACTGCAACAATGGTTAAGGAAATTCTAGAAATTAATTATTTAGTAAATTCTTTGAATATTACAGCTGAATTTGAAATCAAATGATTATCTCTGAAGAGGAAACTTTTCTCATATGAAACTACAAATGAATCTTTAAATAACTTTAAGGACTCATTTAAAACTGATTATTTTTGAAATGTTTTGTACTGCTCAGGCTTTAATTTCATAATGGTTTCAAAGATTTAAAAACGACACTAGTGTGTTTGGTTTCTTAAGCAGTATAGCAATAGAATGCTTAAGGTACATTTGCAAAAGTAAACTAGAAGATATTTCTTCAAACATTTTTATTTTACTTCAAATTTTTCTTACACTTCCTGCAACACTGGCATCATCAGAAAGAGATATTTTAAAATCAAAGCTCATAGAGCTATTTACGTGAATGATGAGTGAGAAAGATTAAGTGGTTTGACAACATTAGCAACTAAAAATACTATTTGCCAAAAAACAGACCACTAATTTCATTCATGAATTTGCAGAATGAGATTGATGGAGATAAAACTGATTATCTGACAATCTACACGCACAAAGGGAGATGTTATGTCTCAAGGTATGATTACTTATTTACTGGTTTATTTAGTGTTCAATAAGGTAAATGGTATCTGGCTTTAAAATATTTTTTTAAATCGGACATTTAGAATTACAGATATTGAGAAAAATGGATTATGTATTTGCGCCCCCTAGCGGTGAAATTGTGCATTACTTTGGGAAGAAAATACACATAAGGAGTTTTCATAGTTAGTAGTATCTGATCGAAAGAGAATATTTTTCAATCGGATGTTTAGTCTCGCAGATATTGCTGTAAACCGAAACATGAACTTACACTCTCTAGTGGCGCACTTGTTTGTTAAGAAATATTTAAAATTATATGAGAAACATTTTGCACCGAAAATGTTCTCCAACAAAGAAATAATTTTTCAAATTGGACTCCTAGAAACAGAGATATGGACAAAAATAAAATATACATGTATGCCCTGGTGGAAAAATTATGCACTATTTTAAGCAGGAGGTATTCTTAAAAACATTTTCGGAGGTGAGAGGTATCGGTTCATGGAAGATTTTTTTTTTTTTTTTTTGAATTGGAGGTTTAATGACCACCGTGAGCAACTCAATGGGCTATAAGCAGTCGCCCGTCCCTAATTTAGGGTCACTGGTTCCAGGGAAGGGAGAAAGCCAGTGCCGTAAGACAAACACAACATCCATGCCTCACCGGGATTCGAACCCGGACCCCGTTCGGACGAATGATCAGAGGCCAACGCTTAGATCACTGCGCCAGCGGGGCGGCAAGAAGAATTTTTTTTTTTTCAATCAAGTCTCCAGCTCAGGTTTTGTTGCAAATACATCAGAAGCATAAGTAAATACTTACGCCTCCTGGTGGCCAAACCATTGTTTACCAAAAATGAGAATTTACATGCAAAAAATTTCCCCTCAAGAGCTGCATCCAAGGCAGGAAGAATTTTTTAAATCGGGCTTTTAGAAGCGGAGATATTGGGAAAATTGTGATTTACCTTTACGCCCCCTAGTGGAAAATTTATACATTATTTGAAAAAGGAACTGCAACTAAAATAGTCTTTGATATAAATGCATCAAAAGGAAAAATAATTTTTTCAATTGGATATTTAGAAGCAAACATATGAAATAAAATGCATTTTAAATTCGATACAATCTCCATTTGTGCCCTCTAGCGGCGAAGTTGTGCATCAGAAAAAAACTGAAACGAATGGATCATCATTCTCACATTTTAAGCTTCTCAATACAAAAATAATTTTACAAATCAAACTAATAATTGAAGAGCAATGGTTTCCCCGGCCAGACAGACAAAATGATAATATAAGCACGACGCAAAAGATGCTAATAACGCATATTCAGTCTTCCTAACAGACAAGAAAACCAACAGTCCCCCCCCCCCGCATTTTTCAGGGTGGGAGGGAAATTTGTCAGACATAAGTCATGTCAGTAGAAAAATCCTCAACTACAAAACATCACACAGGGACAAAAAGGCAGGAATGGATAAAATTCCAAGACATTTAACAGAATTTTAGTATTATAAATATTTAACGGGAATTATCGAGGATAAATTTATCAAGGTACATTACCTCTCAAATTTTTGATCTATACACTAGATCATCTTCAGGAGTTCTTCCACCTTGTCTTACCAAGGTGGAAGTAGTAAGACGCAAGAACTCCTGAAAATGATCTAGTGTATAGATTGAAACTTTGAGAGGTAATGTACCTTAATAAATTTATCCTTGCTAATTCCCGTTAAATATTTATAATACTGAAAATAATAAGAAGGAAGCCATGAAGTCACTAATTACCAGAATTTTAGGACATTTCCAAGACTTTTCCACGACAAAATGGGATTTCAGGACACGTACGAACCATGTAATAGGTAACATTCAGAATTCACAAATATAGCATTTACTTATCAACCAAAATTTCTTAAAATTGTGTACCACCTGTTAGATAGACAACAATATTATTCAATCTGGTATAGCTAAATTCAGAAAGCCATTATGGTGGGAGTAGTTCAGAAAACAGTGCCCTGGGTATTCTAATATGAAAGGTTTACAATATTCTAGAGCAGGGGTCAGCAAGTAATTTTAGGTGGGGTCCAGATACTTTTGAAATTTTTTATCGAGGTCCAGAAAAAAAACTCATATTCCTTACTAATTTTTTATTTTAATTTTCATTCACAAAATAATATGAAATACAATAGATAGGCATATTTGTATTCAAAAATCAATGGGAGAAATTACATTTGCGGTCTTAAGCCAGTTTTTTAAAGTTAGGTTCACGCGGGGAGCAGCTTATGCAAAGAGTGTCTTCAAGGTAGGCGGCCGTTAATCTTGAGCGATATTGGTTCTACAAAAAATTAATTTTCAAAAATGAATTCCTTTCTAATTTTTTATTTTAATTTTCATTCACAAAATAATATGAAATACAATAGATAGGCATATTTGTATTCAAAAATCAATGGGAGAAATTACATTTGCAGTCTTAAGCCAGTTTTTTAAAGTTAGGTTCACGCGGGGAGCAGCTTATGCAAAGAGTGTCTTCAAGGTGGGCGGCCGTTAATCTTGAGCGATATTGGTTCTACAAAAAATTCATTTTTGAAAATGAAGTTTTACAAATATATGTGGCTAATTTTTTGCAATTTCCATATTTTTCTGGGACACGTTTACTCCAAAATTCTTCGGCGGATGCAGTTTTATACGTTTGCAAGGAAATGTCTTCCTGCAAGTCTATTATCTCCATTTGGAGCAAAGGTTTTGAAAGGCGGAATAACAACTTCGCAGCCACATCAGCCCATTCTGCAGCTGGAGAAACTTCAAAAGGCGATTTTAAGAATCGCGACAAATTCTCTATCTCTGCAAAGTCTTGGAATCTTGCTGCAAATTCTTTCTTAAGATTTGGCATAAAATTTGAAAATACTGCAATGTCTATTTCAGAATTATTTTTATATTCAAGAATTGTTGGAAAGTGAATAAATTCTTGACTTGCAATGTCTTTTTCAAAGACATCCAGCTTGCGACAGAAAGAAGACACACTTTGTATCAGATCACGTATTAATTTCCCATTTCCCTGTAACTTGGTATTGAGCGCATTTAAATGTTTCAGAATGTCTTTCAGGAAAGCCACAGCTAGCATATTGCGTTCGTTTGCTAGGAACTCCAAATGCTTTCTTGCTTCTTGTGTATCCAAGTTGTCTAAGAAGGAGGTTACTTCTTTTATTTGCCAAAAACGTTCAATCACTTGACTTTTACTTAGCCAACGAACATTGTTGTATTGCAGTAAGTCAGAATGCGCCGAATCACACTTAGATAGAAACTCTTTGAACTGTCTGTGCTGAAGAGCAGAACGAGACCTCATAAAATTAATCAACTTGATCAAGCTGTCCATTACTTCTTTCAGAGTGGCACTAAGTTTTCCACAAAGGGCTGCCTGGTGAATTATGCACTGATAAGATAGTAGCCCAGCATTCTTATCCTTGATTCTCTTTACTAGTCCCTTTTCTTTGCCAATCATTGCTGGAGCCCCGTCAGTTGAAAGAGACACCATTTTATCATAACTAATGTTTGATTTTGTCATGAAGTCATCAAAAGTCTTGAATAAATCTTCTCTGCGAGTCTTGCCTTTAAACGGCAATATTGCTAGCAATTCTTCCCTAAATGTTTTACTTTCAATATCCAAAAATCGCACGAAAATAGGCATTTGTTCTTCATCAACAATGTCACATGATTCATCAAGTGCTATGGCGTAGCAAGGCGCCTTCTGCAGAAGTTCGAGCAAACTACTTTTATTGTCAGCAGCCAAAATTTCGGTTTTTCTTGTATTGCTTCTTGCCGACAGTGGAATACCTTGAATTGCGGCAACAACATCCTTTTTCTCTTCAAAAAGTACCACGGTCACTTCCAACATACATTTTTTTACTATCTCAGAGTCTGAAAATGGCTTCTGGTGTTTATTGTGTGATGTGAAGCAAAATGTTGTTAGCAAGGTGGAGACCAATATGCTTTGGTGGTTTGGCCATGTTGAAAGAATGGGTGATGAAATGCTTACGAAGAAAATCTTTACAGCCCAAGTGGCAGGAAGGAAAGGCAGAGGAAGGCCAAGGAAGACATGGATGGATCAGATTCAGAAGTGTCTGCATGAGAAAAAGATTATGAGTATGAAGTATAAAAGATCCTGTGTACGGCATGTAATGAATATTAGTGAAGCATGAGTTGTATGTCAAGATCGCTGTAAATGGAGAAGTTTGATACGACAAAAATAAGTAAAAATATCTGAAAGTTTGTATTTCTTTTTGGAGCTAACCTCTGAATCTCAGAGAACAGCTTAGTGATATGATGATGATGATGATATCATTAAGTTGTTCTCTGAGATTCAGAGGTTAGCTCTTCAAAGAAAGACTGGCTACCAAGTAAACATTTAACTGACAGAACTAAATTTTACTTAGTGTTGGTGTATCAGACATCTCCATTTACAATGATCTCAGCACACAGCTTGGGCCTCACTGACATCCATCACACATTTCACACAGGACCTTTTGTACTTCATACTCATAATCTTTTCTTCATGCAAACAGTCCTGAATCTGGTCTTCCTATGATTTCCCTGACCTTTCTCTACCTTTTTTATCTGCCATTGGGCTGAAAAAATTCTCTTAGTCAGCACCTGATCACTCATTCTTTCAACATGGCCAAACCACCTAGGAATGTTAGACTCCACCTTACTAACAACATTTTGCCTCACATTTACACATTTGCAACACCTCTTCATTTCTCACATGATCACAGAATGTCTTGCCACAAACCCCCATAAATAATGCATCTCTCCAGCACACAAATGACTCCTATGTCTTTTCTGCAGTACCCAGGTTTCACTGCCATAAATCAAAGCAGGAACAATTACACTTTCACACATAGCCATTCAGGACTCTCTTGAGAATCTTGAGAACCCATAATTCCTGTGAAATCCTCCTAAAGCAGCTATGATTTTCAATGAAAAATTCACTCACCTACTAATTTCAACATCTAATTTGTTCTCTCTATCAAACATGTTCCCTTAATACACAAACTCATTCACTTAGTCAATCTCTGGGTCATTTAGACTTGTCTTGCATTCAGTACTAATAGTTTCTCACTCAAAAAACCATAACTTTGGGGTTTCTCTTATTTATACCCAGTTTGAATTTCATGCAAACTTTGTACATCTGGAACAACATACTCCACAACTCAATTTTGCTCTCTGCCAACAGGACTGTGTCATTAGCATACGGCAATATGCTCACATGGCTATTGCCAAGTCATAAACCAGTATTATCTATTTTGGCATCACACATGCATGTATTCATAAATATATTAAACAGCCAGAGTGACATTACACAACCTTATCTGATTACTGCACCAATAGGAAACCATTTTGATAAAACACCATTCACTCGTGCACATTCTCTAGTGCCTGCATACATGGCTTTCACACTATTAAGTAGATTCCCAGTAATACCATATTTATTCAGTAGCTTCCACAGAAGTATCCTATTTACTCTGTCATAAGGTTTCTCTAAATCTTTAACGTAGACCAGGAACATCAAACAAAGTTTTCGCTCTTTCCATGTACATAAGTGAGTCACGGAAAAATTCTCATTGGCCGTCACTGGGTGTCGAACCCAGGGTCTTCCAGTTATGCGCCGGATATGCTTCTGCTACACCACAGTGGCCTCGAATTCCTCCAGACTCGCACACACTAACTGCCAAGCCAAGTTGGCAGGTTGCTTCTTGGTGCCCCGCACAATGCTGGGGATTCACCAAAGATGGTAAGCAGCAACTGAAGAAATAATTAGAAGGCGAATGAATAATTAATACAATATTTAACGTGGACCAGGAACATCAAACAAAGATTTTCGCTCTTTCCACGTACATAAGTGAGTCACGGAAAAATTCTCATTGGTCGCCACCAGGAGTCAAACCCAGGGTCTTCCAGTTACGCGCTGGATATGCTTCCGCTACACCACAGCAGCCTCGAATCCCTCCAAACTCACACACACTAACTGCCAAGCCAATTTGGCTTGGCAGTTAGCATGTGTGAGTCGGTGGCGGCTGATGAGAATTTTTCCGTGACTCACTTATGTACGTGGAAAGAGCGAAAATCTTTGTTTGATGCTCTAAATCTATGAAGGCAGCAAAAACTTTCTTACCAACAGACAGATCATACGAAATGCAAAGATTTTATTACCAACACACATCATGCGAAATGCAAAACTTTGATTAGTGCAGCCCTTACCAGGTATAAAACCAGTCTGTACATCTTACACTTTCTCAGATGTAAGACCTTGTACTTTATCAACAATGACCTTTCCAAACACTTTCCCTGGCATACTCAGCAAACTAAAACCACAATAGTTCTTGCGTTCATCTGATCACCTTTTCCTTTACACAAGGGAACAATGACAGTATCTCTCCAATCCTGAGGGAACCATTCCTAACTCCCAGCACAACTGGCAAATTTCAGTTAACCAGTCAATCACAGAGTAACCATCATATTTTAACATCTCAACAGTTATGCCATCCACTCCCAAAGCCCTGCCATTCTGAGGAGATTTTAGAGCTTTACACAGTCCTCTTGAGATCCCACCTGTGCTTTCACCTTTCACTGTGACATCATCTGCTTAGCTCTTTGGGCTCCCAAAAACATTCTCCAACCCTATTCTTCACACAACTTACAATTTTATTTTCCCTCTTTTTTGTGAAATAGCAAATTAAATTTAATCATTTTGTGGGTCCTTATTTTATATATTTAACAATTTATGTGTAAACCAGATACTTAAATTAAAAATAACAATATCAAAGTTGTTTCTGTGCTACATATGGAGGCCGACTGTTCAGTGATTTTAAAAACTGTACTGGAAATTAAAGAAAAGCAATTTTCATTTATGCAGGCATTTAAAAGTTAAAAGAAGTCACTAATTTGTCAGTTACTTCATCTTGCATCAAAAATCAATCATTAAAACATGTATCAGGGAAAAAAACAGTTTATGTGATTTTGTTTTGGAAGGATCCTTATTCCATAAGGCAAAATAATACCTACACAGATTAGCTGAAGTTTCTATGAGTTGCTATACAATTAGTTAGTTGTTTTAGTTTTTGAAGTTTTTATAATAATTGCAATGCAACTTCAATTCCTCCCCGTAAAGAAAATCGCAGATTTTAACACTTTACTTTATAGTCTGCCTCTCTGAACTTTCAATCCATACAGAATTTTTTCTTCTTAAGGCACATATTTCTTTGAGATAAAAATATGTTTATGGTAGGTTTTAGGTGTGTTCTTCACAGATAAAAATTTTCACATAATGAGTTCATTAAAATATGAGATTTTTCTACTGCCTGCAGTAAAATTTTGTCTCAGGCACAGCAAAAGTTCCACCCAGCCCTAGGTCTATGATATTATGCTTGTACTGGACCAAATTCACTATCAACAGAGGGATGTTTGGATATTAATGACATGGCAGGCAGTTTAATATATAGTGTATATATATATACTGTAGGGATGTAAGGTCAGGTGATGCGTAACATCACAGCCTCTCCTTGACAAATGTCAACCCCGCCTTCTCGTGGTGCATCCTGTTCCTACTAAAGGGGCTCTGACGACCGCCAATAGCGGTATAACTATACCATCGGGATTAGAGGAAATTCTATCCCACACTCACCAACCTGCTTGGCCAGCGTGGTGAGTTATGGCCAAACCCCTCCAAAATGACTCCACAACTTAAATCTTGGCCCTCAGTCTCCGGCAGCTGGAATGTACCTGGCCAAGGCAGCGGCCAGTGCGACATGAAGGCAGAGGGTGCTAAGAATCCCCGGAGGACCGGACTAGGCTGCCACCTGATGCTGACCTTGGCAATGTACAATGGACGCTCCCTATCTTCTGATTCAAGGCTTCTTGAATTGGAAGAGGAACTACAAAGGATCAAGTGGGACATCGTGGGGCTAAGTGAGGTAAGGAGAAAAGGAGAAGATCTCATCGAACTGAAAAGTGGACATCTCTTCTACTATCGTGGGACAGATACTGGCAGAACTAGTGGTGTTGGATTTATAATAAACAAGAAACTGAAGGATAAAGTTGTAGAAGTTGAAAGTTCCTCGGACAGAGCTGCACGGCTTGTTATCCAACTCTCGAAAAGATACCAGGCTCAGATTATTCAAACTTATGCACCCACCACAAGTCATCCTGAAGAAGAAATTGAAGAATTTTATGACGAAATTTGTCATCTAAATAATAAAGGTAAGCAGCACTTGAAAATAATTATGGGAGATTTCAATGCAAAAATAGGGCAACGGCAACAGAATGAAACTTCAGTAGGTAAATTCGGTCACAGCAACAGAAACCAGCGTGGAAATACTCTCGTTGAGTTTGCAGAGGCAGAAGGGTTTTTCATCTTGAACTCCTTCTTCAAGAAAAAGCCTCACAGGAAATGGACATGGAGACATCCAAATGGGATGACAAGTGAAATTGATTTTATTATGTGTAACAAAAAATTCGTCATAGAAGACTGCAGTGTGTGTGCTAAACAAGTTCAACACAGGTAGTGACCATAGATTGGTGAGATGTACGATGCACCTCAACACTAAACTTGAACGTGGCAAGCTCATAAGACAAACAAAATCTATTGACATAACCAACCTTAAAAAACACCATAATACCTTCAAGTTGGAACTGAAGAACAGGTTCTCTGCTTTAGAAGGCCTAACATCGGAAGAAGTGGACATCTCTGAAGTTAACAGAAAAGTAACCAAAGCTCTTATGGAAACAGCAACAAAATTAGCTGGGTCTAAGAACAAGTTGCATGTAAATAAATTATCAGGAAAAACGAAAATGTTGATGCAAAAAAGAAGAGAGATGAGGACAACTAAAGAAGATGTGACTTCCAAAGTGGAATATATAGAGCTATGCAAGACAGTACGAAAAAGTATCACTGAAGACGTAAGAAAATTCCACTGTGAACTAGTGAGGAAAGCAATTGAAAACAACCAAAGACTAAAGATAGCAAAGGGACATCTCAGTAAGGGAAGAAAACAGATTATGGCACTGAGAAAAGAAGATGGTTCTGTAACAAGAAATAGAGGCAGAAATTTTGACAAGAGTGAAAGATTTCTACTCCAAATTATATGAAAGGGATGATACATGCACTCCAGACATCATGAAAGATACCAGTACCAGAGTTCCTCCAGTCCTTCCAGCAGAAGTTGCACATGCAATCAAGAACATGAAGCGGGGAAAAGCTCCAGGAGAAGATGGAATTACTGTAGACATCATACAAGAAGCAAGTGGAGAAATCGAAACAGTACTCGCCCAAATTTTCACTCGATGCCTTAATGAAGGAAAGATTCCTGAGGATTGGAACACCGCAACAATGATCCTGCTACATAAGAAAGGTGACATTGAGGATCTCGGAAACTACAGACCTATCAGCCTCCTATCAGTAGTTTATAAAATCTTCACTAAAGTTCTTTCACACCGCTTGAAGGTAACACTGGACATGGCTCAACCGAGAGAACAAGCTGGATTCAGGAGTGGCTACAGCACAATAGATCATATCCATGTGCTGAGAGAACTAATTGAAAGAGCGAGGGAATATGAACTTCCATTGTGCATGGCTTTTATCGATTATGAAAAAGCCTTTGATTCGGTGAAACCATCAGCAGTTACAATGGCTCTGAAAACCTGCGGTATTGAAGATGCATACATTAATATTATTAATAACATCTATGAAAATGCAAGTGCAAAGATTAGGCTGTTTGAAAATACAACACACATAAAAATTGGAAAGGGAGTGAGACAAGGTGACACCATATCTCCGAAGCTCTTTAATGCCACATTGGAGGGTGTTTTTCAGTCACTCAGCTGGGAAAACAAGGGGATAAAGATTAATGGAGATTATCTAACCCACCTTCCTTTTGCTGATGACGTAGTCATTTTTGCAACTAGCCCATCAGAGCTGCAGAGTATGATCCAGGAACTTGCTGACAAGAGTAAAGAAGTGGGATTAAAAATGAACTTTCAGAAGACAAAAGTGATGTTCAATGTTTTTACAAGAAATGAAGATTTATCGATTGATGGAGAAAAGCTGGAGATAACAGACACGTACGTTTATCTTGGACAGCAGATATCAAGTGAGGGTCACATTGATGAAGAAATTAGTCGGCATACAAAACTTGCCTGGAGAGCTTTTGGAAGAAACAGCATAATTTTCAAGAGCAATATGCCATTATGTCTTAAAAGAAAAGTGTTTGATCAATGTATCCTTCCAGTGCTTACGTATGGTGCAGAGACGTGGACCTTAACTAAAAGAGACATACAAAGGCTGCAGACAACTCAAAAACGCATGGAGAAGTGCATACTTGGTGTAACCAGGAGAGATAAGAAGAGGAACTCGTGGATCCGAAAAATGACAAGAGTGGAAGACATCATGATCAGAGTTAAATCCCTGAAATGGCAATGGGCTGGACATACTGCCAGAAGGACAGATCATCGATGGACAGCCAAAATTTTAGATTGGATTCCAAGGGACAGGAAAAGACCTTGAAGAAGACCACATGGGAGATGGGTGGATGAAATTCGAAAGTATGCAGGAGTGACATGAAGGAGACTGGCACAAGACAGACCATTGTGGAAGAAACTTGGGGAGACCTTCGTCCAGCAGTGGATTGATAATGGTTGACAATGATGATGATGATGATATACTGTATATAGGCATACTTCCATTATGAATGGCTTTTATAAATCATGAAAAGTCCTTTGATTCTGTCTGCAAAACTATCAACAGTTAAATGGCTTTGAGGCTTTGAAATCCTGCGGTATTGAAGATGCATACATTTGTATTATTAGTAATGTAAAGGTTCGGATATTTGAGGAAACAGCACAGTAAGAATTGGAAAGGGAGTGAGACAAGTTGACACCATGTCTTGCAAACTCTTCAATGCCACATTGCAAAATGTGAAATCCTGCGGTATTGAAGATGCATACATTTGTATTATTAGTAACATAAAAGTTCGAATATTTGAGGAAATAGCACAATAAGAATTGGAAAGGGAGTGAGACAAGGTGACACCATATCTTGCAAACTCTTCAATGCTACATTGCAAAATGTGAAATCCTGCAGTATTGAAGATGCATACATTTGTATTATTAGTAACATAAAGGTTCGAATATTTGAGGAAATAGCACAATAAGAATTGGAAAGGGAGTGAGACAAGGTGACACCATATCTTGCAAACTCTTCAATGCTACATTGCAAAATGTGAAATCCTGCGGTATTGAAGATGCATACATTTGTATTATTAGTAATGTAAAGGTTCGAATATTTGAGGAAACAGCACAATAAGAATTGGAAAGGGAGTGAGACAAGGTGACACCGTGTCTCGTAAAATTTTCAATGCCACATTGCAAAATGTGAAATCCTGCGGTATTGAAGATGCATACATTTGTATTATTAGTAACGTAAAGGTTCGGATATTTGAGGAAACAGCACAATAATAATTGGAAAGGGAGTGAGACAAGGTGACACCATATCTTGCAAACTCTTCAATGCTACACTGCAAAATGTGAAATCCAGCCGTATTGAAGATGCATAGATTTGTATTATTAGTAACATAAAGGTTCGTATATATGAGGAAACAGCACAATAAGAATTGGAAAGGGAGTGAGACAAAGTGACACCATATCTCGCAAACTCTTAAATGCTACATTGCAAAATGTGAAATCCTGCGGTATTGAAGATGCATACATTTTTATTATTAGTAACGTAAAGGTTCGGATATTTGAGGAAACAGCACAATAAGAATTGGAAAGGGAGTGAGACAAGGGACACCATGTGTCGCAAACTCTTCAATGCGACATTGCAGAATGTGAAATCCTGCGGTATTGAAGATGCATACATTTGTATTATTAGTAACGTAAAGGTTTGGATATTTGAGGAAACAGCACAATAAGAATTGGAAAGTGAGTGAGACAAGGTGACACCATGTGTCGCAAACTCTTCAATGCGACATTGCAAAATGTGAAATTCTGCGGCATTAAAGATGCATACATTTGTATTATTAGTAACGTAAAGGTTCGGATATTTGAGGAAACAGCACAATAAGAATTGGAAAGGGAGTGAGACAAGGTGACACCATGTCTCGCAAACTCTTCAATGCCACATTGCAAAATATATTTCAGTCATTGAACTGGAAAAGCAAAGGGATAAAGATTAATGGAGATTATTAAACTCACCTTTGTTTTGCTGATGATGTAGTCATTCTTGGAACTGCCTCTTTAGAGGTGCAGAGTATGATCCAGGAACTTGCTGACAAGAGTAAAGAAGTGGGATTAAAATGAACTTTTAGAAGACAAAACTGAAGTACAATGCTTTTACAAGAAATGAGATTTATTGATTGATTAAAAAAAGTTGGAGATATCTGAAACCTACATTTACCTTGGACAGCAGATATCAAGCAAAGGTCACATTGATGAAGAAATTAATCGACATATAAAACTTGGTTGGGGAGCTTTTAGAAGAAACAGTACAATTTTTAAGAGCGATATGCCATTATGACTTAGAAAAAAGTGCTTAATCAGTGCATCCTTCTAGTGCTGCAAAGACGTGGACTTTACCAAAAAAAAAAACATACAAAGACTATAGACAACTGAAAGAGGGCATGGAGAGATGCACACTTGGTGTAACCAGGAGAGATAAGAAGAGGAACTCATGGATAAGGAAAATGAGAAGAGTGGAAGGCATCATGATGAGAGTAAAATCCCTGAAATGGCAATGTGCTGTACATGTTGCCAGAAGAACAGACCACCAATGGAAGTCCGAAATTTTAGACTGAATTCCAAGAAACACGAAAAGACCCAGAAGAAGGCCACATGGGTGATGGGTAGATGAAATTCGGAAGCATGCAGGAGTTAAATGCAGGAGACTGGTACAAGATAGACTGTTTTTGAAGAAACTTGGCAAGACCTTCATCCAGCAGTGGATATATAATAGTTGTTGTTGCTTCTGCTGCTGATGATATATAGACAGACTGCTGTGGATGAAACTTGTGAAGAATTTCATCCAGCAGTGGATTCATAATGGTCCTTGATGATGATGATATATATGTGTTTACAAAATTAAAGTCCAGATGGCAATAGTGGGCAACTATATCACCCAAAGCGCTCTATAAAATGTTACAATGTTCACATCATAGGACATATGCAAATGGGCACAAGAAAGAAATTCCTGCAGTGAAATTTGCATAACAGTGAGCAAAATGCTGTCTAATATATAAACTGAGTCACATACTAAGCTAACGGGGAACAGCAGTGGCATAACCCATTGGCAGCACATGTAAGGAGGATTTCAGTGGCTCCTTATGTCTCATACACATGTATCCAACACTGTATAGTGGTGAGAGGTAGGACAACTAGAAGCAGGCCAATCCCAGACCCAGGTTGCAAGGGACTTGAATATCCACCCTAGAGTAGTTTCACGGTTATGGCAGCAATGCAACAACATCAGTGGGGTATCATGAAGGCTTGGCCATGGTGGTCCAAGGCATACATCACCTCGTGAGGACTGTTAAGTCGCTTTAATCACACAGTGTCATAGGTCCTATACAGCCCTACGATTATCTTCAGAGTTCTACACTACTGGGACTATGATATCAAGACAAAAGATATGTCGAAGGCTTAAGGCAACTAACCTTTATGTCAGGAGACCCATGGTTTGTGTCCCACTAACTGTATCCCACAGGAAAGCTCTCTTGAACTGGAGCAGCAACATTGGAAGGCCAGACGAGTAGGCTGATATTCTTTGTGTAGACAAGTCATGATTCAGACTAAGACTACAAATGGATTTTTGACAGCATTTCATCTAGAGGGAACAGAGAAACAATAATGATCATGCAAATATTCGATAATGAGACTCTTTTGCATGTGGTGGCCTGCTCGTGTGGGATGGCGTGTTCAATGGCCGTACACCACTCAAGATGCTCACAGGAGGTAATGTGAATGCTGAGCACTATAGGAATGAAACCCAAGAGTCCTTTGTCAGACCTTTGCAGGGAGCTGTTGGCTCTCATTTCCTTTTAATGGATGATAGCGCTCACCCACATAAGGCTGGGCTGGTCAAAAATTTCCTGCAAAGCAAGGATATTTGGGGGCACGGACTGACTAGCCAGGTAACTGAACCTGAACCCTGTAGAGCATGACTGGGATGCTCTGGAATGACCAGTAGCGGTTTGTGCCCCCCTCCCAGAAACCTGCCTGAGCTAAGCACCACTTTCATTGAGGAATAGAATTCTTTGGCTCCAGAATTCATCAAAAGCCAGGTGATATGTAAGTACCATCATTGTGATCTGTCTGTTCAAGGTGATCACATTCCTTATTAAAACATTTTTAGGTTATATTCTTACATCCCACCTTGGTGAGATATGCGGACGTCATTCAGTATGCACAAAATGTGTATGTATTTGTCTGTTGCTATAAAATATTTATTACCTTTATGATTGTGTCTCTTTACATGCCAAATATCTCTACTTACTGTTACATATTGTCATCATTGTCAACCATTATCAGTTCACTGCTGGATGAAGGCACCCCCAAGTTTCTTCCACAACAGTCTGCTTTGAGATACTATCCATTTTATGTGATGGACATTGTGCTTATCACACACATTGTATAGATACTTGTGCTTGACAGATATTTGGTTATCATCACTAATTTATAAAGCAACATAGTTAGTTTCCACTGCATCCGATTATCCTGTTACCTCATTAGTGAGATAATGATGATAAATGAATTTCATAAAGCTTCTGCCATTACAATAAAAATTTAAGTACTAAACATGTTTTCATATTATAATTATAAAACATCATTTGTCAAAAAGCAATGTTACAAGAAAGGGGAGAAAAAACAACTTCTCCTCCTTGGTCCTTTTCCTGTCCAATAAAGAAAAAAAAAATTCTGCATAATGTTCATGGATCCTGACAACAAACTATGCTATAGTTGGAAAAACTGACAAACTCAGTGGCAACACCTTCATGTAGGATGTGAGGATATTTTACACTTTAAGATAATTACACTCATAATAACATATTTGAAAAGATTTGCCGCCCCGGTGGCGCAGTGGTCTAAGGCGCTGGTCTCTGATCATTCGTCCGTAGGGGGTCCGGGTTCGAATCCCGGTCAGGCATGGATGTTGTGTTTGTCTTACGGCACTGGCTCTCTCCCTTCCCTGGAACCAGTGACCCTAAATTAAGGACGGGCGACTGCTCATAGCCCATTGAGTTGCTCACGGTGGTCGTTAAACCTCCAATCAAAAAAAAAAAAAAAGATTCATTTTGTAAACATGGAAGCAAAAACGAAAGTAAGATATAATTGCAGTCGTGAATGAATCTTGAGGTATTTATGTGCGTACAAAGTGGCACATGATGGTTGCATGTGGAAGAGAGAGAGAGAGAGAGAGAGAGACAGAGAGAGAGAGAGAGTGCATCTCGAGTCATCCTATGAGCTGCTACATGTCACTTACTCTCATTCCCATGTTTGATGGCCCTTCTCCTAAAATACACAGCAACAAGCTGTTGTCATATGATGCCTACTGACTGACCACCCTGCAGTTCTAGTGAGAGAGTTCTAAAAGGGAAAAGAAATGTTTGTGTTCTGCTAAGTTTTTTGAAGTTTCAGCAAGTCAAGTGTTCTATTTTGTGTCTTAATTTACAATTCAGTATATTTACTGTTGTGCTCTGGTACATGATCCAAGTTAATGGTGAGTAATTCCAATTCAAGAAATTCAAAACAAGTCGATTTATGTCATTCTTGTGACTGTATTATTGAACTCTTCCAAAAGCCATTTGGCAAACTCAGTCATTAGCAAAAAAAAAAAAAAAAAAAAACAACTTGTGCCAAAACAGCAACCTACTCCTCCCCTTCTAATTTGATCCAGTTTCAAATGATGGAAGATAAACTGGTATAGCTTAGGTTTTTAGCCTGTAAACATACTCATATATAATAGGATGATTCTGTGGATGTAAGAAATCAAACAAATGATATTATTGGCCATGTTTATTGCTTTGTGTACAAAAGAATGTTTGGAACAGTGAAATAGTTGCTGACTTAAACACTTTAAGGAATGTTTTAAGGAAATGTCATCAACAAACTAAAGAACACATTGCTGCAGCAATTTCTCTCAAAGAATTTGAAAAATCTGAAACAAAATAGAGTTCTGTCTAAGCAAAACCTACAAAGGAAATATAGAAAAATCAAGCGTCATGGTGAAAAGAAATCGGTACACAACAGTGCCGCCCATGTGAGTACTTGTGGGGGGAGGTAAGAATAATCCTTACCTCCTTCAAGGCTGTTAAACATTTTAGTAAATATACAAATATACTAAAATACAACAAAAATAATTGATACTGTTTATGCGCACCCCCACTTAGCCACTCTCCCTCTCCTAAAAGCATTACTGATTCATCGGTTCTTACTTCGTAATCAGATGTGTTGAAACTGTCACCTACAATTCATTGTCGTACTTTTGAAAGTAAACGCATAGCAGAATTCGGCAAATCAAATTTTTAAAATAAAGAAGTTTGATAATTGCAATCAATCATTAATATCTTATTATTTTTAAAAATGCTTTAAAAAAAGGTTTCGTCTATTTTGGTGTTTTAAATTTATCAAACATTTGGCTATACTAACTGCTGGGGGGAGGGGGTTCTCCCCTTCCCCCTTATGGGTGCCCTTGGTACACAACGAAGTGTTTAATAGGCATAAAATGCTTTTTAGCACTTTAAGAACTGTTTTTCCATGGTCGCAATGAAGTAACAGACTGCCAATAAAGGAAATTACAGAAAAACGTGAAACTGAATGACTACTTGGCATCAAAAGGTTTTGGTGAGACTCTACCAGAAGGTCCAAACTTGTGAACTTAACCATAACAATCCCCACTTCAAATGCCTCAGCAGAGAGGAGCTTCTCTGCATTGAAACATCAAGACCTACTGACAAAATCCAACAGCTGAAGATTGTCTTAATGAATTAGCTTTAATATCTGTAGAGAAAGCATTCTTCAAGGAACTGAAAAACTGCCACAACTTTCACGGTGCAGTCACTGATATCTTTGCCTCCACCAGTGGCATAGCCAGAAATTTCTTAAGGGGGTGGGGTTGTCCATGGGTTTGGTTCATTGGTGAAAGTCCCATATATACATATATATTGCTTTAAATTCATACTAAACCTTCCCTCAAGGGGAGGAGGGGTTGGACCCGAGGACCACCCCCTTGGCTACACCGCCTATGGCCTCCACAGAGTACAGAAAAATTTATCTCAAGTACAACCAATGGCCATCAGTAAGGTAAATTTTTCTTTCTTTTTGTTGTTGCGTTGTTATTTATTTAATTTTTATTGTTCTTATTGTTTGGTTCCTATGCATTTAGCTTAAGATAAATTTATTTTTAAGAAGATTTTCACATAGCCTTCCTCAAGCCTTACTCCTCTACTCTGTCCGTTTACACACTACATGCCATAAAAACCAGGATTACCCTGGACATATTAAGTAACATCTTTATAACCTATAAAATTCCTATGACTTCAAACAAGTTTTTCAATTACAAAATTTTGGAGCTGTCTTAACATCATTTATAAACAGGATGAAATTTAAAGAAGAAAAATGGAGTTAGTAATATTTATATACATTAGTTTGTACTGTGAAAATGGTACGTCATTTTCCCTTTCATTGAACCATTGGTTTTTCAAAGGATACCATATCATACACAAATTGAAAAAAAATTACAAAATTTACTTTAAAATGCTTACCTATAGCTGGAATAACATGACGAGGCTGAGGATATATTTCCTTATCGCTGAGATTTTCATCGGGTTCGATGATCACCTGACCAGCAGAGTTTCGTCTCTCAGCAGCAATACTGTTCAACCTTCTTTGGGAAACAGGACCATCAGGGATTGCCCGATTACCATAAGAACGTTCACGGCTACTCATATCCCTATGGCCACTGGGAGGCGATACTCGGCCATGTTGTCTGTCTTGAGAACGTGGATCTGAAGAAGGGCGGGAATAGTTTTTCGTTGTGCGTATGGGATCCTGCTCTCTTCTTTCATATTCATATGGGTCTCTTCTGCTTTCTCTTCTATCATCTCTTCTGTCATCTCTTCTGTCATCTCTTCTAATATCACGGCGATCATCAATCCTGTCTATTCTATCATCCCGCACATCATCTCTTCGCATATCATATCTGTCATCAAGCCTATCACTTCTTCTATCATCTCTTCTCATGTCACGTCTATCATCTATCCTGTCTAATCGATCATCACGTCTGACATCTCTTCTGTCATCATGTCTATCATCTCTATCTCGCCGATCACTGATTCTTTCTGTCCTTAAGTCTTGTGCACGTTGAACAGATCTGGTTTCTTTGATCTGCTGGCTTCTTCGTTCACTTCGCTAGTAAATGCAAAAAATATGAGTTTTAAAATTCTGGAACATTGGAAATCTTAAATTTTAAAGATATTAACTATTATTTTAATTATACCAAATATTTAAAAAAAGTCCTATCAACTCATTTAGCATATACAAAGAAAAAAATCTCAAGTGAAGAAAAACAGTGATCATGGATACATGGCTTAAAAATGAATAAATATATATATATTTCAGAAGACAAAATTGTTGTACAATAATTTTTCAAGAAATGAAGGTTTTTGCTATTGGTGGGAAAAAGCTCGAGGTAACCGATACCTGCATTACCTTAGACAGCAGATATCAAGCAAGGGTCAAATTGATGGGGAAATTAATCGGAGTATAAAACTTGGCCGGAGAGCTTTTGGAAGAAACAGTACAATTTTCACCAGCAATATGCCATTATGTCTTTAAATAAAAGCGTTTAATCAATGCATCCTTCCAGTTCTTACATATGGACCAGAGACACGGACATTACCTAAAAAAGATATTCGAAGGCTGCAGACAACTAAAAGAAGCAATTCAAGCTGTTCATTCCACCTAAGAACTCTAGAGCAAAACCTAGTGAGTTGCAGTTTTTGGCCATTGCCACACAGAACTAGCCATTAACAATAGTTTTATACTGAAAGCTTAATTTTGTTTCAACTTCTCTGATTCATAGAGGCCCCTGATGCTGTCATGTGTACTGTTGTTGCACGGTGGTGCAATGGAGGCCAACTCATCTCCCAATAAGCCCATATATTTTATGCTCTTTTTTCATAATGCATAGTTGAGCTACTAGGGGCATTAGTGTATTAGTATACATTTTCATTTGCAAGATTATCTCCTTTTATACAATTCTGATTGAAAAAATATTTTCTCTTGGTCTGATATCCCTGGCTACAAAAATGTTTTGTGCCCATTTTTTTCTTTTTTTAAATAATACACAGCTTTGCCACAAAGGACATGAAGTTATCTTATCTCTGTTTCTAATTGCTCAATTAGAAAATGACTTTTGCTTTGCATATCTTCAGCTATGAGAAACATTTTGTATACAATTTGTGATATTTTGTAATACATATTTATGCCAGTAGTGGGAAAAAGTAGCTATTTTTACTGCAAATATTGTATCAGTTCTATAAATCTGGTTGAAAATATGCTAATTTTTTTAACTGGTTCAATTCACTATGAATAACACCATGCACATTGTGAATTTTAAATAGTGCACACTTTTTTTAGGGGCATAAGTGCATTTTTTTTTCTGGTGATTTTTTCTTTTTTCTAAAAATAACGTAGAAAACATGATAAATATTATATGAGAACAGTAAAAATACAGTTATTGCAGAGATGTCTGATTGCTGTGTTAATTATCATGACATTTTCCACGTCTTATGAGAAGAATATCTCTTCCACACTATATATCAACATAGAATAGTTTGTTTTTGTGCGTGGGTGTTGGTAATGGTTCAAAAGAGAGTACACCAAGTTCTTTCATACCTTCTGATAAAAATAATCACCTGTACTGAATTTTTGCTACCTCTTTTATCCCACAATTTGGCAAAAATAAAGTAATTCAAAACAGGGAACATCAAAGATGGACATTCACAACATGGAGAGTTCATTAGACTCTTGGTTTATCTTCAAAACTAAATTATTTTTTTTATTTCTAACAGATGCAACATAAAACTATTTATCACATACCTCACTATGCATCACATCCTCCTCTGGCTCTTCTGCAATGTCTGACAACTCAGATCGAATTCCTTCTTCTACAAGATCTTCAACTCTAGCACCCTAAAAACAGCATTTGGTGATCAGCATATTTCTGATTCCAAAACTAAGACCCAAGAACAGAGGTACAACACCTAAGCAAAAGCAATGTCACCCAAGAAAAAAAAAACAAAAAAAAACAAAAAAAACACACACACTGATGCCAGGCTGTGGTGTGGTACTTTTGCACAGAGCACAGAAGAGAGCTTTCATTTAATCAGACACTTCACAATAGGAAAGACACACAACAATCAATAGCATGGTGTGAGTGCATGTGCTGTGCACACACAAACACACACATGCACACATGGTATGCAGTTCCGAACTCATCTGTTACACTTTAAAAGCCAAAATTGCAAAGGAAAAAAAGCTGCCGAGTTTCAAATGCTGCTCTTTATTATGTGACAAAAAAAAAAACAAAAAAAAACTAATTGTAACAGAGCTGTTTAATGAAGTGCAAATTAATTTTTCTTATTACTCAAGTTCTATCTCAATAAAGCTCATAAATATCACCCAAGAGTAATTTATAAAACTTTTTTTTTTTAATTCTATAAAACGTACCTTTTATTTATTTTTACATGTTGTTTCAATGCTATATTTTTGGTTATGACTGAGATCATCACTTTAAATTTTAGCTTGTTTAGTATGTTGGTGATTTTTGTTATGAATGAATATAAGGATTTTTTTATTCATATTGGGCCAATTTTTGCAACTTTCTTGTTCTGACTGTATTATTTTTCAATTCCTTTTCAGGTTTTTTTTATTTAATAGTTTAATATTTTTAGCCTCAATATAAAAAAGTTGAATATTCTCAATTATCAATGTGTATCTTTACATGCTACATTAACTGATAACAGAATTTCTGATATCCATGTAACTTATAGCTACAAATCTGCTTTTTGGCTAAACGCTTTCATGCATTTTTTGTAATATCAAAATAATATCACGGATTTAATAACTACAAAAAATTAGAATAACATGTCATGCAAAGAAAATTTAATTATTGATGCTCAATGCATGTATGATCATGAATTAACTTTAAAAATTATCAAAATTTTGAGTCATGGAAAATGCTTTTTTGTCACAATTTCATTGTTAGCTGCTTTTTTATTGAAATGAATAAATCACAGCATGTAACTGATTAAGGTTAATTTTTTTAAGCATTTGAAATACATATTTCAAAAATGCTCATGTGTTTGTTTGAAGTTTCAATGCCAATCAAAATTGCACCTTTTGTTTCTGACATTCTGATATAATCTTTTTTTTTTTTTTTTTGTAAATGCTGATAATTTCATACATCAATAACAGAAGTGGAGGTTTGGAGTGAATACCATTTTACTAACATGTTTCTGTGTCGCAGACTTTGTAATAAACAAAATCAAGGTAATCAATACATTTAAAACAAATTAAATGGAAGTGTTGTGAAATAAAAATACGCCACATCAGACAGCATTTGAAACTCACAACCAGCTTCTTTAAACAGCCAAAAATGCAGGAACTTAAAGCATTTAGGAAAGGAAGGAAAAGTAGCCATTCCAAGAAGCACGGGTAGCGAGCGAGGAATCCTTGTGTCCAGCTGAATTTTGTGAGATTCAGTTTCATGGTTTGAAAATTGATGCAAATATGTAACAGAAAGATGCTTCTTGTATAAAATCTTATTAATACCGCATCTTTTATCAGAGAACTTATTTGTTTAATCACAAATTGTATTATCTTCATAGTGCTCAAGACAGTGTATAATTTTATCATAAATGTGCAGAATCAAAATATTTCTATAAAAAAATATGCATTCCCTTTGTCATAAGAGCAAAAATACCAACAATAAAAGTGCTACAGCACCTAAAATTGTACTGTTATATGAAATACTGCCGAAATACAATTAAACAAAATTGTACTTCTTTTTTTTTTTTTTTTGCTATGTAAAAATACAAAGATCAAATAGAAAAAATATAAGGCAGTATTTAAAACAAGTGTAATTGATGTTACAGAAGGTTTTATATTTCACATAATGAAATTTTTTACCTTTCCCAAATTTAGATAATGACACACATTGCAGTTCTTTACTAAACCTGGTATGTTTCAGATGAGTGGATTCTGAATTCTGGTTTATTTAGTCAAGAAAATAAATCTATGGTTAGGAATTTGTAAAATAGTGGAATAAAACAGAAGAAACATAATTAACAAAATAACAGATATGAGTTCTGCTCAGACTACAGGAAAAAGTAAGAACAATAAAATTGCTTTGACGTCCTTTAATCATACAGTAAAATGTTAAATAATATAGTAAAAATGTCAAATGCTTTGCTTAGTTCTAATTATAACAATGGTACAATACACATGAATCCTTATTTTTGTTTTATTTTATTTTCATTTAATTTCAGGTGAAACTACTGAATAGTTTCTGCACATTCAAGCAGTTTAGTGATGAAATCTATAAATTTCTTGCTTAAGTGAATACTAACATGCTAGGCACAGAACAGGCAACATGGTCTGCTGAATTATCTTGTATTATACCTGAGTGTTGATCACAGTACATGTAATTCCTGGTAGATATGTTAATTTCTCTGGGACTGAAAGAAGCATTAACTGCATTACTGCCATTTGGAAAACAAACTTATGGGGAGAATAATGCATCTGCTGTTACAGACTGTTTGAACAAAGATAAACTGACTCAAATATATCAATTTCTGGTGTTTCTAATAAGACCTCAAATGAAGAAAGTATCATTACGACCACCTGTCTAATATGATGTAGGTCCTCCTTGAGCTGCCAAAACAGCTCTTATCCAGCAAGGCATGAATGCGTCAAGGTTTATAAAGGTGTCTTGTGGTATCTGGTACCAACACGATACAAGCAGATCCTTTAACTTTTGTAAATTATGTGGTTGAGTCACCACAGATCGGATTACTTATTTGGATTGATCTCTGGGGAATCTGGAGGTCTGGGCAATATCTGAAAGTCTTCCTCATGTTCCACAAACCATTCTCAAATAATCTGGGCAGTGTGGCATGGCACATTATCTTGCTAAAAGAAGGCAGGGGAGGCGCCTGTTGTATTGTAAGTGATGTGTTAGCACCACTCCAGAAAATTTGTGTTTTGCAATAGACAGTATTATCAGAAAAGATAGAGATGTATATGTGGTTTGCTCAATCTTTCCTTTCAGAAAATGCAAAATAAGAAACCTTAATCCTAATAGGCATTCTGTTTTAGAGGGTTAAGTAGGTCTTTCATGTTTCAAGTGATGCACCATTTGCTAACTCAAATACCTTTGAACCCAGAAGGCAACTTATAATTGAGGTGAGGGTGGCTTAATAGACAGGGCTAGGCTACAGCTGCATGTAGACAGAAAGCATTGGATGATGATGATGACTTTTAAAAGTTTCAGTGACTTCATTCAGTATGCGGGCCAGACGGGGGGGGGCGCTTCTTCCTGGTGAAAAAAAAAGCAAGGAATTGCTGAATTGAAATAAGAATAACAAATCCTCTGGGATCTTTCAATGCCAAAGCAGCCCGCTTTCTGTAAATCAATATCCTAATTACACTCTGTCTAATCTGTGTTGTGATGCTTACAGCAATGCTTTTAATGAGTGGTTTGATGGTTTCTATTCCTTATCTCACTTCACACTCAGACCCCATCAGAGAGATAGTTCTGTTTGGGAGCGTCCTATGCTGGTCATCATGGGATTATACACTAAAAATCACTTTCCAAAAAAGGACAAATCGATTTCCCCACCACTGTGTGGCATACCCACAAGAGGCCAAGGGTGGCAAAGGGTTCTTTGAAGTTTTCCTGGGTCCTTCACTTCATGTGTTATGTAAAATGCCCTAACTTCCTTCCCTTCCTTCCCCTTTGACTTCAGGTATCAGGACATGGAAACTGTGCTAAAGAAAAAAATAGATTCATGGAATAAGACGTTGTCTGATGTGAGCTAGATAGCCAAAGTAAAGAAGGCCCAAGAGGTAATGCGTGTCCAAAAAGGAAAAAAAAAAGGAAAAAAAGGGCTGTTTAGATCACTCACACTCAATAAGTCAGTGAGATTGACATCAGCTTTAAAAGCAGAGACTATGGAGCATTCAAATTTCGCCAATCGCAATAAAATATGTTTTCAGTTCTATTATTACTAAAGTGTTAAATCCAATACAATTATTTTGCCATGAGCTCTAAAAGGCGGCAATCAACATTATTTTCGTTTGCAAGAAAACGGAGGAGAAACAACAAAAATGATGAAAACGGCAATGAGTGCGAAATCAGAGCAGTTGAAAAAAGTAAAGAGCATGAAATTCACTCTTGTCCATCAACGAATAATAAAACAGGCCCATCTCCACAAGATAAATCTGTGTGTAGAACGGATACAGCTCCCAACCCTTCAGAACGTAAATTTCCAATGCAGTGGGAAATTCATTTCTCTTGGCTAAGACTAAATACTGATATTGCCACATCTGCACTGAAGCACATGAAAAAAGATTACCAGTGCCTAAGGACAGTAACTTAGAGAAGTCTCACGAAGCTTTTTGCAACACAGCTTTCAAACTTCGGCGCACACCAAGGAGCTTTTTGAAAACAAAAAAACGGTGACTTCCACAGAAGTGCAAAGTCTACTTTAACTTCTTTAACAAATGAAGACAGTGTTGTAAGTAGCATAAAGAAATGCAAGGAGCACGTGGTTCTATCAAAAAAAAAATTTAGCCCTATTAAATTTCTCAGTCAGCATGGCATAGCTTTGAGAGAACATGGAAGTGATGGCAATTCTAATTTAAAATAATTACTGCAGATGAGAGCTGAAGATAGCTTGGAACTTGATATCTGGTTAAGAAGAACAGATTACAAATGGTTTCATCTTCATCATGATGCTGTAAATGAGATAGTAAATTTAATGGCAGAAGCAGTGGTGGGGAAGTACCTTGATGAAATAAAAGCTGCTGAGTTCTTTGCCATCATATTCCACAAGATATGCAATGTAGCTATGCATGAGCAAGTCTCTATATCATTTTGCTTTGTTTCCAAAGGTATCAAAGTGCATGAAATCTGTATGGGTTTTTATGAAACCAGTAAAACAAAATCCGAAACTTGGTATAATATCGTGAAAGATGTTCTCCTCCATTTTACTCTGTATATTATAAACAAACTGTGTGGGCAATGCTATGATGGGGCAAGTGATGTAAATGGTCAACTTATGGGATTGCAGGCTTGTGTAAGAGAAGCTGAACCTCGAGTCTTGTTTGCTTGTTGTGTGGCTCATCGTCTTAACCTATGCATTCAAGCTGCCATGAACAACTTGTGTGTCTGTAACTTCATTGGTGTGATAAAAGACATATCCACTGTGAGAAACACGCCAAAGCAGGTTGTGTTCTTAAAAGTATTCTAGCTGATGATTCTCCTGCTTTATTGCCTTTTTGCCCAACAAGAAAGTGCATGTGTGTCAAGTAACATCAAACTCTTTTGTACAACTATGAAGTCCTCATGACATTTTTTACGACATAAGTGAAAACTGGTTCATTGATGCTGCAGTAGCAGCAAAAACATCAGACTTCTAAAAAAACTAACTTCAGAGTTTTGAATTTTTTTTTTCTTAAACTGACAATTAATATTTTTGAAAGAGAGGAAATTTTGAACACTGAATGCGACAGGAATCGATTCTGTGTATAAAAAAGTCCAACAAAAAAGTTAATTTAAAAGTAGATGGCTTGGCTTCTTTTCAAAACTCAGGATTTGAAAAAAATGTGGAATTCTTAGGTGGAAAAGGCTCACAAATTAAATTTATATGAGCCAATGCTTCCACGTCAGTGGAAAATTCCCCAGAAACAGGATTCTTGCTCAAAGGCCCATCAAATCAAAGACCAGTGTGAATATAATAGATCTCAATATTATTTAGTGTTGAACAAGGTGTTTACCTCCTTAAGAATAAGATTTGACTCTAGCACCACGAGTGTTCTCAATAAGATTGAAAATTCCGTAATTGGAAAACAAAGTGCCAGCTACAGGATGTGATCAGTTTGTATGGAGACTATTTTGAATGAGATGGCAAATGGCTACTTTTATATGGAAACATGTCTCTCAAGATTGCAAAAATTAAAAACCGTGCTGTAATCAATCCAGTACTATAGCTAGAAATATATTAGGGGGTCCATGGATCTAGTTTATCAGAGAAAGCCTCCCAGAAGAAAATACTCCAAATAGGAAATAGGAATAAGCCCCAAATCTTTAAAAGTCAAAAAATGAAAAAACAATTACTGAGAATATATATATATTTGTAATATATACATATATAACACTTTAAATTCATAATCAATCCACCTGGGGGGGGGTTGACTATTAATATCTCATCCTGCATTGCTGAGCACTCAATCTTTTTTGTTACGCAGAATATTTTATATATTCGAGTTCCAGTTATAATTTAATAAACAGGAAAGACATTCATTGTGAAGTGAAGTTAAATTGCGTAAACAACAGGTATGTAAATGTTTTGTTTTAAAATCATATGCATCAATTTTTATTACTATTTACTAATTACACACATTTTGTTTTCTACAATAGAAAAACAATTAACAGAAAATATGCTCATTTGAAATTTACAAAACGTGTCGATGAAAAAGATCATAAAAAAACACTGCGATAAATCAGTTTCCAGGTTTGTAAGTTATCGTTTTTATGGACATAAAAAAATTATACCAATCAATTGCATATCAATATATGCCAAAATACCCAATGATTTGAAAAATATAAATCAAATTCTTAGACATACTCGTATCTTGGAAATGTGCACAATAATTTTGTGTGTGTTATGATGGTAATCTCACTTGCCATTTTTAAACAATTTTGAAATTAAGATTTTTTGAACCCTGCCCTTTAATTTCTTTTAATACTTAAAACTTTGGCTCCATTACACATTCATTGATACAGTTCAAATTACTTCAATGAACTTGAAGTAAAAAATTATAAATAAAAAGAGAAATAGGAAAAAATAATACTCATGACCGTCTTCATCCACGCTAAGGGCTGGATATGCATATATATATATTTTTCTGTTCCTGAAAGATATATATATATACAAAAAGACTTAGAAGAAGGCTGCAGAGGAGATAGGTGGATGAAATTCAAAAGCATGATGTAGGAGTGACATGGAAGAGGGGCTCAGGATAGAGAGTTGTGGAAGAGACTTGGGAAAAGCTTCGTTCAGCAGTAGACTGATAATGTTTGATGATGATATTTAATATTTTACAATGTTGATAATCATTTTTCTACAAGAAAATGTGCACCACTCTGTAAAAACTAAAGTCGCCACCCCTGAAATAGGCTCTACTAGAGGGGAATACCGCTGCCATGAAGGGATGTACCTGATCTGCAATGATGTATTGGTAGGTGGTAGAAGTCATAGTTTTCTGCACATGAACGACTGGACCTAGGGTTTTCCAGCAAAACACTGCCCAATGTTATTTCATCCCATAGGGAATCTTGGTGCCAACACTTCCCCAGATAAATGTACCTGACCATCCACATGGTGCTACAGGAAATGAGATTCATCGGACCAGATGACCTTTTCAATCATTCAAGGTCCAGTTTCGTGTTTTGCATGCCTATTGTAGGGGCTTTTGATGGTGAACCAAAGTTATCATGGGCACTCAGAGTGGCTTGCGGCTACATTACCCCATTTTCGGCAGGGTTCGATGTATTGTGCATTGTGACACATTTCTTCCGTCACTAGCATTCAAATTACCAGCGAGTTGCACCAGAGTATCTCTTTTGTTGGCTCGTACCAAACAGAACAGCCTTCATTCACTTCTAGCCTCAATGAGCCATCGTCAGCCCACACTTTGCCGGTGGTTTGTGATTTTTCGTTCCTCTGACCACTTTCTGAAGGTACTAACCACAGATGAACATGAGCATCCACAAGCCCTGCCATTTTGTAAATGCTGTGGCCCAGTCATCTGGGCATTACAATTTGGCCTTTGTCAAACTTGCTTACGTCCACTGCCTTTCCCATCTGAAGAACAAAAATAACACTGATTAACAAAACTCAGTATCAGGTGTTATTTTTACTGTTTCATGACCACCTTCACATGTGCTGCTGTTTACACACGCACACACATGTATGTATGTATGTATGTATGTATGTATGTATGTATGTATGTATGTATGTATGTATGTATGTATAGATAGATATAATTTATTTAAAATATTTTACTTCACTGAATAACCCACTAGGAAGACATTCATAAAAATTTATAGATGATATCATGAAAGTAATTGATGTAGTTCTGAAAATTGTCCCATGGTAATGACGAAAGGCTTCGATCACTGGAAATTCTTTTGAATTTTCTTCAGGAAGTTAGTACTCAGCATTCTGATCTCTGGAAGTCATAGTGAAATTTAATGACTTCCCAGAGATACAGTTTTAAAGCATGTTTTGTCTTGTGTCAAAGCAGTGTTCTGGGCAAAAAAATGTCCTGAATACATTGAATTAATGCCTCATTAGTTACAAAATGCCATTTTATGGTGAATATAACTTGCTTAGACATGTGAAATAAAAAAGTTATGAAAATTGTGAACAATAATTTTGCTTTTGGAAATGTCTGTTTATTGAACTCTTTATAAAGGAAGCAGAAGACAACAAAAATATACATAAACGTTAATGAATTTTCAAAATTCAAAGCAATATGAACAAGTAGTGAAAACTTTAATAGCTCAAAAAGGAAAGAGCAATTTTGAACATTTATGATAAAGTTTCTTAATGCAGACATTTTTAGGTAACACAAGTCACCCTTTGCTGAGATTCAGCTGAAGAATTTTAGGGACATGGGTCTGGTATTTTAAATTCAGAAACTTTATATTACACCTGAGAATCTGAAAAAGTGCAAATGCACCATTGTATTGCAACATAAGTGAGCTGAAAATAGTAACCTTGAAAAACAGTAAATGAGGCCAAATTATATTTGATGTTTGAAATCATCTACTAAAAACTGACCAATCTACTGAAAAAGTATGCACTGGAACTTCTTTTGTTCAACATACCATTACAAAAAAAAAATGGTTTTCTAATAGTCGAATTGCACTTTAAAGTTAACAAACATTCAAGTTTCATGAAAAACATGGTAATCAGGTATATATATATATATATATACAGTAGAACCTCGATTATCTGGGCTAATGACCGGCACCCATCGCCTGGATAATCAAAAATGTTTTTAAAAGTCTCAAATGCTGTACTGTATAGTAGTAAAATTCTTATCTTTTAAGGTGTTCTTTAAAGGGTTTCCTTGAAAAATTCCAGCAGGAGACTCTGCCTTATATTTTGCAGCACTTCAATTTTATTGACATGTGGATTTGCAAAGTGTGAAAATGTCACTAAAATTTGAATCCACTTCCCAGTCAGGAAAGTCTAACAGTGTCTCTGCACAATTCAGCGCTTCTGCAAAACTTTCTTTTCTGGAAGTTCATCTTTTTTTTTTTTTTTTTTTATTGGAGGTTTAACGACCACCGTGAGCAACTCAATGGGCTATAAGCAGTCGCCCGTCCCTAAGTTAGGGTCACTGGTTCCAGGGAAGGGAGAGAGCCAGTGCCGTAAGACAAACACAACATCCATGCCTGACCGGGATTCAAACCCGGACCCCTTACGGACGAATGATCAGAGGCCAACGCCTTAGACCACTGCGCCACAAGTTCATCTTCATCCACCTCTTCACCGCTTTCCTCTGGTAATTCCGCACTTGATGTGGCTTCTGCAGCAATAGTGATATCGTCTTTCATTTGATATCCAGGCTGATCATTATCATGAAGCAGCCATTGTTCTATGTCTTCTCTGACAGTACAAATGACGCAGAGATACATATGCCACTATTAAGAGCTTCAGACAGGGGGACGGTCCGAACAAGTTTCCAACCTGATGAGGGGAGATAAGGTAATCGCCTCAGAGGTTTTGAACCTCTCATGAGGAGAGGGCCTAAAGATCCAAGCAGCATGTTGTTGTTTTTTCTTGTTTTTTTTTGCGCGATCCCGGATAACCGAATTTATGGTTAATCAAAACCCGGATAATCGAGGTTCCACTGTATATATAAAATGGTAATCAGACATATATATACTAAGGAATTAAAAAGTGGAAAGATGGAAGGAGTGGATGGAATACCTAGTGAAGTACTAAAACAACTGGATGACAAAGGTATAAAAGAAATATGATAATTATGCAACCTTATCACAAAACAGGAGAATGGCCTAAAGATTTCACACAGAGTATTCTTATACCAATTGAAAAAAAAAGAAAAAAAGTAATCCTACTAAGTGCAGTGACTATAGAACTATAAGCATACTCTCACATGCTTCTAAAGTACTGATTAGAATATTGAATTGACGACTGTATAGCAGAGCAGAGTATTTTTTGGGGGATGATCAATTTGGATTCAGGAAAAATAGAGGAACTAGTGATGCAATTGGAGTGATGAGGACCATATGTGAAAGGAACATAGAAGTAAACAAAGAAGTTTATATATGTTTCATCAACCTAGAAAAAGCGTTTGACGTGGTGAATTGGGAAAAGCTGATAGAAGTGCTAAGTAAAATAGGATTAAATTGGACAGACCAGAGGTTAATAGCTGAATTATACATAAACCAGACTGCCATAATAAAGACAAAAGTAAGGAAAACTAAAAAAATGTGTGACTGGAAGAGGTGTAAGACAAGGATGCTGTCTGTCACCAATGATCTTCAATATTTTTGCAGAAGAAATGATAAAAGAAGCATTTGAAGAAGAGAAAAGAGGAATCACTATTGAAGGAAGAACAATATAAAGTATTAGATTTTCAGACGACAAAGCAATATTAGCTAATACTGAGATGAACTACAGCATCTAAAGCAAAAATTTGAAAGTGTATGCAAAAATATGGTACAAAAATTAACACAATTACTATTATATAGATTATTGATGAATTGACCTTCAACCAGCCCTCAGTCAGCCTAGGCTGGTGATTCTACCAGACGGTTACATGGCCAGTCCACATATGGATGAAAATGTTTTAGAGGAAAAACTGGCTTTTAAAATATGTAGGTCTGTTTATACACACCTGATGTGATGTATAATTGAAATGAAGAAGAGAAAATCAGACAGGATGAATCTGAAAATAAAACTTAAATTGATTACACAATGGTAAAGGAAATGGACTTGCACTAATTACAGTGGAACCTCGGTTATAAGTTTTTCGGTTATATGTTTTTCACTTTTTTAGTTTTATGCATGATTCTATGCTAGTCCCAATACTTTACTATAGTTTGTATCACTGCTTCAGTTCATTTATACGTAATTCATTTATACACTTTTTGCGATAATACATTAAAGTTTGAATTTTAGATTATTTAAAATACACAGTTCTTGGATTATTTTATATGTAACCTAGTACGCTTCCATTTTGAGAGAATCAAGACAGTGGGGTTTTTTTGCCATCTGTGAAATAGATAATGCAACTCAAAATTTAATTAAAAAACATTCACAGTTTTCTTTTTTCTATGAATTCAAGAAATTTTAAACAAGAAAGGTTAGTGAATATTTTACTCCGCACTAATGCTAAATCAACTAATAGACAAACTGCTTTGAAAAGAACAATTCTTATAAGGACAGAATGTGTATTAGGAATATTGAAAAGAAAACAAAATTGTAATCGAGTTTATTTCCTGTATTTCAAAGGTAAGGTTTTTTTTTCATGTATTGAAAATATGAAATCCCACGCAACTTCTTAACGCAGATTTTAAAATGAGATTACAATTAAAAAATTAATACTAAAGTCAAAATAGACATAAACTTAAAGTAGCAAACAAAGAATACATGTGTGCATGTCTATCTTACATTATAAATTAGCATAATCTAAAATTATGTGTTTTTTTCCTTCATAGAGGCATTCAAAATTTTACAATAATATTTAACATTTTGAAATTTCTTTCATACGTTTTTTTTTTTTTTACATTTATACATTTTTAGGGCCATCCCTTCAAAAAATGTCCACTGTACTTGGAAATTCTTATACTTAATTATATTTTGAAGGTTTGCAAAACAGATAACTTGAATCTGTATAATTTTATTTCAATAAATATCATATTTCCAAGACATGGAATTCAAGTTAGATTTTATATAGGTCTTAGCTCTTTACTGTATTCCTTCCTTCCAGTCACATTATATTTTATTAGCCATGCTTCTTATTTTGTTCACTCTTTGTGTGGCTCTATTTGTTTCTTTCAGATGTACATAATTTTACAAGCAAAGTCATTGGCAACTTTACTATCCTATTCCTTTCACAAATGTTAGTTTTTTTATTGCTTTAGTACATACAGAATTTTGTCATCTTTTGCTGTTCTTCAGCACATTTAAATTGTTTTCACTCATTTTTATATTTTCTCAGTTCATAAACAATCAAATATCTAACACATATTTTTTAACAAAATTATATTCTAGTTTATTCGAAGTGCAATAAATAGTTATTTGGTATTTTTGTTGTGTTTCATTAAGTTGTTGCTGTTTTATTAGGTTTTTGAAATTTTTGTGTTTCATAGAAATTTAGATGTTGCTGTGAACCTGCTCCCTCCTGACATACTAAGACAGACCACTTTCAGGAACACAGATGAATTCTTGAAATGGAAAATGTGCTCTTATGAAGATTGCAAGGCAAAATATTTTAGCCAAAATAACAATCAATATTCAGTCACACTTGCATAAGAAATCTGTCAGTGGCAAATGAGTATTAGTATGGTTTTACATGCCAATTACTTATTTTGACCTATTAAGCAATGTTATCACCTACCAGCAACTGTTCTCTAAATCACAAATGATTTAGAAGCTAGTTGCTGGTAGGTGATAACATTGCCTTTATTCATATTAAAATTACCTTTCATATTCCTCTTACATTATGCTATAAGATGATTTTCACCTAAACTAAGGCAGTTTGAGCTTACTAAATTTAATATCATTACCATGAGATTCATTCCTGTCAGAAGCAAAAATAACAAAATCTGTCAGTTAACTTTTTAAGACTCACATAGCCCTTAAAATACCTGGAAAATGCTTTTTCTTTTAATATAAATAATTTTCCGCAATAAAAACTGTAGAATGTATTTCATATACTGATGCATCTAACATATCTTTTACTTAGTTATGGAGGTGATTGGGTGAGAAGCTTTGTGTGATATTTTTTATGTGCTGCACAGTAAAAGTAAGAACACATAAAAAGTCAGCTAATTTATGAAATTCATTTTGTCAATAATTTGACTGCAATAAACACCAGAAAATCCACTCATCTGAAATTCACCAGGTTCAACAAAACTTCAGGATATGAACAATAGTGTCAAAATAATTTACACAGGAAAACACAATAATATGCCTTAGAGCAAAAGTCAGTTTGGACACAAGTGATTTTGGAGAAGTTCAGCAAGCAGCCCACAACCACCAAAACTGTCTGTTGGAGCTCTACCTGTTCCCCAAATGTGGCATTTTCACCAGGATCAAATGCCTCAGACCTGCGGGCTACATGCTTCAGCAGCTCAGCAAGCTCCGTGTCTGACTCAGAGTCAGAGCTACCTGTGGATCTCTTCCGTTCCCTTGGTGGCCTCTCTCGGTCTTTTTCCCTTTCCCCTTCTTCATTTGTAACATTTGCAGATGCTGCTGCTGCTGCTGCTGCTTCAGTCTCTGACTGCTGCATCTTTAAATGTCAACAAAATCAAGCTCAATCATTGCAGTATATATGCCTGACAACATAAACTTTATTTGCACAAACAAAGCATGCCAACAGAAATTTAAAAGGCAAAAGGTGCTTCTGACATTAAAACAAATTTGTCCAACAGGAACAACTTATCTGTTACCAAGCTACTGAAAAACACAAGATAAAAAAAAAAGAAATATAACTGTCATTGATTACTTTTGATTTAATCACATTAATAATATGATTTGTGCAAAATAATGCAATAAAAATTTGTTAGAAGAAAAACACAAAAATTTTAATGAAACTTCTAAAGGTCCTATTGTATTGAAGCACCAACACTGAATGAACTATGATTAATGTACAGTAGTGCTTTTAATACTCCATCAATAAACTGATTTATTTCTTGCAAATTAAAAAACAATAAACATGAAGGATTACATCATGGGAACAATATGTATAACAGACTTAATTAGAATAAATAAATATGAAATACATCAAATACACAACTTTAAATCTAAAATACTAACAATTGATATGGGAAATAAATACTTTGTTACCATAAGCCTACATTTCAAGACAGTGATGTTTTAAAGACTCCTGTTCAAAGTTAATACAGGAAACACATACACCTCTGTATTCCACAACTGCAATATTTTAAAGAATCCTATTCAAAATTCAATTTCATCCAAATAAGTTTTTGCCATTGTTTTTTGGAATTTTTTTCATACTAGTTACCAATATGAGCTATACCATAGGTTATACCTAGCCTATTGCATGTAAACATATATAGTATACATATGAACTCTAAAGTCAACACCTTCTGCATCAAATTTTTAACTTTACATTTATGACTAAAATAATAACATTTACCAGTAAAACCAAGTAAAAATACTGTCAAACCACAAGTCTTTAGTAGCTTAAAGAAGAAGGTTTAAAACACTTTGAACAAAAAAAAAAACAACAAAAAATCTTTACAACACCAATTTGAACAATTAAAGAACTTTAAAAATACCACTAAGGGAAAGACTAACTAAAAATCTGATTCTATCCTGTATTCTGCAAGCACTTTCAGCAACACAAGTTGCAGTTTTCAAGCAGTAATAGTTCCATGCCAAGATCAAAGAAACTGCACTGCCTTTATTTTTAAGGGACCTCTTTTTGATTAAATGAAGAAGGTCATGGCCTTCATCTTTGTTATGCATGTCTTATCATGTGTCAGTAGGAATCAGAAGGTAATGTGCTGCCATCTATTGTTCAATCCCCAATTTTAAGTTTCAGCAATATTTTCTTTAAGTATTGTTAATTTTATGTTAGCATAATTGTTTTTTTTTATTTTATTTTTTTATCTTTTTTAATTTGATGCTATTTTTTACTATTTATCAATAGTTTCCATGTTTCATCTATTAACCACCAGGTCATGCAGGTTGCAAATGTTATCTTTTTTATTTTGAATCAAAACAATCTCTGAAATTCTCAGTTCTTTTTCATTTGTATGGGATATTAACAATTTTAAAATGCAAAGTTAAATTTGCTGGGGGAGGGGTTGACTTCAGAGTTCATATGTATCATATATGTTTACACAGGATAGGTAAGGTATAACCTATGGTAACTCTTAAATAATGTAAAGTTGTATGTTATTATTGAAGAAAATCCAAATTACTTGGATTATCATTTATCTCTTAAGTTACCAACAAGTAACTTCAGTGGTGTCTATAATTAACAGTTGATTAGTCTAACAAAGTTAATGTTATGCTTACAATGGAAACAATGAGGGACACACTTACTTCAAATCCAATTTCTAACAGATAAATGAAAAAAATAGCTTAACTGGAAGCATTTCTAGGTCTTGTGTTTGCAGAATTTTACTTATCTGATTATATCCAACATATACTTTTAAAATATGAGACATGATTCAGCTGAACTTAATAGTTTTCATTATAAAAAATAAATTTGGCCATGTGGATGCTGGCAAAATTGTGTTTTAAAAACCAGCTACTCTTCTCAAATGGAGAATCAATGACTACTGCAAAATTTCATATGGACAGTTATTGCTATGAATGGCACAAACTTTTAGCAATCTTGACATTTTCAATTTCAGATAATGAAAATAGATAGATCTACATTGCTTTGCCAAATTAATTTTCACTAACAGGTCTAAATTGGAACGGATTATGGCATCACTATTTTTGGCACAGAAATGCTGTTATTCACTGCTGATCCATAAGAGCAACCTCTCAAATTACTGAAAATTACATTGTCCTGGAGAGGGAAATGAAATGATATAACCTGTTTCTGATTTCAGTATTTTCTGTGAGATTATGGCATATTCATGCAAAAGAAATGGAATTATCGCAACTGAAAAGTGCTTTGAGGTATAAAAAGTTATTGTCAAAATACAAGGACTTTTATTTTTTTTGATGGAATAAATAAGGGCATGAAATTCAAATAAAGAGACTAACAAAACTTCTGTTGGTACATATTATTATTCTGCACAGAAATCTGTAGCCCACAAATTTCTTACAAAGGAACGTAGGCCTGGAAATTTAAGTGAATTTGCAAATTAGTCTTTCACCAGTGCATGTTATCATTATGCAAGTTAACACAGAGTCCTACCTATGTTACCATGCACTATCAAAAGACTCATTTCACTGCAAAAATCTTGAATGGTATTAGTTCTATTTAGTTACTGTCATGAAATGTGGAATCCTTGACAAAAAGTTAAATGTACAAAAGGGCCTATATTCCTACCTGACTTAAAAATGCATTTGCAGCAAGACAGACATGGTTTTAAGTGGATAAAAAGTGGTACACCCCAAGCAGTTTACCTGAGGTGATTATATTTCACACAGTGGTACCATCATTTTCAGTGATACTAGAAAGCAGGCCTTGCTAATATTTTTGCCACTGCACTTCCAGAGACTTTTCCCTCTGTGCTTTAATAACTCGCATAAATATGAAAGAATATGTGAAAAGTTTTTCTATTTAATTTACAATTAGTGAATTTGGGAAAGAGAGACAACTAGAAATGAAGAAAAAATACAACATACATCTCTCATCAAAATGCCATTTCATAGTCTTAGCAACCCAAATTTCCATGGTCTGGGCAGTCAAGTTGTCAGACATTGTGTAACTTTCAAGTTTAAACACACAGAATTATCTCTGTACTAGATTATATGCAAAATTGCTATTATAGAAATACCAATTTGAATAAGCATTTAAATTACATAGTTTAATGCAATATTGATATGCTAATAAACATCTATTTTTATTTTATGTCCCAGGAGATACTTTGTCAATTTTGTAAATTTTATCCTGCTGGATAAAGACTTTACATAAGGAATAACAACCACTTTTTTTCTAAAGTAAAAAGAAAAACACAATATAAATGAATAGGTAAAAACAAAGAGGAGAAAGAAACAAAACCAATAACTAAAAATAAATATTACTGTACAATGACACAGGTTAAATAAAAATCCAAAATAGTTTTTTTGAAAGAAAACAATTGACAAAACAGTCTTTTGTAATCAACATCAGCACCTGTAATATCTAAAATATCTGTGCTTATGAAATGTGGCTACATTTCAGCACAATGAAGAATAATAAAAATGTTTTATAATGCATACCGATTAGTGATCATGATAACAATTCAAATGAGACAAAAACTAATGTTAATAACTAGATATATATTTTTACACAAGCAAAAAAACTAGAGGGATAACATCAAATGTTTGGAGCATGTATTTTGCATATATTTGCATCAAAAGAAAATGTGAAAATGTAAAATGCAGTAAGCAAATATTTGTTGGAATTTGAAATCTTATAACTACCTTAGTCTATGATAACTAACAAAAATGCAAAAAAAAAAAAAAAAAATTTAATTGGACTTTCAGTATACTTCTAGCAGCAGAATTACTTAATGAAGAAAATGTTCTTCATAGTCAAAGGTATCAAACACAAGAAACTTCTCAAATTGAATTGCCAGAAGCACAGACAGAGAGGAAAATAGAATTCAAATTTATGCTCACAGTGTAAAAAACTGTGTATTATTTGAAATAGAAAATGTCTCCAAAATGTTTTTCATAGTAAAAGGTAACTGATAAAAAAAATTCAATCAGACTTTTGGAGGCAGTAAATATGGAACAAAATATACAAAAAATAAACAGCAATGCACATTTATTTCACTAGAGACATGAATATGTTTTTTTTTTTTTTAAATAGAATGAAAGGAATGATCATCATATTCATAGTTCAAACTACTCAAGAAAAAAAGAGTTTGTAAACATGGATAACATATGGATAGACACTTGACACTAAAAGAACAAATTTTTGCATACTTCATATATCAGAACATGTGTAAAATGCAGTATGAATGTTGAAATGTTATCAATAATGATGAACAGAAAAAAAATATTCTGATCAATTGAATAGCACATTACTGTTTAAGATTCAAACAACTGTGGAAATTTTTCACATTCATATTTCTTGTAATCCCAAAATTTCAATATATATATATATATATATAAAAGTGAGGCAGTTAAAAGCTTTACTAAATTAACGATGCTGGCATAGAGTTATCACATGCCCTGGATTGGTGGAATATCTTCCAGAAATGCACCCACATCCTAGACTATAGTACATACATACATATATATATCACTAAGCTGTTCTCTGAGATTCAGAGCTTAGCTCCAAAAAGAAATACAAACTACCAGATATTACAAAATATGCAATTCATGAGGCAACCTTAAGGGTTGTCTTATGCTATAAACGTGTTTTTGATTAAATATACATAATATCTAAGGTTTACCTGATATTGTCAAAGTATTTTGCACATTGTTGCTCTGTGAGGCACGTGCTCCCGGCCCGAGAGGTCTTTCATGCTACGAGTTTTTGGTTAGTTATAAAAACTTTTTTAGAAATAAAACAATTAGGTTATATATTTTCAGTTCTACATTCATTCATTTGCACAATCAAACGTTTTAAATTTACTATTAATTAAAAGATTTTAGTAGAAAGAGTTATATTCCTCGGGTCAGGAGACGTCTCACAAGGGTTTCGTGGTCACCACGTTACGGCGAGCGCTTTCAGTAATTTCGTGCTACCATTGTCAGGCCTCAACTTCCACACGAGGGTTCCTCACGTGTGTGTGTAGCCCTGGAGTTGCATGTCAGGAATCGAAGGGAAAGTTTGCGGCCATGAAAGTGTTAGGTTATTTGTTTCTCATGTGTCACCATCTATTGGATGAGCTGGTAGGTATCAGTCGTAAGTATAATTCATTTTTCATTTTTGTGTAGATATTTTTGGGCTATTATTATTTGTTTGTAGAAACAGGTGTATTATTTTTAGTCCTTTATTTAATGGTGTGATTTTTTGGAATGTTCTTTTTTTGTCTTTTTTTATGGATTTTTCTTTTTTTATAAGTGATTGCCAGGCTGTATCTAGTGTGGTGGGGTCTTGTAAGTTGCATATTCATAGATGCCAACCTCTAAAAGTAGTTTTCAGTAACCAACATTTTCATTTTTCAGTAATATTCAGTAAGAATTTTTTTTTTTTTCAGTAATTTTCAGTAATCCAGTCTACAGCGGCAAATTTGGGTATTTAACACTGCAACAAATTTTAATCTGTCAGAACTATTAACAAAATAATAATAATAATAATAATAATAATAATAATAATTATTATTATTATTATTATTATTATTATTTACGGATGCATAAAACAGTACAAAGAAAATATGCAATTTCAGAATCAGCAACAAGTATTTTATAAATCATTGAGACAAAAGGCAATCCAAATAAATATCAGCCCATGCAAGAAAGATGCCTTGACATTTTGGAAAGGAATTTGGGAAAGCCCAGTTGAACATAATAAAATGCCTTGTGGATCAACGATGTTCGTAAAGATTTGAAAGGAATACACATGGATAATCTGATGATAACAACTGATATGATTACACAGCAAGTAAAGAATGTGAAAGACTGGAGCGCACCTGGGCCAGATGAATTGCACGGATTTTGGTTGAAGTATCTTACGAGTCTTCATCAATGAATAGCTATGCGATTCAATATAATACTACAGAATTTTGCCACAGAAGATTGGATGACAACAGGTCGCACATTCCTTATAATGAAAGATCAAGAAAAAGGCAATGAACCTACTAACTATCATCCAATTACATGCCTCCCAATAACATTCAAACTTTTCAAAAGAGTACTAGCAAGATCAATATATGACTACTTATGGGGAAACAATTTGTACCCAATAGAACAGAAGGGGAACTTCAAAAGGTCAAGAGGCACAAAAGACCAGCTGCTAATTGACAAAATGGTACTAAAAAACTCCAAAAGAAGAAAAACGAATTTGAATATGGCATGGATAGATTATAAAAAGGCCTTTGACTCATTGCCCCACAGCTGGATTAACACTTGTTTGGAACTATTTGGAGTTAGCAAGAACATCTGCCAATTCCTCAAAGAAAATATGAAAAACTGGAAAACAGTGTTACATGCATATGGTGAAGAACTCGGAGAAGTTAATATCAAGAGAGGCATATTTCAAGGGGATTCTTTGTCGCCTTTATTGTTTAATATCTCTTTAATTCCATTGTCAATGATTTTGAAAAAAACAAAAATGGGCTACCACATTTCGGACCAACATGGAAAAATAAACTATCTGCTGTACATGGATGACCTTAAATTGTATGCAAAAAGTTCTGCCGAACTTGAAACATTGCTGCATACAGTGCAAATATTTAGTGATGATATACAGATGGAATTTGGACTGGGAAAATGTGCAGTACTATCCATGTGCTGGGGAAAAGTCCAGAATATAGATGGAATAGGACTAGAAAATGGTAATATAATGAAATCATTGTCAGATAATGAAAATTATAAATACCTTGGAATTCTTGAATCAGATAACATCTTACATACAAAAGTCAAATGTCTGACTCAGAATGAGTATATCAAGAGAGTAAGAAAAATATTGAAATCAAAACTAAATGGTGGAAATACAATGAAAGCCATAAATACATGGGCCATTCCAGTAATTAGATACCCAGCTGGAGTAATTGATTGGACCCAAAGTGAATTAGAAATACTGGATCGGAAAACTCGAAAGTTATTGAACATGCATCATGCACTCCATCCAAAAAGCGATGTTGACAGATTGTATTTACCTCGGAAGATTGGAGGCAGAGGGCTACTACAAGTACAACAGGTAGTAGAGGAAGAAAAAAGAAGCCTGAATGATTATGTCAACAGAAGCAGAGAAAAGCTACTTCAGGCAGTGAATAATGAAAATATCTTAAAAACAACAGAAAACAAGGCTGAATACAAGAGAAAACAGTTTGAAAGCAGATTAGACGGCTGGAAGAACAAGCCACTACATGGACAATTTCTAAAGAATATTAATGGGAAAAGTGACAACAACTTGACTTGGGCATGGCTGAAATCAGATTCCATCAAAAAAGAAACAGAAGGTCTGATTTTTGCTGCACAAGAACAGGCATTGCAAACAAATGTTATGAAGGCTAAAATCCAGAAAGTCAGTGATAACACAAAGTGTAGACTTTGTCAAGAAAAAGATGAAACTTTGTCTCATCTAATATGTGAATGTAGCAAAATTGCACAGACAGATTACAAAGTTAGACATAACAGGGTTGCACAATTGATTCATTGGTCATTGTGCAGAAGTCACAATCTGCCAGCATCGAAAAACTCATGGGAACACAAGGCTGAATAATGAAGTCAAGATCTTGTGGGATTTCATAATTCAAACTGATCGACACATAGAACATAATACACCAGACATAACAGTCCCAGAAAATCGGAAAGTCTGGCTAATTGATATAGCGATCCCTGGAGATGCCAGAGTCAATGAAAAGGAATTGGAAAAAATGACTAAATATAGAGACCTGGCCATAGAAGTTACCCGGTTATGGACTAAACACACAACGGTAGTCCCCATTGTCATCGGGGCACTTGGAACAATGTCAAAAAATTTATGAATCATTTTGAAAAATTGCAGCTTTCTGAAACGCCACCTACAGAACTGCAGAAGACAGCTTTACTTGGAACATCATATATTTTACGCCGATTCTTGACTGATGCCTAGGTCTCCGGTGAAAACTCATATCAGTTCAACAATACCAGTCAATGATAATTTGCTGTTTATTTTGTTTGTCAGAGGCTGTGATTCGTATATTTCAAATAAAGAAAATAATAATAATAATACAATAAAAAATAATTTGCTAGTGGGAAAATTTAAAATACTGTGTACCAGAAAAATATAATAAATTACCTCCAGACAAGAAGAAAAATTATTCCTTGGAATGTTGGCCAAATTATTATGATAAACTGGCTTTAGTTGCCCTTTTGGCCTTCCTTAGTTCAACTTGTGAAAACTTCTTCTGATAGCATAGTTCACTGTGTACAATGCTGTTTATTTTTTCTACTAATAAAGAAGACAGCACATGAGTACTTAAATAAGGTCTTAATTCATTCATGTTTTTTTTCACAATACTGAAAATTCTTTCTGCACTTGCATTGCTATGAGAGACTATTAAAATCATTTTTATAATTTTGCTTAATGATTCATACTTCAACTGGCCACTTTCATTTTTCATTAAAGAAATTCTGTGCCACACTTCATCCATTCTCCCAGAAGTAACAGCACAGTTAAAATTTTCAAACTGGTAGTGAGCAAATTCAGATTCCACCTTGTCAGATTCTTCTGGTTTCAAAACTGGAAACAGGGAACACATATATTGGACTGATGCAAAAGAAACACTTTGCCTTAATGCTACATCTGCAATTTCAGCATGACTCAGAAATTTATCATTAAGCGGAAATTTTCTTAAAATGTAATTGCAGCCTGCCTTGTAAAATTCCCTTACCTCAGAATAAAAAGTAGCCACTGTGTCTTCACTCAGATCCGCAGTTGTGCCTATATAAGATCTCGCTTTTGACCCAATTACGAGATCACAGTTTTCTTTTGATTTCTCCTTCTTTCAAGATTTCCATCTGTAAGAGATGTTGCTGTCGTATCAAATGCTGATGACTTGATAAATTGTACAAGCAATTCAGATAACAGACTATGAAGTTTTCTTTTTAATACATGCACAAGCGGAGCTTCCTGCTGCAAGAACACGTTAACAGATGTAAACAAAGGAAGAGTAGCAGATAAAAAAAGACAATAAAGTTTAGATGAAGGATTTCCAATCATACTAGCGAGGTTCTTATACTGTGAATTAGCTTCTTCATTGTCACTGAAATAATGTTCTAGAGCCTCCCACTGTTCTAAAATTCTGTCAATGGATTCCAAAAGTGAGAAGCAGCGAGTATTGACATGCTTTAGAATTTTGTTTGGTTTAGTATCACAAACAGCTTGACTCAGTTTTAGATTGTGTTTCCTCTTTGAATTTTTCTCCAAAAAAAAAGTACAACTGTATCAGAAACTGCTCAACATTGAATCCTTTCAGTTGAGTAGCAGATTTCTGTGCAGCTAAATTTACTAAATGGCATGAACATCGCTGCACTATGATTGCAGGCTGAACCTTCTTTATGTGAGAAACAACACCTTTTCCTTGACCTATCATATAGTGTTAGCATTGTCACAGGAAAATGACACACAGTTGCTCCATGAGATATTTTTTTTAACAAACTCATTGTTCAAAACGTTGATATTCTTTCACCTGTATTATTACTTGATTCAACCAATGATAACAAAACAGTTGAATTTTTCCCTATTTTTTCGTCAAAATATGTTATTGTAATGGGATACAGTTTATTTGCTTGAGCATCATTATTTCCGTCCGTATATAGAGAAAAAAGGGATGTAAGGTCAGGTGATGCGTAACATCACAGCCTCTCCTTGACAAATGTCAACCCCGCCTTCTCGTGGTGCATCCTGTTCCCACTAAAGGGGCTCTGACGACCGCCAATAGCGGTATAACTATACCATTGGGATCAGAGGAAATGCTATCCCACACTCACCAACCCGCTTGGCCAGCGTGGTGAGTTATGGCCAAACACCTCCAAAATGACTCTACAACTTAAATCTTGGCCCTCAGTCTCCGGCAGCTGGAATGTACCTGGCCAAGGCAGCGGCCAGTGCGACCATGAAGGCAGAGGGTGCTAAGAATCCCCGGAGGACCGGACTAGGCTGCCATCTGATGCTGACCTTGGCTACGTACAACGGACGCTCCCTATCTTCTGATTCAAGGCTTCTTGAATTGGAAGAGGAACTACAAAGGATCAAGTGGGACATCGTCGGGCTAAGTGAGGTAAGGAGAAAAGGAGAAAATCTCATTGAACTGAAAAGTGGACATCTCTTCTATTATCGTGGGACAGATACTGGCAGAACTAGTGGTGTTGGATTTATAATAAACAAGAAACTGAAGGATAAAGTGGTAGAAGTTGAAAGTTCCTCTGACAGAGCTGCACGACTCGTTATCCAACTATCGAGAAGATACCAGGCTCAGATTATTCAAACTTATGCACCCACCACAAGTCATCCTGAAGAAGAAATTGAAGAATTTTATGAGGAAATTCGTCATCTAAATAATAAAGGTAAGCAGCACTTGAAGATAATTATGGGAGATTTCAATGCAAAAATAGGGCAACGGCAACAGAATGAAACTTCAGTAGGTAAATTCGGTCACGGCAACAGAAACCAGCGTGGAAATACTCTCGTTGAGTTTGCAGAGGCAGAAGGATTTTTCATCTTGAACTCCTTTTTCAAGAAAAAGCCACACAGGAAATGGACATGGAGACATCCAATTGGGACGACAAGTGAAATTGATTTTATTATGTGTAACAAAAAATTCGTCATCGAAGACTGCAGTGTGCTGAACAAGTTCAACACAGGTAGTGACCATAGATTGGTGAGATGTAAGATGCACCTCAACACTAAACTGGAACGTGGCAAGCTCATAAGACAAACAAAATGTATTGACATAACCAACCTTAAAAAACACCATAATACTTTCAAGTTGGAACTGAAGAACAGATTCTCTGCTTTAGAAGGCCTAACATCGGAAGAAGTGGATATTTCTGAAGTTAACAGAAAAGTAACCAAAGCTCTAATGGAAACAGCAACAAAATTAGCTGGGTCTAAGAACAAGTTGCATGTGAACAAATTATCAGGAAAAACCAAAATGTTGATGCAAAAAAGAAGAGAGATGAGGACAACTAAAGAAGATGTGACTTCCAAAGTGGAATATATAGAGCTATGCAAGACAACACGAAAAAGTATCACTGAAGATGTAAGGAAATTCAACTGTGAGCTAGTGAGGAAAGCAATTGAAAACAACCAAAGCCTTAAGATAGCAAAGGGACATCTCAGTAAGGGAAGAAAACAGATTATGGCTCTGAGAAAAGAAGATGGTTCTATAACAAGAAATAGAGGCGAAATTTTGACAAGAGTGAAAGATTTCTACTCCAAATTATATGAAAGGGATGATACATGTACTCCAGACATCATGAAAGGTACCAGAGTTCTTCCAGTCCTCCCAGCAGAAGTTGCTCATGCAATCAAGAACATGAAGTGGGGGAAAGCTCCAGGAGAAGATGGAGTTACTGTAGACATCATACAAGAAGCAAGTGGAGAAATTGAAACAGTACTCGCCCAAATTTTCACTCGATGCCTTAATGAAGGGAAGATTCCTGAGGATTGGAACAATGCTACAATGATCCTGCTACATAAAAAAGGTGACATTGAGGATCTCAGGAACTACAGACCTATCAGCCTCCTATCAGTGGTTTATAAAATCTTCACTAAAGTTCTTTCACACCGCTTGAAGGTAACACTGGACATGGCTCAACCGAGAGAACAAGCTGGATTCAGGAGTGGCTACAGCACAATAGATCATATCCACGTACTGAGAGAACTAATTGAAAGAGCAAGGGAATATGAATTTCCATTGTGCATGGCTTTTATCGATTATGAAAAAGCCTTTGATTCGGTGAAACCATCAGCAGTTACCACGGCTCTGAAATCCTGCGGTATTGAAGATGCATACATTAATATTATTAATAACATCTATGAAAATGCAAGTGCAAAGATTCGGCTGTTTGAAAATACAACACACATAAAAATTGGAAAGGGAGTGAGACAAGGTGACACCATATCTCCGAAGCTCTTTAATGCCACATTGGAAAATGTCTTTCAATCACTGAACTGGGAAAACAAGGGGATAAAGATTAATGGAGATTATCTAACCCACCTTCGTTTTGCTGATGACGTAGTCATTTTTGCAACTACCCCATCAGAGCTACAGAGTATGATCCAGGAACTTGCTGACAAGAGTAAAGAAGTGGGATTAAAAATGAACTTTCAGAAGACAAAAGTGATGTTCAATGCTTTTACAAGAAATGAAGATTTATCGATTGATGGAGAAAAACTGGAGATAACAGATACGTATGTTTATCTTGGACAGCAGATATCAAGTGAGGGTCACATTGATGAAGAAATTAATCGGCGTACAAAACTTGCCTGGAGAGCTTTTGGAAGAAACAGCATAATTTTCAAGAGCAATATGCCATTATGTCTTAAAAGAAAAGTGTTTGATCAATGTATCCTTCCAGTGCTTACGTATGGTGCAGAGACGTGGACCTTAACTAAAAGAGACATACAAAGGCTGCAGACAACTCAAAGCAGCATGGAGAGGTGCATGCTTGGTATAACCAGGAGAGATAAGAAGAGGAACTCGTGGATCCGAAAAATGACGAGAGTGGAAGACATCATGATCAGAGTTAAATCCCTGAAATGGCAATGGGCTGGACATACTGCCAGAAGGACAGACCATAGATGGACAGCCAAAATTTTAGATTGGATTCCAAGGGACAGGAAAAGACCCAGAAAAAGACCACATGGGAGATGGGTGGATGAAATTCGTAAATATGCGGGAGTGACATGGAGGAGACTGGCACAAGACAGACCGTTGTGGAGGAAACTTGGGGAGACCTTCGTCCAGCAGTGGATTGATAATGGTTGACAATGATGATGATGATGATAGAGAAAAAGGATTTTTTTTTTTAACTTCAGATACAATGTTACTTGTAGAAACACTGGCCATGTGCTGAATTAGTGCAGTAGCCTTGGTTCTTCGACACGAATATTTTTTTGCGCTCACTGAATCGGGAAACATGGCTTGAAATAACGGTTTTTCAAGCCTTCAGTTTTTGGAAATTTATCCAACATTTTCAAGCTGAATTGACTTCAGTTTTTGGAAATTTATCCAACATTTTCAAGCTGAAATACAAATATTTATGGAATAAAATGATATCTAACAATACTAGGTAGAGGAAACATCGCGAGAAAAAAAATACGATTACCAGAGAAATCTTACCTCCGTCTACTTTCCATTTTCGAAGGATAAAATTCCGTCCTCCGACAGAGAAAACGACCCCCCGCCCCCGCTACCACCAATCCTCCCAAAATTTAAGTTCAGTTATGCATCGATTTCATGCATGGTCCAAATGATAACAAAAAAGGACGGAATTCTTTGAATCAGCGTGAGAATCTCGTCGCCGAAGATTACGGGGAAATTTGCGGGCGGCCTAACTTCCGTTTTCGGAAATCGTTCAATTTCAAGCTAAAATTATGCAATGAAATTATATTTAACAATACTGAACAGAAGCAATATCACGAGAGAAAAAAATATGATTACGGGGAAAATTTGCACTTCATTTAACTTCCGTTTCCGAACGTTTAAAAAGACAAAACAACGTCCTCAGACGGAATACGACCCCACCCCCCAACTAATATCCCGAAAATTTCTTCACTTTTGCATCGATCTCGATGAAAATGACAAAAAAAAAAAAAAAAACGGAGGGGACTCCGCGAATCTGTGGAAGAATCTCACGTACGAATTAACTGCTGAATCGATTTCGAATGTCATAAGATAACGCTAAAATATTGATGACTGGTAAATTTTAACTTTTGTCGCAAAATTCGTCGAAATGGCGATTTTTTAGCAGAATGGCGCAAGAACAACGTTTTGGCGCGGGCTGGCGCGATTGGCGCAGGTCTGGCAGCCCTGAATGTAGCACTTAATTTTTTTCCCCAGAAAAACTTGAAGAACCAACAAAAATTTTTAAGTTGATGAAAATTTGCTTTCTATCTCAGAAAATTAAATCAAATGGCGATTTTCCGTAATTTCAGCAGTGTTTCCGTACTTCTGTAACAGCAACCAAAAATCCGTAAAATTACAGAAAATCCGTACTAGTTGGCATCTATGCATATTTTATCTTTTTTTTTTTTTTTGTTCAATTATAACGCTTTCGGAAATCCTTAATTCTTTTTTGTTTGTGTGGGTGGTTAGTAATTTAATATTTTCAAAATCAGGATATTGTTTATGTTTAATGCAGTGTTGGATAAGTGCAGTTTTTTCTTCTTTTTTGTTCCAGTTCTTTATATTGATACCGCCGCTGGTACCAAAATGTTACTACAGTGGGTCATTGTCCCACCTCTGTCAATCAATTTAACAACCGTAGCCGAGCAATTAGTATATTTCTTCACTGATCCCCTTCGACGTAGTTCTTGGTACGAAAACTGTAATATATGGGCATACACTTAAACAACTTGAACCAATCACCTGCATACACATAAATACTGTGTTCTATGACTGCGCTGATTGCCTAAACAAATATTTAATTGGCTATGAAAACGTAACAATGGCACACATACGAATAAAATTTGGCTGTCTTCTGAACATAAGTATTGGGTCAACTTTGGCCTAAATCAGTTCTCGCGAGATAGTTTTAAGGAACTTAAATTCCACAGTTCAGTCTTACTATTTCTCAGTTCAGTTCTTTCAATATATCAGTTCAGTTCCTCAACTAATTGCGTAGCAGATGTAACAATAAAAACAAAATGTTTCTACTTACATGGATGCTGTCAAGAATAAATCCAAATTGTGATTGCACCAGTAAAGTAATGCACTACACACCTCCTTTTCTTACATGGAAGATTTCATTGCAGGAGCTGCTTTCCCTAGTGCTACCGTACTCACACACACACACACACACACACATCCAGGCATTTGTTGAGGGAGCATCGCTTCGCCTCGTAAGATAAGTGCGTCTCTTCACTTCCTCCACAGTAGGGGATGAATGGGGATGACAATTCCACACTGCAGTGGTTGGCATTCGAACCCGACTTCGCTTCTCATTGGAATGACCACTGTCCACTCGCAGACTTCTTAATTCCCCTGTAACTTTGCTTTCATTGGGCCAACCAGTCGCTGATTTCCATTAGGCTCCCAGCCTAGAAATTGCTGCTTTATGACACGGATTTAGGTATTCCGCTGTCTTTATGGCAAACTGCCTCGAGTTGTCGTCTCCATTTCTTACCAAATGCAGGGAGTTTCGCTCTTCATCGCCCAATTCATATAGCAGATCCAAGGCATCCAGCCCAGCCTTTCACATCGGAGAGCATACAGACAACTAAACTTTCTTCCTTATTTTCACGCTAAGTGCGAAATCTTATTTTTCTGCACGGACCACACAGAGAGCAATTGTTCTCAAAAATGCCCCAAACAATCGACGGATTTACGATTATTCACTAAACCTTTTCTCCCCCATCTTCATTCATTTCTACTCAAGTGGCCCTCTCCGATACATATACCTCTTTCCCTTTCCGTGTTGCTTAGACTGCCCGTCAGCTGCGCCCTGATATTTACGACCTAACAGAGCTATTCTGAGACCACCCAGCCAGAGGCAGAATTCTTTGCCTCCTTTCTTTCCAATCCCCCAGATAAAACTTTCTCTGCTGTATACACTTTTAAACTCCAATCAAGCCTCGAACATAATTAATACTTAATTAATTTCATACATCCCCCACGCCCATTAATTACTAAACTAATGGCGGTGGTGGGTCGTAACAATATGTTGATGCAATCTTTTTATTAATCAATTTTTTGTGCTGCCAATGTAAGAAATGTGATCCCCAGAACTCTGTGAAACAATAGGAATTTCATATACGCCTGCTGATTGTAGTATACTGTTGTTATATTTTTTCCTTATAATTAAGTCACCAATATTCTGAACAGAATGATCAAAAATAATGTTGTGTTTCTTCATTAATCTTAAAAATTTTCCACTTAGTCCTCTAATAAAAGGGAAAGAACCTAAAAATTTGGATTTCTTTTTTTGGGATGTTTTGACTAGACCCTTTTAATTTCTTTTTGTATTAATAATCTAAAGCAACTTTTATGGGAATTTTACTAGGAAATTTTTTCATTAATAGCAAATTTTCGGAGAAAACTCTTCTCCTTCTTCAGGCTGTCTTCTTGTTGTCACTTTTTACTTGTCACTATCACGGTTACAGTTTACCTTGACGGTTACAGTTAACCTTGACGGTTTAGGTTATTTTTCAACAAATCCTGCCAGATGTTAGGCAGGGAAAATCCTTTGCAGTCATTGATGATGAAATCAAAATTCCATCATCAATGACTGCAAAGGATTTTCCCTGCCTAACATCTGGCAGGATTTGTTGAAAAATAACCTAAACCGTCAAGGTTAACTGTAACCGTCAAGGTAAACTGTAACCGTGATAGTGACAAGTAAAAAGTGACAACAAGAAGACAGCCTGAAGAAGGAGAAGAGTTTTCTCCGAAAATTTGCTATTAATGAAAAAATTTCCTAGTAAAATTCCCATAAAAGTTGCTTTAGATTATTAATTCAATTAAACTAGGAAGCCATTTCTCAACATGAGCTTTATTCAAAGAATTCTTTTTGTATTCAAAAATCAGCTTTTTAACTGTTTTTGTGTCATATCCATATTGTTTGGTTGTGTTAATAATCCATTGGATTTCTTCTTCTCTGTATTTTCTATTTGAGGAATGTGTGAAGGCTTGTTTTACCCAATTCCTAATACCATCTACTTTATGAGTTTTTGGGTGTTCCGATTGATATGGGATCATTAAAGGTACATAGGTTGGTTTTATAAAAACTCTGTATTCAAAATTTAAGTCTTTTTTTATTAGTTCGATATCTAAGAAGGATATTTTTTAATCTTGTTCAAATTCCAAAGTTAATTCAATCTCTGGGTAACAAGTGGTAAATTTATTCTTGAATATTTCAAGTTCTTCTTGTTTTAATTTAGACAAAATAAAAAGTTGTCGACGTACCTACAATAAATGATGGTTGGGTCTGGTAGTTTTTTAATAATTTTGTTTTCAATATCACACATGATTATTTCTGAAAATAAAGAAGATAATGGGGATCCCATCGGGGCTCCTACTTCTTGGCTATAGATTTTTTTGTCAAACTCAAAATAATTGTTATTAGAAATATAGGTTAAAATGTTATATAACTCTTGTAATTGTATATTATTAAATTGAGATTTATCTTTTAACTCTTTAATGATAATGTCTATGGCTTTTGGTACAGGGGTACTTGGGAATAATGATTTAATGTCTAAACTTGCCATAAACATACCAGATAGTGGAACATTAATGTTCCACTATTTATGTACCTATAATGATCCCATCTCAATCTGAACACCCAAAGACTCATAAAGTAAATTGGGTTAGGAATTGGGTAAAACGAGCCTTCACACATTCCTCAAATAGAAAATACAGAGAAGAAATCCAATGGATTATTAACACAACCAAACAATATGGATATGACACAAAAACAGTTAAAAAGCTGAATTTTGAATACAAAAAGAAATTAAAAGAGTCTAGTCAAAACATCCCAAAAAAGAAATACAAATTTTCAGGTTCTTTCGCTTTTATTAGAGGACTAAGTGGAAAATTTTTAAGATTAATGAAGAAACACAACATTATTTTTGATCATTCTGTTCAGAATATAGGTGACTTAATTATAAGGAAAATATATAACAATAGTATACTACAATCAGCAGGCGTATATGAATTTCCTATTGTTTCACAGAGTTCTGGGGACCACATTTCTTACATTGGCAGCACAGAAAATAGATTATTAAAAAGATTACATCAACATATAAAGAACTGGAACAAAAAAGAAGAAAAAACTGCACTTATCCAACACTACATTAAACATAAACAATATCCTGATTTTGAAAATATTAAATTACTAACTACCCACACATACGAAAAAGAATTAAGGATTTCTGAAAGCATTATAATTGAACAAAAAAAAAAAATATGCAACTTACAAGACCCCACCACACTAGATATACAGCCTGGAATTCACTTATAAAACAAGAAAAAAATCTATAAAAAAAGTCAAAAAAAAAAAAAAAAAAAGAACATTACAAAAAATCACACCAATAAATAAAGGATTAAAAATAATACTTGTTTCTACAAACAAATAATAATAGCCCAAAAATATCTACTCAAAAATGAAAAATGAATTATACTTACGACTGATACCTACGAACTCATCCAACAGATGGCGACACATGAGAAACAAATCACCTAACACATACATGGCTGCAAACCTTCCCTTCGATTTCAGACATGCACTTCCAGGACTACACACATGCGAGGAACCCTCGTGTGGAAGTAGAGGCCCGATGATGGTAGTATGAAATTACCGAAAGCGCATGCCATAACGGGGTGACGACGAAACCGTTCTGAGACGTCTCCTGACACGATGAGTATAACTCTTTCCACTTAAATCTTTTAATTAATAGTAAATTTAAAACGTTTGATTGTGCGAATGAATGAATGTAGAACTGAAAATATATAACCTAATTGTTTTATCTCTAAAAAAGTTTTTATAACTAACCAAAAACCTGCAACATGAAAGACCTGGCAGGCCGGGAGCACCTCATAATCTTTTTATCATGCAGACACTCCTGAATCTGATCCACCTATGTCTTCCTTGGCCTTCCTCTGCCTTTCCTTCCTGCCTTTCCTTCCTGCCATTTGGGCTAAAAAGATTTTCCTAGTAAGCATCTTATCACTCATTCTTTCAACATGGCCAAACCACCGAAGCATATTAGTCTCCACCTTGCTAACAACATTTTGCTTCACATTACACAACTGCAACACATCTTCATTCCTCACACAATCAGAAAGTGTCTTGCCACAAACCCCCGTAAGTAACGCATTTCTCCAGCACACAAACAACTCTTATGTTTCTTCTGTAGCACCCAGGTTTCACTGCCATACATCAGAGTAGGGACAATTATACTTTCATATACAAGCATGCGGGACTGTCTTGAGAACCCATCATTCCTGTGAAAACCTCCCAAAGCAGCCATGACTTTCAATATAGAATTCACTCGCCTACTAATTTCACCATCCAATTTGTCCGCTCTGTCAAATATGCTTCCTAAGTACACAAACTCATTCACCTGGTCAATAACTGTGCCATTTAAGACATATATTATATTCAGTACTACCAGTTCCTCTCTCCAAAACCATAACTTTGGTTTTTCCCTTATTTATACTGAGTTTGAATTTCATGCAAACTTCGTACATCAGAGACAACATACCTGCAACTCACTTTTGCTCTATGCCAACAGGACAGTGTCATCAGCATACAGCAATCTGTACACACGGATATCACCAAGACATAAACCACTATTATCTATTTTGGCATTACGCATGCACGCATCCATAAAAATATTAAACAGCCATGGTGACATTACACAACTCTGTCTGACTGCTGCCCCAATAGAAAACCATTTTGATAAAACACCATTCACTCGTACACAAGCTCTACTGCCAGCATACATGGCTTTTACACTGTTAAGTAGATTCCCAGTAACTCTATATTCATTCAATACCTTCCACAAAAGTGTCCTATTCACTCGGTCATAAGCTTTCTCTAAATCTATGAAGCCAGCAAAAACTTTCTAACCAACAGCCAGATACTTTTCAATCATCATGCGTAATGCAAAAATCTAGTTAGTGCAGCCTTTACCAGGCATAAAACCACTCTGAACATCCCACACTTTCTCTGATGTAAGACCCTGTACTTTTTTAATAACAACCTTACCAAACACTTTCCCTGGCACACTTAATAGGCTAATACCACGATAGTTCTTGCAGTCAGTCTGATCACCTTTTCCCTTATACAAGGAAACAATAATAACATCCTTCCAATCCCCGAGGGACCATTCCTAACTCCCAGCACAACTGGCAAATTTCAGTTAACCAGTCAATTATAGAGTCACCACCATATTTCAACATCTCTGCAGTTATGCCACCAACTCCCGGAGCCTTACCATTCTGAAGAGATTATAGAGCTTTACACACTTCTTCTCTTGAGATCCCTCCTGTGCTTCCATCCCTCATTGTGACATCATCTGCAACTGTCTCAGAATCATCTTTGCTTTCCTGATCTAATAACTCATATAAGTATTCACCCATCTTTCACTTAACTCATTGGGCTCCCATATCATTTCCTCGATTTCATTCTTCACACAACTTACAACTTTGTTTCCCCTATTTTTCCTGAATTTCATGTACTTCCAGAAGGACTTCTTATCTTGCCAAAAAGCCAGTTTATGCCTTTCCACCTTCTCCTTCCTATCTTTTGCTTTACTCTGGCGAACCACCTTAGCAGCTTCACGCTTCTTACAGTGATATTCATCCACAGAGACTCTACCTTACAACATCCCCAAATAGGCTTCCTTCTTTCTCTTTACTGCCTCTTCAATCTCACTATTCCACCAAGCATCATGCCTATTGTTACCCACTATTGTGGTGATTCAGACCTCTTCAGCAGCAGTGACAACACAGTTCTTAAAACATTCCCACTTCTTTTCTACATCCCTCTCACAAGACTTCAGGTCCTTCAGTCATTCTCTGAGTATGTCAGAATAATGCTGATGATTTTCAGGGAGCCTTTCAACCTTTATTCTTTCTATCCTGGGTCTCTTCCTATTCCTTTTCCTCCAACCAACATTAAGTTTCACTCGTGACACTACCAAGTAATGATCAGAACCAACATCCGCACCTCTCATCACACGAGAGTCAACAACTAAGTGTTTTAGATGCTGATCATAAGACAACAAAATCTATCACACTCTTTTGACCAAGCATACGATTTTCCCAAGTATATGTGTGGATAAGTATATGTGTGCATCCTTCCAGTGCTTACGTATGGTGCAGAGACGTGGACCTTAACTAAAACACATACAAAGGCTGCAGACAACTCAAAAACGCATGGAGAGGTGCATACTTGGTGTAACCAGGAGAGATAAGAAGAGGAACTCGTGGATCCGAAAAATGACAAGAGTGGAAGACATCATGATCAGAGTTAAATCCCTGAAATGGCAATGGGCTGGACATACTGCCAGAAGGACAGATCATCGATGGACAGCCGAAATTTTAGATTGGATTCCAAGGGACAGGAAAAGACCCAGAAGAAGACCACATGGGAGATGGGTGGATGAAATTCGAAAGTATGCAGGGGTGACATGGAGGAGACTGGCACAAGACAGACCGTTGTGGAGGAAACTTGGGGAGACCTTCGTCCAGCAGTGGATTGATAATGGTTGACAATGATGATGATGATGATGATGTGTGGATACACTTGTGGTTGAAAAAAGTATTAGATGCACACAAACCATTCTCAATGCAGAGTTCAATTAATCTTTCACCATTATCATTCACACAAGGATCATTAAACTTACCCAGAACATTGTCAGAAATTGCATTCTTCACGCCTACTCTAGCATTGAAATTCTTTGCTATTATAACTTTTTCTTTAGCACCAAACTGGCTCAAACCAGCTTTTAGCTCATTCCAGAAATCTTCCTTCTTATCATAAGGTTCTGAGTCACAAGGAGCATACACTACAACAATTACAATTCTCTGAAGTTTCACTTTCAAATGAATCCAGAGAATTCTCTCACGCAACTATAGTAAATTTCGAGCTCTCGTTATTTGACTTAGTGAGTGAGTGTTTTCGTGTTTTGAGTGGTTCTTTTTGTCCCAGCCTTCAGTTAAAGGTCTGGGGCTTCGTTTTGGTTTACTTCCCGAGCTGGTGAGTGCTTATTTTGTGTTGTTTCTTCGTTTGCTTACGTTTTGACCGGGCCGGTTGGCCCTGTCTGGGCGCCGCCATTAAAGATGGCGACTTCCGGAGGTGAGGACAAGTTTCCCGACCTCACTTCCGATGGTACTCGTTCTTCTTCTTCGATGCCTGGCTTCCCTACGCCGTCTTCCCCTTCCGTCGGAGTTCAGCTGCCTTCCGATGATGCTTCTTCTCGCTACCCTCTTGCTGTGATGTCACCGATCAGCTCGACTTCGTCAGCGCTCCTCAAGGATCCTGTTAACATGGACACTATTCCTGCTGCATCCCCTGGGCCTTTAGCGTCGTGCCAAGCAGCTCCACCTTCATATTCAGCTGCGACCACAAAATCTCGTCCTGCTGTTGCTGAGATGTACACTGATGCACCTAGTTTGAAATCTCGCCTTCACCGTGTTGGGAACTCTTTCCAATTGGACATACCAGTAGTTTCTCCAGAAGGACAAGCCTTCACTATAATCCTGGATCGAGGAGTTTGTTTTGTCGCCTTGCCGAATACACCTCTCTGTGTGTATGAAGACGCCCTAAAAGGTATGTTTCATCTGATTGTATTCAATTTATGCTGCGTCGTCCTACTATTGTAATTGTTTATTTTACAAAAGCTGATTATGCTCACGAGGTTATTTTGAGGGGTCTCGCTATTCGAGATCAGCATTTGTACCCTGATCCCGTTGCACATCGTCCTGTGAGTGTATCATTCTATTCAGTGCCACCAGAAGTGTCAGATTCCATGTTATATGTTGTTGCTTCTAGTTTGGGTCGTGTTGTCGGCCCGATACACACCCATTCCGCAGCGCCCGCTAAGCCGGATGGCCGAGCGGTCACCCGTTCTATACAGGGAGCTCGACGAGTTGCACGGATTGTATTCCCTCCACAAGATTCCATTGAAGCCTGTCCCACTCAGTACAATGTTAAATGTGGTGATCATGTGAGACGTATTGACGTTCTTACTCAATTTCACTGTGGGAAGTGCAAGGAATTTGGACATAATCAGACAGAGTGTAGATATGTCTCCTCTCGACCGCCTACTACTATGGATCGTTTACCTCCTTCTCGGAACGCGGAAGCAACTGTCTTTGCACGTCCTTCTGCAGCATCTTCCACAACGTTGGATGCTGAGTCGGCAGTACCTCAACCACCACCTGTCACTGTTGCTCACTACCCTGATCTTCCATCGACTGCACCTTTCCGCCCTCCGGATGTTCCTGGACATTCAGATGGCGGCAGCGGTGTTTCGGATGCTGAGACTTCAATCGCAGACTCAGAGGATACCTATTGTAGTACTGGTGACCCTGCTCCCAGTGATGGATCTGTGGCAGACTCGAGATCTCGAAATGAGAAGCGACTGGCTTCCCGCGGTCGCGGCGCGAAGGCTAAACGCGGAAAGCCTCCTGGTCACTCTCCTCGTGCTTCAAGTAGGAAGCGTACTTCTCCAGCTGCGTTCAAAGATTATGAAATGTCTATGGACATTGAGGTGTCCTCGGGTGTTCCTCCCTTTGATGATTTTGCACAACAGCTGCGGCATTACAAAATATTAGAGCAACCTTTATCTCATAAGCAAATTTATAATTTGCTCTGCTTTGATGTGAAAAGGCCTGCAATAAAAGCTTTTGTTCTTGAAGCGGGTGCGCTCATACCGTCTGTTCTTCAACAGCTTACACATGTGGCAGCAGCTATTCAGAGTGTGGACGATGCTTCTGGTGATTATGGTGAACTTGTTGTAACGATTCTCCGCCAAGTAGAGAAGTTTAAGGCTGTTACTTCCACAATACATCAGCCGACAGTGGATTTGACTATTCCAGATCACGACGTTTAATTGTAGGGGTTTTGCTACCCCGGAGGTTAACTCTCTTGTGTACGAGGATTTGGTTTCTGCCCAGGCAGATCTTCTACTACTACAGGAGACTAACTGCGATGCACACACCCCATACCACTTATGGCGTACATGGCCATATACCTTTTTCCATGACTATCGTATTAGGAGACGGGGCGGTGTAGCAGTTGGTGTCCACCATCGTCTGTTGCATCGCTTCTCGTCTTATGCAGTTCAATCCATATCTCTGGGTCGACTACAATGTTTTTCGTTTACTATTGATAATGTTACCTATCATGTGCTTAACGCACACTTCCCGCAGAATGCATCTCTGGTGACAACCTTTTGTGATTGTCTTCGAGATGCCCTTGCTGCTCTCCCCGCTCAGGATTTTGTTATCCTGGGTGGGGATTTCAACTGTACTCTCGAGCCTTCCCTCGATAGGTGTTCATCCAGAGGTGAATACCGTCGAAATCTTACATCTTTGCTTTCACCTATCATTCATGACTTTCAGCTTGTTGACGCTTTTCGGCATTTACGACCAACTGACATTTCCTACACGTGGCATGGTCCGGTGACACTTGGCTCTCCATTGGCACGACTTGATCGTGTGTATGTCTTGACGACGATGACTCCGTCCATTACAGACGTGGTACACATTCCTACGGTTTCCTCCGACCACTGTGCAATATGTCTCACTGTCTGTGAGACTTCTACACCTTCTCGTACACGTCGCACGTGGACTTTTGATGATGAGCTTCTCACGGACCCTGGATTTTGTGCCGCAGTCAACCAATTTCTAGCCGATAGGCGTTGTCTTTTAGACTCCACACCGAGTGCTCTGCATCTTTGGTTGAAGGTTAAGAGTGATCTGCAGTTCTTTGTTCGCAATTACTCCTTTACTGTTTGCACCGAACATTCCCAGAAGATTGCCAATCTACGAGGTTATCTGTCAATTCTGACTCCGGCAGACCCTCAGTATACCGTGTATCAAAGTGATCTCTCTGCACTTCTTAAACCATTGGCACGGCAAGCTGTCCGGCGGATGCGCTGGCGTCATATCTCCTCGTCTGCGCAGTCGTATGAATACTTTGCTAAAATGGAGTCTAAGAAGCGAGCCTCATCCTCCATACGACATCTCCGCCTCGCTGATGGTACCGTTACCGATGATCAATCCGTCGTGTGTTCCCATGTTCGGAATGCCTTTGTGGACAAGTACCGAGCGGTACCGCAGACTACTGATCTTTCTTCTTCTTCGCTTCTTTCTAATCTCCCTCAGTTCCCAGCTCACCTTTGCTCTTTCTTACAATCGGATTTTTCCCCTTCTGAACTCCGAGAGGCGTTCGCGTCTCTTAACCCGCATGCTTCTCCAGGACCTGACGGTCTTCCACTTTCCTTTTACCGTGCTTTCTTTCCGTCCTTACTACCCTTTCTGTCAGCAGGTTTTTCTTGTGCTCTTTCTTCTTCTGTGTTACCGCCGGACTTCACTGTAGCACATATTACTCTCCTGACTAAAAAGGGAGACCTTTTGGATTATAAACTCTACACTAAATTACTTTCTCGCCGACTTAATATTGTCCTTCCTTTTCTTGTTTCTCCCGACCAGTCATACACTGTGCCTGGTCGGTCCATTAATAATAATACCACTTTTCCAATTCTTCTTACCTTCCCTGCTCGTAAATTTTCTGAACCTTTGGCACTCCTTAATATCGATCAAAAATCTGCCTTTGATAACGTTTCTCACGATTATCTCTGTACTGTTCTTACTTCTTTTGGTTTCCCTCCTTCTTTCGTTTCTATCCTTTTCAGTCTCTACCGGGGTGCCCGTCTTCACGTTCGAACGGCCTTCTTTTTGACGGCGGCTGTGCCTTTCCAACGTGGGATCCGGCAGGGTTGTCCCCTTTCGGGACAACTCTTTGCCTTGGCCTTTGAGCCCTTTCTTCTTGCAGCGAAACGATCCCTTCTCTCTGCTATGCCACCCACAGTCGCTAGCACTAGGCATCACTGCTGTGTATATACTGCGTATGCCGATGATGTTGCGTTCCGACCACCTCTTTGATGTTTTATATCAAGTTTATCAATCCTATGCGGACTTATCTGGTGCTACTCTTAATGCTGCAAAAAGCACCGGCTTATGGTGTGGATCGTGGGTGGGCCGTACTGATGCCCCATGGGGTGCGGTGTGGTCCTCTTCTCAGAAAATTCTTGGTACTTATATTGGGCATCCGTTTACGGCAGCAGTTGCTTCGTGGGATGCTTTACGCCCACGTCTTCACCGTACGGTGGGATTCTGGAAATCAATGCACTCATACACTTCTTACCATCAGCGTGCTGCCATTGTACGTTGTTACCTCTTGCCACTTTGTTTCTTTACCTGGTCTTCTACTGTACTGCCTACGTATCGTCTTGATCATATCAAAAGTCTGTGTACATCGATGATTTGGTCCACAAAGCACTGGGTCGCGGCGGCGACGCTCAACCTTTCACAGGAGCACGGCGGCATCAATTTACCGGATGTGCACATATATTATCGTGCTCACAGACTTGTTTCCTTTCTTCGGATCTTGGTTGCTCCCACTCCGTCCCTTTTTTCTACCCTTGATGTTCTTCTCTCTCTTCACGATCCATCTTTCTCCTTTTCCCTTTATCTCAAGATGGATTCCTTCTCTTCTTCTTCCATTAATTTTCCTTCTGTTCTTTCTGAAGCTCTGACGTTCCTCCACGCTCTTCCTCTTTCCCGGGCCCCTCCGACCACCACCCTTGATCTCTTGGATGAACCTCTTTTCTTTTCCACCCTCGTCCATTCCTCCAGACAGCCTTTTTTTTTTTTGCCTTCCTGGATCCGCTCCGGTATACTAACTGTTCGCGCACTCGTTAATCCCGACTTGACCTGGAAACCCCTTACTTCCTTATTTTCCGATCCTTCACCTTCCCATGCTACTGATTATGCTCTTCTTCGCTCTTCCCTCGGTTTTCTTTATCCATCTCTCGTCAATTCTCATGGCCTCGTCTCTGTCCTTGGTCCCAGTCTCCCTATTCCTTTTTTTCTCTCTATTAGAGGCGTTTCTGTCCCTATTCTCTCAGTTTCCACTGTTTCCTTTTACCGTTTCTTTCGTACACCTACCGCAGCTCCGCACCCAATTTCTGATGTTCCTTCTTCCCTCTCTCAGGCCATCTGGTCTGCCTCTTCTTCTCCTCTTTCTGCACCGTTGGAGTTTAACATTCACTGGCGATATCTCCACCGCCGGCTTCCTGTCCCTCTTCTTCTATCCCGTATGTCTCTCCTTTCTTCTTCCATTTGCCCATTTTGTGAGTCCATAGGAGATATCGTCCATATGTACTGGCATTGTCCCATCCTGATTCCTGTTTTGCATTGTGTATTTCGTTTCGTGAATCATATCACTTCTCGCAATCTACCTTTTCTCGCCTATTCCTGGTTGCTTTTAACGAAGCACCCTCCGTCTCGTTTACCGGACGTTTGCGCCTTTCTCTTTGTTTTGGTGAAACAAGCAATATATATCTATCATCTTTATCTCCGGAATGCCGCAGACTCTGCTAATCCCCTTATTGCGAGTGACAGAATCCTCACCTATTTTCGCAGCTGTTTAACAGCTCGCCTCCGCCTCGAATATGCAGAAGCACAATCTACTAATTCTTTAGCACAGTTTCGTCAAGTCTGGGCGCAGGATGCCGGTTGGTTCCGGATTGATGGTACCACCATTAGTCTATCGTTTTAACCACTCAGTACTCCTTGCAAGTTGGAACGTGAGGAGTTTTCTTTGTTCTGTAGCCTTTTGTTTGTTGTTTCTTCCTCGCATTGTCGTGATTATTGTGCTACATTTGAATTGCATTCTGAGGATAATCATTTTGGAGCTTGACTACTGTGTCTCTGTATCTTTCCTCATGACACAGGTTATCCACCATGTGTTGTTCTATTATGGTGGTGTCCTCATGAGTTTGAGGACTCTTGTTTTTCGAATGTGTTCTACGACGTGTTCTACCCATTCATTGCTGTTCTGTGTATGTGTTCCGTAGTATATTTGTGATGGTGCTGTAATCCCGAGCAATTTGTATTGTATCTTGGTACTGTGCTGAACCATTGAGTTGCCTCAGTATTCTTATGTTCTATTGTACCATGTGCTAATGGAGGAATTGTTATGTATATATGATTATTGTTTATACATTGTGCATTTTCTGGATGAGTTGTTTGGTGCCATGGAAATCGGCTGTTTCCTATGTTTCTCACTATGACATTACACAGGGTTTGTTATGAGAATTTATTTGCTGATTTCCTAGTACTTCTGTCTCGTTGTTTGCCTCTACCGTATTGTTGCATTTTGCTTATTTCCTTAGTGTTTTCATTATATTGTTTTTTAATGTACTGTTCTGCCGCCGTTTTTGTTTTTTTGATTATGTTGCGTAATGTTCAAACTTTCAGTGCTTTGTATAGCAGAAGAGTTTTTTTTAGTGCCCACGTGCTTTATCTGTTAATCACTTGCATAGCTCCTTGCATGTGGCATTTTTTATTTTTCTGGTGTTTTTTGAGATTTGCACATGTGTTTCGTTTTTTTATAGTGTATAAGTTTGTTGTGTTTCCTCCCTGTGATTTTGCATTGTGTTTTTTATAAGTTGATTACCTATGTCGACCACTATGTTTTCCTGTAAAATTTGCACCATGTTTTGGTCTATTCATGAGAGATTGTTGACAATGTATCGCCATTTAAATCTTTTAACTTTGTGTTTTTTCCGGAGGCTAGTTTTGCTCCGACATATGTCGTTCTCATATATTGTTATCACATTACTCCTTGAGGTGCGCTATGTGCTCTTATTCCTTTAGCATAATGTTTTGATTTCTATGTGTACAATTGTACACACTGTGATAGTTTCTCATCCGTTTTAACTTTCTGGTTTATTTCTGGATGGGGGTCCTGCTCCGGCATTTGTAATTATTCATGTTTGTTCTCCAGTTATTTCTCATGTTTTAACAGCGTGTATGAATCTGTACTGTTTTTCTACCAATAAAGATTGTTTGAACTATAGTGAATCAAGTTGTTCTTCATCTTTTCACTTAAAATCACACCTACACCAGCCTGTCCTCTCACATTATCCAATACTCCAGACCACACACTGACTGTGCCATTCACTTCTACCCCAATTTCCTTCTTTTTGGTTTCACTTACACACAGCACATCCAGTCTATTCTTATTCATCTCCTCAATCACCTCACTCATCTTGCCATTTATACCTCTAGTATTCCATACACCAATCTTATATTCACTCAGCCAAGATCTCTTTCTCATACGCCGTTTAGAAAGTCCAGGTCGATTCTGTGGTGGACCGTACTTCTCAAGTGCGGTAGGTCCACCATATCCCACACTTGAGTCATTCTTAATATTTCTTTTTGTCTTTTTAATCAGGTATGTACATCAGTGTGGGGGATTAGCCCACAGCTGAGGGTTCCAGTTGGTGATTCAACTTAAGGATTCTGGAACAAAACCCACTGAGTTGGGGTCTTTTCGCCAATGCCATACAGAACTAGCTGGCACCTCTCCAAGATTCACAGAGGCCCTATTTGCTGTTGTGTGTGCCATTGTTACCATGGAGCACCCCGAGGAGGCAAACCCATCGCTCACTACGACCACCCGTCCTAGACTATAGGACCCGGGAAAATACTTTTGCATGGCTGGGACTTCAAGTGGCTGTGATCTTGGCATGTAATATTGTTCTAGTTTACATTACAATGCTGCACTCCCTTAATCATGAAGTGTAAAAAATACTACCACAACTGAAAGGAAGAGAACAGTAAGACACTAAAATGAAGATAAACTTACATTTTTGACAAATCTTTCCTAGTAAATACCCTCACAACCTATTTAACAGCCTTGTTAATTCTCTAAAATTCCCTTTAGAACGTCAAAAGGCAATAACCTAACTTTCTGGATGTGAACCTTAGAGCCTCAGGAAGAAAAAATTACTACACAGTTATATAAAAAACTCTACCAACACCAATAAAGTTCTGAACTACCACTCTTACCATCCCTTATTAAATTTTATCTGGCTTCACAATTACTGAAAAAACAGAAGCACTGTATTCTTCAAAAACATGAAAGAAACTCCATAAAAAAGAATTAAAAAGTACTCTTGCTGAAAATAATTATCCTTCTACAATGATAGAATTTTTTTTAACAACAACAACAAAAAATGTCAAATAGTAAACAATAAAGCAATAACATGAAACTTACCAGAAAGGTCACTTACCATAAGGGTATGTTTGAAAAGCTTCAGTGGATTAGCTTAAAATTCCACTTTCAATTTGTTTCTGAACTGAACAATAAAGTTCAAAAACTATCCCCCTCCATTAAACAAAAAGAGGAAAATGTCCTGCTACAAGATGGAATGGTCTACAGTGTACACTGAAATTGTGGTAAACACATATGTATTAGAAACTGGGAGACAACTTCGCATTCACACAGCTATAAGGATCCTTTCCAGCAAGACAGGCCCTAACACACACATACAAAGTACAGGAGGATATTCAATTAACTGGGCTCTAAAAATTCTCTCACATCAACAGCACTTTGTAAGATGGAAATTGGAGGAAAGTCAACAAATCAAAAGAAGAGGTGCCATGATTAACGATCAGAAAGGCTAGGTTTCACCATTTGAGTGGCAGCACCTACTCTCTTGATTCAGTCCTGACAATGGGTTGATGTGCAATCCAAAAATTTTACAAAAGAAGGAAAAACTTAAGTCATCCTAGTAATCCCTGTATTGCTAAATTATACTTTTAAGATACATTTTTTTTCAGGTTTTTTTACTTTTCTGTTAAGCACATACCCAAATGACTGAATCTAATTGGCATCCTTTTAAACAAATATTGGCCATGCATACATCTAAATCAGGGATTTTGTTAAATTTAACTTCAATTTTACAGGGATTACTAGGATGAATTTTTTGTTGTTGTTTGTCAAATTTTTCAGTGGCATACCAGCCCATTGTCAGGATTGACTCAGGAGTGTAGGTGTAGCAACTCATGTAGTAATACCCAGCCTTTCTGGTCATTAATTGTGGCTCTTCATTTTTCAATTCCCACAGCTTTTTTCTACTTCTTTTTCACAAAGTGCTGTTGGTGTGATAAATATTTAAGGAGTTCCAGTTAATTGAATGTTTAGCATTTTGAACATGTCTGTCTAGTCCTGTTTTACTAGTAACATTTGTCTAGTGGCTTTATGTTCTGCAACACAGGTCCTAAATTGTCTCTCAGTTCCTCCTACATAGGTTCCTCCACAACTGCAGTTCACACTATATCCCACTCCTTCTTATGGCACAACATTGCATTCTTGGTTCTTTATGGCACGGAAGAATTTTTTAGTTTCGCTGTTTAGGCCCAGAGCATGTTGAACATGGAAATTTTTGCTAATTTGAAGTTTTTTGAATAACTGTTTATAATAGCAGACCTTCCTGGTTACCTTAAATTTGATAAACAAATACAAAAATATCTTGGGTATTCCCAGTAACTCCATAAAACTAAAGATATTTTGTCTCTAGGATTTGCCATGACTTCATTAATACATAGAATCAGAACATTTCGTGGACAGAATGCTAAGAGTTCCTTTTTCACAGCAAATGACTCGTGGACAATTAGATCCATTTGAGAAATTGCTAAACATAACAAAAAAATGACAACAGAATGGAAAAAATAAATGAATATGTTTCATGTTATAAGTAAAATATGCTATGATAAAACATAATAATTTTGAATGAAAATGGCACTTTTTTAGTTGCAGTAATACTTTACTTGAAAGTACAGCCATGCAGAAAGACATCCTCTATTTTGTCTCAGTGTGAATAATAATAACAGTTGTTTATAATTTTTGAAAGCCAATAGTTGAACAATAGGCTGTGGTTGTAATTCAACAGAGGTGCACACTATATTCATTTCCGAAAACTGCCTTCAATGTTCCCTCTCTCTCTTTGACCTTGATTAGTGCAGCATGTATGATACACCCAATCAGCATCATCCTATCCACTTCAGACCTTATATTCACTGACATCAGGGCTTGAAAATGTGGCTGTCTGCTCATCCATGATGACTGAAACCTTTTAGTTGATTAGCAAATAATTCAGTAGGGTAATTGAAATTCAGTCGGCTATTAGTATTATACGTTATTATGCCTATTGTTGAATATGTAAAGCTATCAGTTTCTTAATAAAGCTTATTTTAATTCACAGAAGTAATGCTTGACTGTGTTCCAGCATGGGAAACTGGTGTCTCCGCAACAGAAGTTGATGCCCTTAACAAAGAACACATGAGAAAAGAAATCACAAGCCCAGGAAAAACTCAGTTTTCTCCTATGCGACTCTTACACTGCCCATCTTTCCCCCAATGCTATGTGAAAAGATAGGCAGTGTAAGAGTCACATGTGCCTCACGAGCTGCTGCTTAGCCAATTGCTGTCGTAGGTCATAGAGCAAACCCAAGAACCCATGTTTCCGGAGAGCTGTTAGCAAAGTTTAAAACATTGAAGGATTCTTGCATCATCTACTCTAGAGGGAGAAAATTGAGTTTAGTTATTATACAATGGTTAATCTTTTAAATTAAGTTAGCAATATATTATTCGAGATATGTGTATTTAAATTTTTAACAAATCAAACTTTAAAACACAAAACAAAATTAACAGCCCTGCAGTTGTCGATTTTCAGCTGGCGAGTGAGATATTTGCCTGACTGGTGAACCAGCAACAAATTTTTCAAGCCCTGACTGACATTGTCAGTGATGTTGCAGCCTGATTACTTGTGCTGACATGGAATGTTGCTTGCTTGCTTTATATGCTTTCTAGCAGTTTACATTTCTCCCCCTGCGTGCGTGTATGTGTTTTTCACTCATTCAGTGCGTGAACTGTGAATAGCAACACAACAGTGCTTGGCCTTTGCAACCATTACAAACTCAGCAATGATAGAGAGAGATGTCTTCCATACCCAGGAAGAAACAAGAGATGTACACTACTTACAACAAAGAATGGGAACAAGATCATGAATTTTGTAGTAAGTAAAGAAGAAAAATATATAGTATACCTGTCAGGTTAAAGTTTCCATTAGGTGTGAAGGCTGAAGACCTTTAGCTGAGCATAAAAAAAACCCACAAAAGCACATATCTAATGAGTAACTTTCGAGCAAAACTCAGTTTATTAGAGCTTTTTTACACCTAAAAACAGTCCAAAAGAAACCTGTCACCATGGATAAGCTAATTTCCATTTTCCTCATGGGTTATCATGAGCATAATTACAATTCTTTGGACGGTGAAACATAACTTTTCTCCACATTATTTCCTTATAGTGAGATAGCTGCCAAAGTTGCATGTGGATAAACCAAGGCAACCACAACAGCACAAAATGTGTTTAGTCCATTTTGCCAAGATTTTGTGCTTTCTAGCAGATTTTGTGCTTTCTAGCAGTTTAGCTGAAGAAATCTGATTTTTTGGTTTCTTCAGATATATCAAGCAGAGGCAATGTGAAAACAATTCCTTATACAGTGCAATACTTTGATTCAGAATTAGGAATCTGGTAGCAACTACTGGTCTTTTACAAGGATCTCTCAGATATCTCTTCTAATATGAGTATTTAAATACTTTAAAGCATATAATTGAGATTGAGTCAAATGAATTACATGTTCAACACATTAGTGTCTTTTATGTGGAAACCATAATTTTGTATCCATAGAAAAATTTAAAATAATGGTATGTAACAAGCATGACCATCCTACTTCATTGGTCAAACTTGCATGTGGATATTAATAAAAATGAACAACAGTGTCATCATTAAAAATTTAAAAAATAGTCTGATTTTAAGTCAGAAGAGGGCAGCACAAGGCATTTTCTTGGGAGGGAAACAAAGGCTGGTAATATGTATCTAGGACTTTCACAGTAGAGTTTGACCACAACGATGACGGACGTAAGCTTAACTCCATTATGCTTTCAGTGTCAATACAGGAGGTGTGTGTGATCTTAAGAGGAAGAAACCAGCTCCAAAGATGTTCCAGTTTGGGATGAAAGGGCTCAGTAAGAGTTAAGGTTTTTTGACGTCCAGGCTGTATGTTTTTCCTTTTTTTTTTTTTTTTTTTTTAAATATTTTGTGATAAGTATTAGAATTTTTTATGTTTTATAAATAGTAGGTGGTTTTCAATTTCTGATGAGTGTGGGTAAATTTTTTTTTTGCTCGAATGACCATTTGATTTGGTTGATACTGTCTGTCTTCAGTAAATAACAAGAAAGTTGACACCAAATTTTCTGGTGTAATGAGCACGTCTTTTGAATCTATTCTGATGCAAATTAAATTTATCAAAGCTATTCAAAAGCAATGGAACCGGTATGGAAAACAATAGATCTGACGAAAGAAAGATTTTCAATCGGGTTTTTCATCCCTCAGATATTGCTGTAAACGGAATCGTGAGCTTACGAACTCTTAGAAACAGAGATATCGACAAAAATAAGATGTGACTTTACGTCCCCTGGTGGGAAAACCATGCATTATTTTAGGAAGAAAGTATTCTCAAAAGGTTTATCCATATAAGCAGTATCGGTCCAAGAAAAAAAAATTAGTCGAGTTTTCAGAATCCCAGATTTTGCTACGAATACATCAGAAGCAGAAATTAACACTTATGATCCCTGGTGGCAAACCATTCTTCAACACCTAGTGGCCAAACCATTCTTCATACAATTTCCATCAGGTCTTGTATGCGATACGGGAAGAATTTTTCAAATTGGAGCTTTAGAAGCAGGAATAACGCAGAAAACACAATTTACCTTTGTGCCCCCTAGCGGAAAGTCCATGATTTACTTGTAAATTTTGAATTTATAGGAAAAGCATTTCGCATCGGAAACACTATCCAACAAAGAAGGATTTTTCAAACCGGACTCCTAGAAGTAGAGATATTGACAAAAATAAGATATACATCTACGCCCCCTGGTGTAGAAACCATGCATTATTTCAAGAAGAAAATGTTCCTAAAAGGTTTGTCGACATGAGTAGTATCGGTCAAAAAATGACTTTTTTTTCAGTCGAGATTTTAGAAGCTCATATTTTGCTGCAAATACATCAGATGCAGAAATTAAGACTTACGCCACCTGGTGGCGAAACCATATTTTTACAAAAATTAGAAATTATGTGCAAACGATTTCCCATCAGGATCTGCATCCGGTGCAGAAAGAATTTTTCAAATCAGAGATTTAAAAGAAGAGATATAGGGGAAAACACAATTTACTGCTATGCCCCCTAGCGGAAACTCTATGAATTACTTGACAAATTTGAAATTATATGAAAAACATGTCACACAGAAAACACTATCCAACAAAGAAGGAATTTTTCAAATCGGACTCCTGGAAGTAGAGATATTCACAAAAATAAGATGTACATTTATGCCCCCTGGCGGAGAAACTGTGGAATATTTTAGGAAAAAAATATTCCAAAAAATTTACTGATGTGAGTGGCATCAGTCCACGAAAGAATTTTCCAATCGATATTATAGAAACTCTGATTTTATGGCAAATACATCAGAAGCAAAAATTAACACTTACGTCCCCTGGTGGCCAAAGTATTCTTTACAAAAAATTTGAAATTATATGCAAAAGATTTTCCATCAGGAGATGTATCCGCTGAAGAAAATGTTTTTCAAATCGGACTTTTAGAAGAAGAGTTATCGAGGAAAAGGTAATTTACTTTTACGCCACCTAGTGTAAAATCTATGCGTAATTTGAAAAAGTAACTATATCTAAAATACTCTTCAATATACATGGAATCGAAAGATAAAAATTGTTTTTCAATCGGATGTTTAGAAGCAAATATGTGGAATAAAACGTATTTTTTAAATTCAACATCATCTGCATTTACGCCCTTTACCGGCGCAATTTTAGATTGTAAAAAACAAAACAAAATGAAGGTTCATCATTTGCATATTTCAAGCTTCCCAATGCAAAAAAAAAAAAAAAATTCAAATCGGACTGATAGTTGCAGAGATATCGTGCGGACGGACGGACGGACAAACCGGTAACAGAAGCACGATCTTTTTTTACAAAAGACGTGCTAAAAAATAAAGTATTTTAGTTACATAAGGCTGTTTTAATAATATGTTTGCAAAGAGTCTTAGAAGTTTTTGTAAGTTAGTGCATAAAGTGCAGATGATATAGCCTGGAGGACTGTTGTGACGTAGATCCGATATAAGTTTTTTTTTTTTTTTTTTTTTTTTTTGATTGGAGGTTTAACGACCACCGTGAGCAACTCAATGGGCTATAAGCAGTCACCCGTCCCTAATTTAGGGTCACTGGTTCCAGGGAAGGGAGAGAGCCAGTGCCGTAAGACAAACACAACATCCATGCTTGACCGGGATTCAAACCCGGACCCCTTTCGGACGAATGATCAGAGGCCATCGCTTAGACCACTGCGCCACCGGGGCGGCGATATAAGTTTTAGTAATACGTACAGATACAGTAAGTCAATTTGAAACAGTCATTATGCTAAGGTCAGTTAGTTTCTGGTCACTCAGCTTTGTGGCTATTAATAATTTTGTATTAATAAAAAAAAGTGAAAATCTTTGTCTTGAAAGCAAATTAAAACTGTCACATTATAAATAACCATTAAGCATGGAAGTAAATGTCTTTCTTATGATGTAGAGGATTTAGTCATCAAGACATACAATGAATTCAAATATTTAAAATTTTTGTGCTGAATAGTAATACAATCAAACAGCTGTCCAAGCACGATAAAAATATATGATGAAGATCTCAAAGTATTTGATAAATCCTAAAATATATACATGATAAAAAGGCAAGATATTTCACATGTGTAGCACATGCATCACAGGCTGTGAACTGATTTGGGCCAGGTGCTTGCGGGTATACATATAGTCATCGTCGGAGACATGTGCGCATAATTCTGCGCAAGATACAGTAAATAAGCATTGAAAAACATATATGTGTGGTCTCTTATGCTAAATAAGAAGTGAGTCATTTGCCAAAAATCTCCAAGCAGAAGGAACAACAATAGGAGTTTTGTTGTTACAACATTGGTCACCATATGCCCTGTTGGTACATACATACTTTCTGAAAACAAAGTAAGTTTTTTAGTATGAGTTTGTAAAAGAATAAAAGCATCCTTCCATAGTGGTGTAAATGAATCCTCTTTCCCTAGATGGGCTAGGGCTGCAGCAGATGATCCAATTCTTACAGAGTATTTATGTTCCTGGATTTGAGTCAATAAATTGCGAAGGGTAGATCTGATATAAGTTTTAGTAATACGTACAGAATCATTACTCACCAAAGAGATGCCGTACACTCCACATTGTTTAAGGATCTCAGGTTTGTCTGTGTCACTATGAAATGCACTTAATATACTAAAAGTAGAATCACCAAAATCAATTCTGTTTCTAAGACACAAATTATGAAGGAGAGGTGTAATAAGTGGGTGATAAGAGAGTGAACCAACAATTTTTTTTTTTTTGTTGTGTTATCTTCAGGTGTAAGAGTAGTAGAGGTTACATGATGATATCTTGAAATAAGAATGTAAACATGTGATGAAGCGCAACCAAAGTGATTAGCAATGTTAAAAATTCTAGAAAGCTCTAAATCACGGAAAGCGATTGTAGATGAATGGGTATGGGCTAGTGCTACCAAACTACGTAGGGCTGCAAGCTTATGTTTGCAGGGTGATGTGAGTAAAAAGGAATAAGAAGTGGAGTGAAAGAAGGTTTATGATAAACTGCAAAAGATAAGGAGTTAGTTAAAGGGTCACGAGTAATCAAAAAATTGAGAAACGGCAGAGAAAAATTACTTTCAAAGTTGATAGTAAATTGGATGGAGGGAAAAGTCAGAGATAGGTGATCTTTAAATAAATTCAAAAGTTTAATGGAATGTGGCCAAAGCATGAAAATATCATCTACATAATGGATATATATCAGGGGAGGTGGAAAAAATGAAGAAAGAGTAAAAAGTTTCTAGGTGCTGCATGGTGAGTTCCTCAAGTACACTGGGCAAAGGGAAGCCCATGGGGGCTCCACTCTCCTGTCGGTAGACGACATCTTGGAATTGAAAGTAAGTACAATTAGAAACAAGAATGAAAGCAATGTGGAATGTACGGCATCCCTTTAGTGAGTAATGATTCGTAATATGATGCATGCTAATAATTTTTGAAGCCAATTTCAGCTATATAAATTCTTGATGATGAGAATGTAGGGATTTTTTCCCTAGATCAAAATTTTATTGAGAAACTAATTAAACCAAATGAGCAAACACTTTTATGTTGCTAATTATTAGAAATAAAATTATGATTACAGTAGAAATCTTCACTGCGCCTAAATTCCGTTTTTGGAAATTTCAAGAGGCAAAAAACTTGCATCTTAGGAGGTCATCAAGATAGGTTTAATCAGGTTCTGTGGATGTCGTTTTTGTCTGCAGGACCAAAATAAATCTGTGATGTGCATCGGCCATCACCGCGATTTTGCTACGAGGATTAATAGAAAATGAATCAGCGATGTATGTTGGCCGTCACCACGATTCTTCTATGGGGGTGGATACAAAATAAATCTGCGATGTACATTGGCCATCGCGGCAATTTTGCTACGGTGATCAGTGCAAAATAAACCTGCGATGTACGTCGCCGCCATTCTTTTACAGGGATGAGTACAAAATAAACCTGCAATGTACGGTGGCCATCGCCGCTATTCTGCTATGGGCATGAGTACAAAATAAACCTGCAATGTACGTCGCCGTGATTCTTCTACAGGGATGAGTACAAAATAAATCTGTGATGTACATCGGCCGTCGCCGCGATTCTGCTACGGAGATGAGTACAAAATAAGCCTGCGATGTACGCCGCCGCCATTCTTCTACGGGGATGAGTACAAAATAAATCTGTGAGGTACATCATCCTTCGTGAGAAAAAAAATTATGATTACGGAAGAAATCCTCATTACGCCTAACTTTTGTTTTCGGAAATTTTGAAAAGCGGAAATCTTGCATCTATGATAGGCAGTCTACAAGATGGTTTAATAGGGTTCTGGGGATGTAATTTTTGTCTGCAGGACCAAAATAAATCTGCGACGTACTTTGCCTGTCACCGCAATTCTGCTACGAGGCTTCTGTCTGAAAAGGGAAAAAATGGGAAGGAAACATGACAATTTAAAAAAAAAATCGTATTTTTGGCTGCAAAATCATATTAGCGTACTGCAGCATGATTTATCGTACTAAATATGATAAAATCAGAACAGTTGGCAGGTCTGTGTACATATTACTAAAACTTATATCGGATCTACCCTTCGCAATTTATCAACACGAATCCAGGAACATAAATACTCTGTAAGAATGGGATCATCTGCTACAGCCCTAGCCCGTCTAGTGAAAGAGGATTCATTTACACCGCTATGGAAGGACGCTTTTGTTCTTTTATGAACTCATACTAAAAGACTTACTTTGTTTTCAGAAAGTATGTATATCATGGCATATGGTGACCAATGTTGTAACACCGAAATTCCTATTGTTGTACCTTCTGCTTGGAGATTTTTGGCAAATGACTCATTTATTATTTAGCATAAGATACTCCACACATATATGTTTTTCAATGCTTAATTACTGTATCTTGCACATAATTATGCGCACATGTCTCCGACGATGACTATATGTACAACCGCAAGCACCTGGCCCAAATCAGTTCACAGCCTGATGATGCATGTGCAACACATGTGAAAGATCTTGTGTTTTTATCATGTATATATTTTAGGATTTATTAAATACTTTGAGATCTGCATCATTTATTTTTATCTTGCTTGAACAGAGCTGTTTGATTTGATTACAGTGAATTCATTTGATAATCTCTGAAGATAGAAAAACTGAAGCATTTTGCTGAATTTGTGAAACTTGAATTATATGAAATCCTGTGATATGCTAGTACACATTAGCTATCGTTACATCCTGCTGCTGATTGGATTTTGCACTGATTGCCTGCATTGAAATCTTACTTCTTGTAAAAGAGTAGACTATCCAAAATTACATGGCCATTCTTTGCCACAAATAGAGTGTATGATGAAACCAAAATTGGTCACAACCTTCCTGAGTGCTAGCTCACATTTTTTTACAACACAATTCCTCTCTTTGAGACAGTTTTTACGAAACTGGACAGTAGCTCATTTGCCTCAATTCAGATGCATAAAATTATGCAAAATTTACTCTTTTAGTAAGCGTCATTCCATGTCAATCAAACAGTTACAAATTTATTTTGAGCCTTAACATCTCAGATTTGCTTGATTTTTGGTAAATTGGTAGTGCCTATGGAGTACATGGTTAATCCAAAATTTTAGATTTTTTGAAGATGTAGTTTCTTAATGAAAATTTTTGAAAATTGCAAAAAATGTGAAATTTAGGTGCAGTTTGATATACAGAAATGTCTATAGATTTTAATCATAGAAATATCAACTAGGGCATATTTTAAAGCTCTTCTAAAGGACTTTATTTGGATATACAACTCATACAAATTGTGAAGAAAAAAACTGATGATTTTCACAATTTTGATTTTTGAAAATCTCAATAAACACAATTTTTTATTTTTTAGAAAAAATATATGTCCAACTGAGACATTTCATGAGTTTATCTGCAAAATTTCAGAATGGAATCATACTTAAAAAATGAAATAAGCATTAAATTAGATTTTAGTGATGTACACCAAGAATGAAATGCTCAACATCTGATTTCTGTACAGAATTGTAACTATATAACATTGGTTTTAAATGTTAATTATTTATGATTTCACTTATGTTTACTGGTGAAAAAAATACAGAATTGAAGGTTGTACCTTACACAAATCCCAAGTCAAACTTATGAATCCAAGCCAAACTTCAATATGGTCAGTTGTTAGGGTTCGCTCGAGAGCCATTTCGTCAAAAGTTGTACCCTACTTTGATTATGTCCAGTTGTTAGGGTTAACTCAGTTTTGGCTGTGTCAACATCATATGGAATGGGTAAATGTTTCCAGATAATAATTAAAGATTCTTGAGTTAAGAGTTACTATTTACATACCACTTGAAGTTCCATGTCGTACTTGGCCATTAGGGCTATCTCATCAATGCTACACTCTTGTAGAATTGCCGAAGAAATCTTCAAGTTAGGTCAGGTTCATAATAAATTTAAAAGCTTTAAAGAATTCCAGTTAAAATCATTATATACACCACCATATAGTCTCAATCGCCATTTTTTTTATTGCAGCTCTATTTATTTTAAATCTCAGGGGTTCTTGAGTTTTTTTAGAAGTAAGTTGATAATCTCTTTCATCTTCGGAATAAATTGCTCTGTTTTTCCAAGGTTTTCACTAAATGCAAATTTACTACTTTTATTAAGTGCATTTATTTGCAGCTGATTAAGTTCCAATTGTGATAGGTTTACATAGGTATGGTTGATATTATCCTGATGTTGTTGGTCCTGCTTCCTTGGCATCAATATTGCCAGTTTCTTTAGATGTCTATATTGGTTAGCTTTCCTGCTTTTTTCCAAGCATATATGCAATCTATTCATTATATTATCAATTATGTCATCTGTATATTTTTTCCTAGTATTAGTATACAGGTTATACGTATGACTGTTGAGACAACTGGCAAATCCTCTGTCTCTTTGTTCTTATTTCTGCTCTCAGTCTTTTAGTTTCACTCTTTTCGAGTATTCTTTGATCCCTAGTGTTTAAAGGTCTTAATTCTTAAGTAATTGGAAATAACCCCATTGTCCCGGCTTTGTTTAAAAAAATCAAGATGGTCAACTTAGTCATTGAGTTTTACTCTTGTTTTCTTATAGTTTTGAATATCATGATTCAGCATTTTCTCTTGAGTCCATGCAGCACCATGGGCAACCATGCTTCCCGCAGGTGTTATTGCGTTAATTACATCTCCAGAACGTAATATAATTATATCTCATGTGATTTGTGGTCACGTAATGGTATATGAACTTTATGATAGAATCGCACGAGATATAATGATATTACATTCTGGAGATGTAATTAACGCAATAACACCTGCGGGAAGCATGGTTGCCCACGGTGCTGCATGGACTCAAGAGAAAATACTGAATCATGATATTCGAAACTATAAGAAAACAAGAGTAAAACTCAATGACCAAGTTGACCATCTTGATTTTTTGAAACAAAGCTAGGACAATGGGGTTATTCCCAATTACTTAAGAATTAAGACCAGGGCCTTAAACACTAGAGATCAAAGAATACTCGAAATGAGTGAAACTAAAAGACTGAGAGCAGAAATAAGGACAAAGAGATAGAGGATTTACCAGTTGTCTCGACAGTCATATAACCTATATACTACATACACACATACATATCACTAAGCTGTTCTCTGAGATTCAGAGGTTAGCTCCAAAAAGAAATACAAACTTCCAGATATTTTTACTTATTGTTGTTGTATCAAACTTCGCCATTTGCAGCGACCTTGACATACAACTCGTGCTTCACTAATATCCATTACACGTCGTACAGAAGATCTTTTATACTTCATACTCATAATCTTTTTCTCATGCAGACACTCCTGAATCTGATCCACCCATGTCTTCCTTGGCCTTCCTCTGCCTTTCCTTCCCACCACTTGGGCTGAAAAGATTTTCTTAGTAAGCATTTCATCACTCATTCTTTCAACATGGCCAAACCACCGAAGCATATTGGTCTCCACCTTGCAAACAACATTTTGCTTCACATCACACAGCTGCAATACATCTTCATTTCTCACACAATCATATCGTGTCTTGCCACAAACCCCACGTAAGTAACACATTTCTCCAGCACACAAACGACTCCTATGTTTCTTCTGCAGTACCAGGGTTTCACTGCCATACATCAGAGTAGGAACAATTACACTTTCATACACAGCCATGCGGGATTCTCTAGAGAACCCATCATTCCTGTGAAAACCTCCCAGAGCAGCTATGACTTTCAAAGAAGAATTCACTCGCCTACTGATTTCACCATCCAACTTGTTCTCTCTGTCAAACATGCTTCCTAAATACACAAACTCACTCACCTGGTCAATCACAGTGCCATTTATGCTTACATTACATTCAGTGCTACCCGTTCCTCTCTCAAACACCATAACTTTGGTTTTTCCCTTATTTATACTCAGTTGTAATTTCATGCAAACTTTGTGCATCCGAGTCAACATACTCTGCAACTCACTTTTGCTTTCTGCCAACAGGACAGTGTCATCCGCATACAGCAATCTGCACACACGGATATCACCAAGACATAAACCACTATTATCTATTCTGGCATCACGCATACATGCATCCATAAATATATTAAACAGCCATGGTGACATTACACAGCCTTGCCTAACTCCTGCACCAATAGAAAACCATTTTGATAAAACACCATTCACTCGTACACAAGCTCTACTACCAGCATACATGGCCTTTTACACTATTAAGTACATTCCCAGTAACACCATATTCATTCAATACCTTCCACAAAAGTGTCCTATTGACTCGGTCGTAAGCTTTCTCTAAATCTATGAAGGCAGCAAAAACTTTCTTCCCAACAGCCAGATACTTTTCAATCATCATGCGTAATGCAAAAATCTGGTTAGTGCAGCCTTTACCAGGCATAAAACCACTCTGAACATCCCACACTTTCAATGATGTAAGACCCCATACTTTTTCAATAACAACCTTACCAAACACTTTCCCTGGCACACTCAGTAGGCTAATACCACGATAGTTCTTGCATTCAGTCTGATCACCTTTTCCCTTATACAAGGGAACAATGATAGCATCTTTCCAATCCCGAGGGACCATTCCTAACTCCCAGCACAACTGGCAAATTTCAGTTAACCAGTCAATTATAGAGTCACCACCATATTTCAACATCTCTGCAGTTGTGCCATCAACTCCCGGAGCCTTACCATTCTGAAGAGATTTTAGAGCTTTACACACTAATTCTCTTGAGATCCCTCCTGTGCTTTCATCCCTCATTGTGACATCATCTGCATCTGTCTTAGAATCATCTTTGCTTTCCTGATCTAATAACTCACAGAAGTATTCACCCCATCTCTCACTTAACTCATTGGGCTCCCATATCATTTCCTCGATCTCATTCTTCACACAACTTACAACTTTGTTTCCCCTATTTTTCCTGAGTCTCATGTACTTCCAGAAGGACTTCCTATCTTTCCAAAAAGCCAGTTCATGCCTTTCTACTTTCTCCTTCCTATCTTTTGCCTCACTGTGGCGAACCAGAGTAGCAGCTTCCCGCTTCTTACAGCGATATTCGTAAACAGAGACTCTACCTTGCAACATCCCCAAATAGGCTTCCTTCTTTCTCTTTACTGCCTCTTCAATCTCACTATTCCACCAAGCATCACCTCTATTGTTACCCACTATTGTGGTGCCACAGACCTCTTTAGCAGCAGTGACAACACAGTTCTTAAAACATTCCCACTTCTTTTCTACATCCTTCTCACCTGACTTCAGATCCTTCAGTCGTTCTCTGAGTAAGTCAGAATACCGCTGATGATCTTCAAGATTTCTATGATTTTTATCCTGGGTCTCTTCCAATTCCTTTTCCTCCAACCAACATTAAGTTTCACTCGTGACACTACCAAGTAATGATCAGAACCAACATCAGCACCTCTCATCACATGGGTGTCAACAACGAAGTGTTTCAAACGCTGATCATAGACAACAAAATCTATCACACTCTTTTGACCAAGAGTACGATTTTCCCAAGTATATGTGTGGATATACTTGTGGTTGAAAAATGTATTAGATACACACAAACCATTCTCAATGCAGAGTTCAATTAATCTTTCACCATTGTCATTCACATAAGGATCATTAAACTTACCCAGAACATTGTCAGAAATTGCATTCTGCACACCTACTCTAGCACTGAAATCCCCTGCTATTATAACTTTTTCTTTAGCACCAAACTGGCTCAAAACAGCTTTTAGCTCATTCCAGAAATCTTCCTTCTTATCAGAAGGTTCTGAGTCACAAGGAGCATACACTACAACAATTACAATTCTCTGAAGTTTCACTTTCAAACGAATCCAGAGAATTCTCTCACTTACGCCACTATAGTGAATCAAGTTGTTCTTCATCTTTTCACTTAAAATCACACCTACACCAGCCTGTCCTCTCATTATATTAATTCAACATTTGTCGAAAACATTACGTGGTTTCAGAAATTATTAACTATATGTCAACAAAATAGTTTCCATATCATCTACTGTTTCGCACGTTACTAGAAATTCGAGCACGGGAAAAACGTCCATATAATAAAAATTTTTTATTTCAACTTGTCACTAATATTCTTTTTTTTTCTTTTTGATGTTCCTTATAATAGTTTAGAATTTTATTATGAAGATTACAAATTTATATGAAAAAATGTTTTTATATGTGCAGTCAACATTTTTTCATATAAATTTGTAATCTTCATAATAAAATTCTAAACTATTATAAGGAACATCAAAAAAAAAAAAAAAAAAGGAATATTAGTGACAAGTTGAAATAAAATTTTTTTATTATATGGACGTTTTTCCCGTGCTCGAATTTCTTGTAACGTGCGAAACAATAGATGATATGGAAACTATTTTGTTGACATATAGTTAATAATAACTGTCCTCTCATATTATCCAATACTCCAGACCACACACTCACCGTGCCATGCACTTCTTCTACCCCAATTTCCTTCCTTTTGGTTTCACTTACACACAGCACATCCAGTCTATACTTATTCATCTCCTCAATCACCTTACTCATCTTGCCATTTATACCCTTAGTATTCCATACACCAATCTTACATTCACTCAGCCGAGATCTCTTTCTCATACGCCGTTTAGAAAGTCCAGGTCGATTCCGTGGTGGACTGTCTTTCTCAAGTGTGGTAGGTCCACCATATCCCACACTTGAGTCATTCTTAACCATACCTATGTAAACCTATCACAATTGGAACTTAATCAGCTGCAAATAAATGCACTTAATAAAAGTAGTAAATTTGCATTTAGTGAAAACCTCAGAATAAGAGAGCAATTTATTCCGAAGATCGAAGAGATTATCAACTTACTTCCAAGAAAAGCTCAAGAACCCCCTAAGATTTAACATAAATAGAGCTACAAAAAAAAAAAACAGCAATTGGAACTGTGGATGGTATGGAGTGGTGTATATAATGATTTTAACTGGAATTTTTTAAAGCTTTTTAAATTTTTTATGAACCTGACCTAACTTGAAGATTTCTTCGGCAATTCTACGAGAGTGCAGCATTGACAAGATAGCCCTAATGGCCAAGTACGATGTGGAACTTCAAGTGGTATGTAAATAGTAACTCTTAACTCAAGAATCTTTAATTATTATCTGGAAACCTTTATCCATTCAATAGGATGTCGACATAGCCAAAACTGAGTTAACCGTAACAACTGGACATAATCAAAGTAGGGTACAACTTTTGATGAAATGGCTCTTGAGCTAACCCTAACAACTGACCATGTTGAAGCAAAATACAACTTTGGACAAAAAAACTTTCAATAACTACTGACATCTAACTAAACACGCACTTCTGTGAGTAACATTTTTAGGACTTTTAACCGATTTATATTTTAATTGAATAAGTTAATACACCACTGCAGACTGTATCCACTTTATAGAATGTGTAAAACAGAACTTACAGACGTCAAAGCGTCTTCCTGAAGAACCTTGTTGTCACGTAATGGTATGTGAACTTTATGATGGAATCACATGAGATATAATGATATTTTTATACACTTCTTTTGGCACTTTTAAAAAACAGTCCAAAAAACCTAGTAAAAATATTTAAAGAAAGTCTTGTTTTTGTGCCAAAGGAGTAGGAAATTCATTTCACTAGAGTGTGTAGTCTTTTTGACAAAAGAATTGAAGATCTTGAAGGGCTGCTTGCAGCACATCCAGAATGCCTTACAAATGAGTGTAGGGATGCTTTTATTGAAATATTTAAAGATGAGTTTTTTATCAGTTTACTTTCAAACAGTGGTTATTTACAAATCACTGTACACACTGGAGACTGTATTTAAAGAAGTTAGTAACTCTATGGAAGCCTTTTGTGAGATGGACTAATAAAACTTAAAACTTAGGAGTTCATCACACAACAACAGAAATCATTTTACAGTTTCTTAAAAGACAGCCTAGTGCTCAAGAGGACACTCTCATAACCTGAGATTTTGCAGAAAATTACTCCTTTGTCCTATGGGGGTGAAGTCTTGATCTTATCACTGGACAAGTACCCAGGCAACAGTCCAACCATTTCTTGTGCACTACCAAGAAGAAATGAAACTGAAGCACATGAACTTAGTGCTCATTTCTGACTGTTTGATAGACTATTGCTTTTCATACATTTCAGAGCAAGCTAATTCCACTTTTTAAGAATGTCACACCAAATCTTAAAAACATATACTACTTCTCAGATGGCATAGTGCTGCCCAATATAAAAACGGGAAATAACTTTTGAACTTGTGTCACCACAAAAGGGATTTTGAACTGAATTGCATTTCTCTGCAACACCTCATAGCAAAAGTGCATGTGATGACTTAAAAAAAAATATTAAATGCTGTTTTTTTCGTTGTACTGCAAAGCACCATGCTGCCAAAGCAAATTTGTGTCTCCATGCTGCCAAAGCAAAGAAGTGTCTTCAATGGTTAGGGCTAATAATGCTGTTTTTGGAAAGCCATTTGATACATCTCATTTGTGTTCATGTAAGCTTGTGTTGATGCTTTGGTATGTACTTCCAATATACACCAAGAGTCCCAAGGAGATTGAAATAGGAATGGCATAAATTCTCTGTCTTTTAGCAGACACTTTATTACATGGGAATTAGAATGTGCTTAGGAATGGAAGCTTAAAACAAAACAACACATGCACGCGTTCACACACACACACACACACACACACACACACACACACACACACACACATCCCACACATCCCTCAAGTGCCAGTCTTCCTAAAGTACCACTCTCTGGATATTTGAAAGGGACCAACAAGAGCAACACACCTTTAACATTATGCAAATTATTACCTAATCATCCTTGACAACCTTCAAATGTCATAGTAGGGAATAGCACTTTTTGTTTTTTACTATGCTTAAGTGGTCTGCATGGTATCAGCTAATGAATATATGTTTTGTAATATGAGTTTCATTGAAAAGTAACACATGTCTGTTTAAATTACCATTACCATCAGGGACTGGTTTCAGAAAAAGCATTTTTCCAGAATTTACTGTAATGTACAAGTACATCAGTAAAAACATTATGTTTTATTGCAGTGCTATTCTCATGCAATCAACAAAAGAGTGGTGTTATGCAGGAAATCAAATGAAAGGGATGAAGCTTAAGTTTGAAAGCCAGGGAGCAGTTGGATGTGCACTAAAGAGTATTTGGCTCAAAAGACAATTCACAATAGAAGTTTTTTTGTTTTGTTCACAAAGTCATCAAACTGGTAAACAAACTTTGCGTTTTCAGCATTACGTGATTTTTTTTCAATAAGTATGAAGAAGTACAGGAAAACAGACTTTTTTCTTAATTAGCATTGGCAGAGGTGTAACTGGGCATTTCTGTGCCCGGGGCAAGCCACAAAATATTGTATATATATACCTCTGATACATATATATTAGCGGTTCTTAAACTTCTGGTACTGTGGAGCCCTTTTCACCCAAGGACGAGGCTGCAGAGCCAAACTATGATTGTTTGTGCAGTTTTACTCAGCTGCTTCAGATTCGGAGTTCAGACCTTTGGTACCACATCAAACAGATCGAATGGAGTCACAGTAATGTTCAAATAGCCCCCACAGAATCTTCAAGAGTGTGAACGGTATTCTTATCTTACAAAGTAACTGCAACTGCACCTTCATTTCTGAAGGTGAGCAATTATCATCCTCTGAACCTTTTGAAGAAGAAATGTAAATTTTAAGTACCGTAAAAAATGCTTAACATTATAGAGGATAAATTTATTAAGGTGCATTACCTCTCAAGTTTTTGACACTTCCACAGGATTGGCAACCAAAGTTTCCAGTCCTGTGCCAGTACTAGATCATTGTCAGGAACTCCTGACGATGATCTAGTGTATGAATTGAAATTTTTAGAGGTAATGTACCTTAATAAATTTATCCTCTATAATTCCTGTTAAGTATTTATGGTACTGAAAGTAATTAGAGGAAGCCATGAAGTCATTAATTATTAGAATTAAGTGAATTTTAAGCTAACAAAACAATTGAAACCAGCAAACTATATTTTAAGCAAATTGTGTACATGGACAAAGGACAAAGCAATGAACGAAAACAATTTTACCAGAAACTGGTGCAAAAGTTTCAATTCTAGTTTTAAACAGATTGAAAGAACCAATTTTTGCACCCTCTCTTGAGCTGCACCCAGGGCATCCCAGCCCCTCCTGCCCTCCCTAGTTACACCTCTGAGCATGGGGCCTAATAGCACAGAACATGGTGGCGCACCAGGAATTCTTCCTGTGTCCTGGTGGCCTAGTCCACATATGAATGGGAGAGGGTAGTCTTTATGCAAATGAAGGAAACAGAATGTCCACAGGTACGACACAAAGTGAGTTGCGGATTAGACTGAACTTCTCTCAAACTTGTGCAGAGTTTGCTACTTATCTAAAATAACAAGACAATAAAAGTTAACATTTTCCCCTTTTGGGTGTGGGAAAATAAATGATTTTTTAATATCAGTTTAGATTTACTGTAAGTTATAGTTTGAACAGTTTAAAACTACAGGTGTTATTAAAAAAAATTTGGTAACATCATAGGCCATATCGTGCTGCATGTATTTATTGTCACAGTTTTTGTGCAGAAATCTTGAATAATGCAAAGTGTTTTCTTACATTTAGTTCACTCACAATTGGTGTCCTGAGAACTGTGAATAAACCTTAGCCCAGAGTTCAGAGCAGGTGGCAACCCTATGCAAGCATAATTATTATGCTGCCATAACAACTTTCTTTCTAAGAACATATCATTGTCAAATGATTTAAAAATCCTTGTTTTAGCTTTCACAAGTCTGAATGTAGGTAATAAAAATACTACATTTTACCTATAATTATAAGTGTGCATACATTTGTTCATCATAGAAAACCGTAAAATATTTACTTACACCTGACATACCCTTTCAGGAAAACACTACTTTAACAAAAATCTGATATAGATAGTAATACATACAAAAGCTTTCCTGATGTGAAAGAAATTTTTGTTCATATTTTTTAAAGACTGAAAATGTAACAGTAATATACATGTATAACAGATATGTATTCCTTAAAATACTTTTCCTAATTAGAATATTCCAAGATTATGCCAAAATCTGTGGGTTGGGCTTCTTACAGTTTCCAGTTTTTGTTTTTGCATATACAATAAATTATACAATTATTTGTTTTTGTGAGAATGACTTTTTTTACTACAAAGACAGTTGAGAAAAAGTATTTTACTGTAAATATACACTGCCTTTACTTAGTGTTCATTAACTATCAGAACAGATGAAAACTGAAAAGAACTCTAAATGACATGTTTTAAATCAATGTTGAATCAGGTGTTGTCAGATTTCAGAAGGTATTTCCAAATTATGGGGATATCATATCCCTATAAATGACAATTATGGGGATAAGATATCCCCATAATTTGGAAATACCTTCTTAAATCTGACACCACCTGATTTAACACATGTTTACCACCTCGTGCCATCTTCATTCACTGTTAGGCTGATGAAGGTAGAAGCTACTACCAAAATGTTCCTCCTTTAATGTTTGCTATGTAACAGTCATGCATTGATTTCTAACATGTCATTTAGAGTTCTTTTCACTTTTCATCTGTTTCTTGTTATGTATTTCTGCTACCTTGTTTTTAAGGAACTTTCAGAACAATAGCAAACATGACATAATTATCAAATATGCATTAACAATAAATAAAACAGACTATAATAGTGAAATTTAAACAAACCACATGCTTACTATCAGCTGGCTACATTCTGTGCAGCATGTGCATTTAACAATGAACAGTCCCCCATTCCACAATGCAGCCAGATTATGGATTAAAAGGAAATGATTATTTACCCAAACTTTGCTCGTGTAGTTAATGCAAATGCTTAGTGAGATAGAAGAATGTAAGCAGCTATGTTAAAGGAATCACTTAGAAGAAACAAAGACAGTAGAACACTCAAAGAAAAAAAAAAAAAAAAAAAGGTTTTCCAAATTTTGAAAAGTTAAATAAGGTACTTCAGCTGTGAATGCTCTGATGTACTTACCTGATTAAAAAGATACAAATAGTTTAATGTAAAAACTGACGACTCGAGTGTGGGATATGGTGGACCTACCAAACTTGAGAAGGATGGTTCACCATGGCCTGGAGCTGGAAAAAGGCGAATCAGAAAGAGATCTTGGCTGAGTGAGTGTAAGATTGGTGTATGGAATACTAGAGGTATAAATGGTAAGATGAACGAGATAGTTGAAGAGATGAATAAGCTTAGTATTAATTGAAGTCATGGCCATTCCTAGACAGTCATATGATAGATAAAACACACAGATTATGGGACTTACTTAGAAATAAGTGGATGTTATTTATTAATGTCAAATTTTCAGGTAGTAACCCTACCCTTCATCAGGACTACACTATAGTAAGTGTTGCCAACCTTGGGTAAAACTCCAACCTTTTAAATCATTTAATGTAGTTCCTCTTTCTCCTCTCAATTTCAAGACATTCTAGCAGTTTTCTCTTGAAGAAATGTTATTGGTGGGTCAGAATTTCTACTGAGTCCCACAGTATTTTATGTCCAGTAGATTGAACATGTCTGTCCAGGCCACTTTTGTTTGTCATGTTTTTAATAGCAGCTTTATGCTCTGTCAGCCTGGTCTTAACCTGTCTGCCTGTCTCTCCTACATAGCTTAGACCACACTTACACTTGATATTGTAGACCACTCCTTCTTTTAATAAGATGTTAGTTTCTTGCTACTTTGTTTTAGGAAGGTAGTTACTGATCTTATTTCCTAAACTTGGCAATAGCCTGATTCAAAATTTTTTGATAATCCTTTGAAGTTTTTTGAAAACGCCCTCGTGGTAGGTGATTTTTCTAGTTAACATAACTTCTGGGCTTGGACTCTCAGCTTTTTTATTTTTAGCCATCATTTTTTCCACTAATGGAGCAGGGTAATGATTGTCCTGTAGAATGATTTTAAGTTCGTTTTTTTTTATTCTGCTTGTCTAAGTCTGAGGTGTTGAGAACATTGATCTTTTCTACAAATTGAGAGTCTACATTCCACTTCATGTATTCTGAATGGTTTGACTGAAAATCCAACATTTTGTTAGTGTTAGTAGGCTTTATTCCTAAGTAAATCCCATAATCTGTGTGTTTTATCTATCATGAGATGAATAAGTTTAGATTGGATGTGCTGTGTGCAAGTGAAACCAAAAAGAAGGAAATTGGGATAGAAAAGGTAAATGGAACAGTGAGTGTGTGGTCTGGAGTATTGGATAATGTGAGAGGACCAGCTGGTGTAAGTGTGATTTTAAGTGAAAAGATGAAGAACAACTTGACTCATTATAGCTGCATAAGTGAGAGAATTTTTTGGATTTGTTTGAAAGTGAAACTTCAGAGAATAGTAACTGTTTTAGTGTATGCTCCTTGTGACTCAGAACCTTCTGACAAGAAGGAAGATTTCTGAAATGAGCTAAAAGCTGTTTTAAGCCAATTTGGTGCTAAAGAGAAAGTTATAATAGCAGGGGATTTCAATGCTAGAGTAGGTGTGCAGAATGCGATTTCTGACAATATTCTGGGTAAGTTTAATGATCCTTGTGATAATGATAATGGTGAAAGATTAATCAAACTCTGCACTGAGAACGGTTCGTGTATATCTAATACGTTTTTCAAATACAAGTATATCCACACATATACTTGGGAAAACCGTACACTTGGTCAAAAGGGTGTGACAGATTTTGTTGTCTATGATCAACATCTGAAACACTTAGTTGTTGACACTCGTGTGATGAGAGGTGCGGATGTTGGTTCTGATCATTACTTGGTAGTGTCATGAGTGAAACTAAATGTTGGTTGGAGGAAAAGGAATAGGAAAAGGCCCATGATGGAAAGAATAAAGGTTGAAAGGCTCCCTGAAAATCATCAGCATTATTCTGACATACTCAGAGAATGACTGAAGGACCTGAAGTCTTGTGAGAGGGATGTAGAAAAGAAGTGGGGATGTTTTAAGAACTGTGTTGTCACTGCTGCTGAAGAGGTCTAAATCACCACAATAGTGGGTAACAATAGGCATGATGCTTGGTGGAATAGTGAGATTGAAGAGGCAGTAAAGAGAAAGAAGGAAGCCTATTTGGGGATGCTGCAAGGTAGAGTTTCTGTGGATGAATATCGCTGTAAGAAGCATGAAGCTACTAAGCTGGTTCGCCAGGGTAAGGCAAACGATAGGAAGGAGAAGGTGGAAAGGCATGAATTGGCTTTTTGGAAAGATAGGAAGACTTTCTGGAAGTGCACGAGACTCAGGAAAAATAGGGTAAACAAAGTTGTAAGTTGTGTGAAGAATAGGATTGGGGAAATTGTTTGGGAGCCTAATGAGTTAAGTGAACGATGGGGTGAATAATTCTGTGAGTTATTAGATCAGGAAAGCAAAGATAATTTTGAGGCAGAAGCAGATGATGTCACAGCACAGGATGGAAGCACAGGTGGGATCTCAAGAGAAGTGTGTAAATCTCTAAAATCTCTTCATAATGGCAAGACTTGTTGATGGCATAACTACCGAGATGTTGAAATATGGTGGTGACTATGTAATTGATTGGTTAACTGAAATTTGCCAGTTGTGCTCGGAATTGGGAATGGTCCCTTGGGATTGGAAGGAAGCTATCATTGTTCTGTTGTATAAGGGGGAAAGCGATCAGACTGATAGCAAGGACTATGGTGGTTTTTGCCTACTGAGTGTTCCAGGGAAAGTATTTGGTAAGGTCGTTATTGAAAAGGTATGGGGACTTGCATCAGAGAAAGTGTGGGATGTTTAGAGTGGTTTCATGCCTGGTAAAGGCTGCATTAACCAAATTTTTACATTACACATGATGTTTTGCTGCCTTTATAGATTTAGAGAAAGCTTACGACTGAGTAAATAGGACACTTTTGTGGAAGGTATTGAATGAATATGGTGTTACTGGGAATCTACTTAACAGTGTAAAAGCCATGTATGTTGCCAATAGAGCTTGTGTACAAGTGAACGGTGTTTAATCAAAATGGTTTTCTATTGGTGCAGGAGTCAGACAAGGTTGTGTAATGTCACTATGGTTGTTTAATATATTTATAGATGCATGCATGCGTGTTGCCAAAATACTAGTTTATGTTTTGGTAATATTCGTGAGTGCAGATTGCTGTATGCTGATGACACTGTCCTTTTTGGCAGAGAGCAAAAGTGAATTGCAGAGTATACTGTCCCAGATGTACGGAGTTTGCATGAAATTCAAACTGAGTATAAATAAATAAACAAAGTTATGGTTTTTGAGAGAGGAACTGGTACTACTGAATGTAATATATGTCTAAATGGCACAGTGGTTGACCAGCTGAATGAGTTTGTGTATTTAGGAAGTATGTTTGACAGAGAGATCAAATGGCATGGTGAAATTAGTAGGCGAGTGAATTCTTAATTGAAAGTCATGGCTGCTTTGGGAGGTTTTCACAGGAATGATGGATTCTCAAGAGAGTCCTGCATGGCTGTGTATGAAAGTGTAATTGTTCCTACTCAGATTTATGGCAGTGAAACCTGGTTACTACAGAAGAAACATAGAAGTCGTTTGTGTGCTGGAGAAATGCATTACTTACAGGGGGTTTGTGGCAAGACATGTTCTGATTGTGTGAGGAATGAAGATGTGTTGCAGTTGTGTAATGTGAAGCAAAATGTTGTTAACAAGGTGGAGACTAATATGCTTCGGTGATTTGGCCATGTTGAAAGAATGAGTGATGAGATGCTTACTAAGAAAGTCTTTTTAGCCCAAGTCGCAAGAAAGAAAGGCAGAGGAAGGCCAAGGAAGTCATCAGAGGATCAGATTCAGGTGTGTCAGCAGGAGAAAAAGATTATGAGTATGAAGTATAGAAGATCATGTGTATGGCGTGTGATGGACATCATTGAAGATCAAGTTGTATGTCAAGATCGCTGTAAATGGAGAAGGCTGATATGGCAACAGTAAGTAAAAATTATCTGATAGTTTGTATTTGTTTGTGAAGCTAACCTCTGAGTCTCAGAGAACAGCTTAGTGATATTGTGATAGCTCTGAATAACTACTGGTTGAAGCACTCAAAAAGGCAATGTTCATAAAAAATTGATACAAGTCATGAAAGAAATACGGGATTACGCCATATTATACAAAAACGGATTGTCATCTTCAAAAATTGATACAAGTGTTGGAGTTCACAAGAAAAACAGATCAAGATAGATGATTTCTTAATAGCATGTCCTGCTTACATGTATTTGCAATTCATATTTTGCATGAGCAAGAAACAATATGCTTTGCCTAATTTTTGCTGTATCAAACTTTAACATCAATATTTCACAGCAAGAAATGGCTAGTATTTCAAAAAAATATCAGGCCTCAACCCTTAATGACCTATACATAAGACTAAAGTTCGGGTAGATTACATCAAAAAATCAGTAAGGAAAGGAAATAAAATATCCGTTTATTGACGTACAGATATTATTATTAAAGCATAAGCTTTCAACACCAACTGGTGCCTTCTTCAGACATTCATGGTTAGGCAAGACAAGAGTAATAAACAATAGCAAATTTTAAATAAACATGAACAGAATATGAGAACATGATATGTTGCATCGTGTGCATGCAACAATGAGAGATGGCAACACACGCGTGCTAAGCGTGAAGAAATGAGCGCCATATTTGGGGGAGCTCAAGTGAGATGTCATCATTGCAAACTACAGGGTTAGTCAATATCTCCACGGTTTCCCTGATGGCAGTGCCCCTGGAGGTAGTATAAGGAACAACTAGCTTTATCAGGTCCCACTTTGGGATAGTGGAATGGGCAACACTTCCCGGGATAAGGCGGTTGTCAATTTTTTGTGCGAGATGTCCCACTTGTGTTTGACTAGTCGAAGAGCGAAAGAGCATTTTGTCATTCCGGTGTAATACTTGGTGGCACCATCCATGTATTCCAATGGCATTGGGTACACTCCCACATCAGTCAGTGAGGTATGGGTGTTTCTGGATGATAGCAGGTGGCGTGATATCGATCTCGGTGGGAGTATCCCAAAGCTTAGCCCGAGTTTCTTTAAGGTGTTCTGCAAGAAGTAGTTCAGGTTGGGTACATAAGGTCAAAGCCCAATGTATTGCAGGGAAGGCTTGGTATGGCGGCTACTCGGGTTGAAGAAAACAGCGTCAGCATTCTTGATAATGTCCTCGATCACTTGCACACTGTAGTTTGCGGAAGAGGCTAGATCTCTTAGGTTGCCAACTTCTTCAAGTATTCGATGCAGTGTCCGAGGAGAGAGTAAAGGCACATTTAGCCCTGTGTCTGAAAATGGCTAATTTATGTGTAACGGGTCCCATAGAGGTGGGTAGTATTACATTCGGGACATATGTTGGCTTGTAATAAACTTTAGTTTGGAATTATCCAGAACGAGATTTCTTGACCAGGACGTCCAAAAATGGAAGACTGCCGTTGTCCTCACACTCCATGGTGAAACATGTTCTGGTGGAGGGAATTAATGAAAGCGAAAAAGGCATTCAGTTCATCAACTCCATGCTGCCAGATAAAAAATACATCATTGCTGTATCTGTAACTTCTATCTTCAACGACATCACTAAAAATGCTATGTATACCAAAACCACCATAAGAGGAGCGAGCTTAGCTCCCTTAAGAATTTTTGATTCCAGTGATCTGAGGATGGCTTCAGCTAGTACAGCTGATAGTGGTGAGCCCATGACAACCCCTTTGGACTGCTTGTAAATTAGGTTATTAAAACAGAAAAAATTTGATTCAGTCAATACTTCTATTGCATAGGAGATACCCAGTAGTGACTCCCGTGAGAACATTAAAGATTCAGCAAGTGTTCGCTTCAAAGTGTCCACTGCCTCGTTGACAAGTACTGACAGATAAAGTGACACTACATCAAAACTACAGATGATGTGGTGTGAAGCCACAGCGAAGTTCTTAAGCCTTGTGACAAAGTCACCCGACGACAACAGGACCGCTGTGGAGGCAGGCAGGAAAGCTGATAGGAATGTTGCAAGTTGACACTCGAGATTGATTGATGAAGCTGTCCTCCATGAAACAATAGGCCTAAACGATATTTTATTGCTTGTGATATTTAATTCTTGCAAAGAGTGGGGGTATTTTCGGCCCCGGAGGAAGCCATGTGGCTGATCTGAGGGTGTCCAGGATAGCAGGCATTTTTGCCACTCTCTTAACTTTTGCAATCCACCTACTTAATGGGTTAGAAGCAATTTGGATGGAGTCCAACTGTTGTATGAACTCCATGATTTTATGGTTGTATTTATCGGAGTCCACAATCACAATCCGGCCTGATTTATCAGTGAGTGTGAAGATGATCGATAGGTCGACCTTTAACTTTAGGACAGCTGTTAGAGCTGTTAGATCATGTGGCCTAGAGTGTTGAGTCTTGGGTAGCTTATTCAAGTTGTTTAGGCGCTGGAAGCATTGAAGACGGATTGAGTCTCTGTGTGCGGGTGGTACCTTGTAGAGAAGGCTTTCAATTGCTGGGATTAGCTCCCTAATGGAAGGCTGGGTACTCAGGCAGAACTTTGGAACTTCTTCCAGTATGTCTAGTTCCTTCCGCAATAAGATTTTTGACAAGACATTGATAACTGGGATGGTAAACTTCCGTGAAGGTGCATTTCTTGATTCCCTCAGACAGGAGAGCTTTTCATTGTGGATAAACATAAGGAATCAATTCTGGCAGTCGACCAGCATGCTGAGACGGCGAAGGAAAACATCTAAAATCAGAGGTGTGGATTCGGCAGCCAGCTTCACGTATAGGTGGAATAAACGGTGCCCCAGGGACATAACATGTTTTCTTTTAACTTGTACAAGATGGGACATAGTCTGGTGCTGGAAATTCAGTTTCCTCCTGAGAAACCACTGGTCGTTCACCGCAGTCTTGAAATGGAGGAACTTTGGAACAACGTCGTAATGTTTGCAGTCCATAAGGAAGTTCAGATGACATCTCTCACTCTCCAGGATACGCCCACCGAGATCAATATCACGCCACCTGCTATCATCCTGGAACACCCATACCTCACTGACTGATGCGGGAGTGTATTCCATACCATTGGAATACATGGATGGTACCACCAAGTATTACATCGAAATGACAAAACGCACTTTCGCTCTTCGACTAGTCGAACACAAGCGGGACATCTCGCGCAGAAAATTAACAAACGCCTTATCCCGGGAAGTGGTTACTCATTCCGCCATCCCGAAGTGGGACCTGATACTACCGCCAGGGGCACTGCCATCAGGGAAACCGTGGAGATATTGACTAATCCTGTGGTTTGCAATGATGACATCTCACTTGAGCTTCCCCAAATATGGCGCACATTTCTTCATGCTTAGAATGCTTCGGTTGACATCTCACGTTGTCACATGCATGCGACGCAGTATATCACATTCTCATATTCTGTTCATGTTTATTTAAAATTTGCTATTGTTTATTTCTCTTGTCTTGCCTAACCACGAATGTCTGAGGAAGGCACCAGTTGGTGTTGAAAGCTTACACTTTAATAATAATATCTGTACGTCAATAAACGGATATTTTATTTCCTTTTCTTACCTTACTGACCATTTGGGAGCAAAAATGTCCCAAAATATCAAATTCTGGTTTTCTGGAATGATGTGATTCCAAAGTACCCACAGACTGCGAATATATGTTAGATTACTTGCAACTATGAAATTGTACAACTCATTAGTAGAGATGGCAAAAAAAGGAAAACTAATAATGTCTGTTTCTTATTTCTTTAGTAAATATGTGAATATTTTAGCTCATAGAGAAATAGAAAAAAACAAACTAAACTGGAATCAGATTTATTCATAGAACCATAACTACATCTTGGGATTCCATCTACCCTATAGCTCTGTTACACATGATATTTCATTCTAGAGCATAAGTAGTTAATTTTACCAAAGTTTTAAAACAGAAAAATGGAGAGATTTCTAGAATTCTCAGCTGATCTACAAGTATGTCTGACAACGACATTAAAGCGGAAGCTGAAGAGCAATGAATGAAAAGAATTTTCATACTAAATTAGTCAGAGAACCACTGATTGAAGAAAAACTTGTACTAAATCATTCATTTGGCAACATATAGTTTCTGCACTCACAGCTGCTCAAATGCAGGTTTCTAGCCTACAAAAAACATGCTTTTTTTTTTATATTTGATCACGGGCAAGAAAAGAGTTGCCAGACTTATTATTAGCCCCACTGTCTTCTTCAAATATTACCAAACAATAATCAAAATATTTTTAGGTAATTTTTCAGAAAAATACAAAAACTAAGCCTTCAGCTTGTATTTCATACAAACACAGAGTTCAGGTCCTAAAAGGTTACGTGAAGAATACAAATTAGGTAGTAGTATTCTGGTGACATCATACAGAATAAATATGAGGAAAGGAGGAAGAGATAAGAACAAACCAATGTTTCTTTCCTGGTTGAAGAAATTTAATAAACCATGCTTTATCTAATTTGATTTACTCATTTTTGGCTAATAACCTAATTTAATTTACCTAATTACACAACTTGACTAAATTACCTGTCTAATTTGACCAAATATGATTAAATTACCTAATTGCCTAATTTGACCAAATATGATTAAATTACCTAATTGCCTAATTTGACCAAATATGATTAAATTACCTAATTACCTAATTTGATTTCCTGTTGTTTAGCAAATGTTTTGAACTACGTGTTTCCTGAAGAAGGCTTCAAAACTACAACAGTAATGATTTTGGGACAGGCAAAGTTCTAAATACCTAATATTACCTATTATTTAAATTACCTAATTTGATTAAATTATCTAATTGCCTAATTTGACCTTACTATCTAATTTAATTAAATTACCAAATTTGACATATTAATTACATAATTTGATTTAACCTTGTTTAGCAGATGTTTTGAGCTAACAAGAAAGCTTCAAAATGATAACAGTAATTGTTTTGAAACAGGAAAAGTTCCTACATCAACCATATAGAGTCCCTTGAATTGGGACCATGAGCTATTAGCAACCTTTATGAAATATACAATCAATCAACATTGTATACAATATCAAAACTTCTTAAGTCATTCCTGTGAAGCTTTAGGCATTCCATCTTTCACAATTTTTTTTACCTTAAATCAGAATTTCATAAGAAAAAATATTTTCTGGATGCCTCTGTAGAAGAGTTAGAATTGAAAGTCAATCTCTGGATCCAGATGCTCCAGCTTAAATTTTAAGTCATGTTTTAAGATTTTCCAGTAAAATACACTTTAGAAATCTTGAAACAAAAATGCCTCATTTATATGAAAGAAAAATATTTCTCTGTACAAATGCAGAATAACCAACCAACCAAAAATCTCGGATTTTATGAAAGATATGAATCTTTCAGCATCATTCTAATGTCAAATATACTTCTGTGTTTATAAAAGGGCTGGCACAGGTATGTTTTCTAAAGCTTACTTACTGTTGGTGGAATTTAATACAGTAAATTCTTGTTAATGGGGACAGCTGTTTATTTGGGACAATGTTTAAAGAACATCCCAAATTAACTCTTTGGGATAAAGCTTCACATAATTGGGGCAGCTGCTTAATTCTGCCAAAGTGTTCCAGCGCAGATGTGTCCCAAATTTTTAACCGGAATATACTGTACTTTCTAAAAACTATCCCATTCATGATTGCATATGATGATTGGTGGAGAAGCAGATTGTTACACATTAAACACAGCAAGAAGACAACAGGTCAGTAAAGCTATAAAACCTTTGCAAAATGGGAGATCCTTGGAGTAGATGACATAAAAGATGAAATGATCAGAAGTATAGTATTGATAGCATCAATGATTTTCCAGCTGAAATTTGCCAGCTATGTTGGAAGTTTTCCATCAGGATTGGAGATGATGTCATTTGTTCCTTTGTGTAAGGGAAAAGATGAACAGATCAAATGTAAGAAGTATGCTTTTAGCCTGCTGGATGTTCCAGGAAAATTTTCTGAAATGGCTATCACCAACAAGAAATAAGGCATGTCTGAGAAGATGTGGAAATACACAGAGTGATTTTATGTCTGGTAACAGATGTACTAATATTGGGTTGTCGGAAAAGTCATGACGTATTTTGGCCCCCGATGGTGGTTGGGCGGTTTTGGAAGTACTAGAGGCATGCGCAGCTCTGTTTTTGCTATGGCATTCGACAGGTGCCAGTTCTAGCTGCAGTCTAAAAGGAATAGTGAGCAATTTGGTTGATTTGCGGAGATTTGACATCAAGTTGAAGATCGAAGACCAAACTGTGCATTTTCGCCATATTTTACTCTTTTACTTCCGTAAAGGGAAGAACGCGCGCCAAGCTTGTGAAAAGTTGCGTAAAGTGTACGGTGATAATGCTCTACAAGAACCTCAGTGCCAGCGGTGGTTCGCAAAATTCCGTGCTGGTGATTTTGACCTCAACGATGCTCCTCGGTTGGAGAGGCCCACCGAGGTTGATGACGACCAAATGAAGGCATTGATCGAGTCAAACTCACGTTACATGACACGAGAGATTGCAAACACATTGCACATCCATCATGCAATCATTCACGACCACCTGAAGAAGCTGGGATATGTAAGAAAGCTTGATGTGTGGGTTCCTCATGAACTCAAAGAAGCTCAATTGACGGCGCGTATAAACATCTACGATATGCTCATTAAACGTGAGGAAAGCGATCCGTTTTTGAAGTGACTGCTAACTGGTGATGAAAAGGGGACTGTGTACAACAATGTGCTGCACAAACGGTCTTGGTCCTGATGTGCTGCAAACGACATCCAAAGCAGACATTCATCAGCGGAAAGTTCTGGTCTCAGTGTGGTGGGATTTTAAAAGTGTCTTGTTTTTCGAGCTCCTACTACGGAACCAAACAATCAACTTGAATGTGTACTGTTGGCAGTTGGACAGTTTGAATGAATCCATCATCCAGAAATGTCCAGAGCTCGTTCATCGCAAAGGTGTTGTGTCCCATCACGACAACGCGAGACCACACACAAGTTTGATCACCCGCCAAAAATTATTGGAGCTTGGGTGGGATGTGTTGCCACACCCAGCACACTCGCCTGACCTTGCTCTGTCAGACTTTCACTTATTTCGCTCTCTTCAACAGTCCTTGCGTGGTATAACGTTCAATTCAGATGAGGCTGTAAATCAGCACCTTATACAGTTTTTCGCCACAAAAGACAGGTCCTTCTATGAACGAGGCATTCTGCAGCTCACTGAAAGATGGCAAAAGGTTATCAAACAAAACGGGCATTTTATCATTGATCGATCTTTGTTCTTTCTATCAATAAATGACCTTCGCAAAACATGGCTAAAATACGTCATGACTTTTTGGACAACCCAATAAAATTTTTTTACTATGTATTCTGATTAAAAACAATCCGTCTGTTGGCAAGAACATTTTTGCTGCATTTGTATTAATAGATTTAGAAAAGGTTTGTGAAAGAGTAAGTAGTGTGCTTCTGTGTCTGGAATAATTATGCTGTGTAACTTAGAATTCTTTTTTGAGTGTGTGCATGTATAGCAGAAGTGAATAGAATTGACTCCTGCTATACATGAATTATATAGAATTGAGTGTGTGGTGTGGAGTGTATCATAATGTGAGAGGACAGGCTGGTGCACCTGGGTAGGTGTGATTTTAAGTGAAAATATGAAAAACAACTTGATTTACTATAGCTACATAGGTGAGAGAATTCTTTGGATTCATTTGAAAGTGAAACTTCAGAGAATAGTAATTGTTGTAGTGTACGCTTCTTGTGATTCAGAAACTTCTGATAGGAAGTTTTCTGGAATGAACTAAAAGCTGTTTTGAGCCAGTTTGGTGCTAAAGAGAAAGTTATAATAGCAGAGGATTTCAATGTTAGAGTTGGTGTGCAGAACACAATTTCTGATAACGTTCTGGGTAAGTTTAACAATCCTTGTGTGAACGATAATGGTGAAAGATTAATTGAATGAACTCTGCATTGAGAATGGTTTGTGTGTATCAAATACATTTTTCAACCACACATATACTTGTGAAAATCGTACTCTAGGACAAAACGCTGTAATAGATTTTGTTGTCTACGATCAGTATCTGAAACACTTAGTTGTTGACACTTGTGTGATGAGAGATACGGATGTTGGTTCTAATCATTATTTGTTAGTGTAACGAGTGAAACTGAATGTTGATTGCAGAAAAAGAAATAGAAAGAGGTCCAGGTTGGAAAGAATAAAGGTTGAAAGGCGACGAAGATTGTCAGCGTTACTCTAATTTACCCAGAGAATGACTGAATGAGTTGAAGTCATGTGGGAGGGATGTAGAAAAGAAGTGGACATGTTTTAAGAGCTGTGTTGTTACTGCCACTGATGAGGTCTGCGGCACCATAGTAGTGGGTAAGTAAGGTGATGCTTGGTGGAACAGCATGATTAAAGAAACAGTAAAGAGAAAGAAGGTAGCATATTTGGAGATGTTAAAAGGTAGAGTTTCTGAGGATGAATATCACTCTAAGAAGCATGAGGCAGCTAAGCTGGTTCACCACAGCAACACAGTAAGGCAAAAGATTGGAAGGAAAGGGAGGAAACTCATGAATTAGCTTTCTCAAAAGATGAAACAAACTTTCTGGAAATCCATGCGACATAGGAAAAATTGCAGAAATCAAGTTTCAAGTTGTGTGAAGAATAGGATCAGAGAAATGATATGAGAGCCCAATGAGTTAAGTGAAAGATGGGGTGAATACTTCTGTGAGTTATTAGATCATGAAAGCAAAGGTGATTCTAAGGCAGAAGCAGATGATGTCATAGTGAAAAAAGGAAGGACATAAGGGATCTCAAGAGAAGAGGTGTGTAAAGCTCTAAAATCTCTTCCAAATGCTAAGACTCTGGGAATAGATGGAATAACTGCTGAGATGTTAAAATATGGTGGTTACTCTGTAATTGGCTGGTTAACTAAAATTTGCCAGATGTGCTGGGAGTTAGGAATGGTCACTCAGGATTGGAGGAATACTGTCATTGTACCTTGTAAAAGGGAAAGGGTAATCAGACTGAGTGCAAGAACTATAGTGGTATTATCTTACTAAGAGTGCCAGGGAAAGTATTTTGAAAAGTCATAATTGACAAGGTACAATGTCTTACATCAGGGAAAGTGTGGGATGTTCATAGTGGTTTTATGCCTGGTAAAGGCTGCACTAACCAAATTTTTGCATTGCGCATGATGATCGAAAAGTATCTGTCTGTTGGTAAAAAAGTGTTTGCAGCCTGCATAGATTTAGAGAAAGCTTGTGACCAAGTAAATAGGGTTCTTCTGTGGAAGATACTGAATAAATATGGTATTACTGGGAATCTACTTAACACAGTGTGAAAGCCATGTATGCTGGTAGTAGAGCTTGTATACGAGTGAATGGTGTTGTATCAAAATGGTTTTCTGTTGGTTCAGGAGTCAGATAAGGTTGTGTAATGTCACCATGGCTGTTTAATAAATATATTTATGGATGCGTGCATGTGTGATGCCAAAATGAACAACATTGATTTATGTCTTGGTAATATCCATGTGTACAGATCGCTGTATGCTGATGACACAGTCCTGTTGGTAGAGAGCAAATGTGAGATGTAGAGTATGTTGTCCTGGATGTACGAAGTTCTTATGAAATTCAAAATGAGTACAAATAAGGGAAAAACCAAAGTTATGGTTTTTGAGTGCGGAACTATTAGTACTGATGGCAGGATAAGCCTAAATGGCACAGGGATTGACTTGGTGAATGAGTTTGTACATTTAGGAGTTCAACTTTTATTGAGATTGAAAGCAAGATATAGATATCAACTGCACAAATGATAACAAAAGAATATATTGTGCATTTAGGAAGTATGTTTGACACAGAGAACAAATAAGATGGCAAAATTAGTAAGCAAGTGAATTCTTCATTGAAAGTCATAGCTGCTTTAGGAGGATTCCACAGGAATGGTGTGTCCTCAAGAGTGTCCCAAATGTTCGTGTATGAAAGTGTAATTGTTCCTACTCTGATTTATGGCAGTGAAACCTGGGTACTACAGAAGAGACATAGGAGCCATTTGTGTGTGGGATCTGGGAGAGATGCTGTATTTACTGGGGGATTTGTGGGGGGTGGGGGTGGAGGGGTTGGCAAGACACTCCCTGATCATGTGAGGAATAAAGATGTGTTGCAGTTGTGTAATGTGCAGCAAAATGTTGTTGGTAAGGCGGATTTTTAGGTGGTTTGGCCATGTTGAAAGAATGAATGATGAGATGGTTACTAAGAAATAATTTTGAGGCCAAGTGGCAGCAAATAAAAGTAGAGGAAGGCCAAGGAAATCATGGGAGGACCAGATTCAGGAGTGTCTGAGAGAGAAAAAGATTATGAGTATGAAGTACAGAAGGTCTTGTGTACGTCGTGTGATGGATTTCAGTGAAGCTCAAGTTGTGTGCTAAGGTCGCTGTAAATGGAGATGTTTGATATGACAACAATAAGTAAATAATCAGTTAAACATTTATCTGGTGGATTATCTTTCTTTGTGGAGCTAACCTTTGAATTTCAGAGAACAGCTTAGTGATATGTATGTATATATGCACATGAAGTCCATCCCTCATTAAGAAATTTTTTATTTAAAAAACTATGATAGTTAGAAACAAGCAGTTTGTGGCATCATGTATGGGAACTTAACAGTTTTTTTTCTAGGTGCACGCTGAGCAACAACTAGATGGCGCTGAAAGTGCGAGAAGTCAAAGTGGCATCTGTGCAGGAAAAGGCACGGTGCATTCTGTGGTATTACAAAACCGAATCACTGGTAACTGTTCAGCATAATTTCAGGAGAGTACGAACATCCACTACCTGACCATAAAAGCATAACAGCTTGGTATGCAAAGTTTAGGGAGACGGAAAGTGTTGATGATCAAAAATAATGGGCCAACCGTATGTTAGTGAAGAAACTGTTGATGCAGTACAGACAGCTTTCACATAGCCTTCAACTGAACTCAGAATACCCTGCACTACACTGAAGAAAATTTTACACAAAAGGCTTCATTTGTATGTGTACAAAGTACAGATTGTTCAACAGGCCGGAGCGTAAATTTTTTTTTTTCGAAGTTCCATATGCCCTAGTGCGGAAAAGTGTATTGCTACGTAAACCATGTGCAAAAAATTTAGCAAAATTCAAATAATAACTTACAGTTCCACTTTACCTCCAAAATTTCAATATTTGGGCAAAATCGTCACATTTTCATGTCCGTTGTGAGAAAAGAACAGTGTTCGTTACAGACTTTCCCTAGTGCGCAAAAACTATTTGTTGGTACCTAAAAGATGTACAGCAACTAATATCTTATGGTTTGAATTTAATGCAACAATACTCCCTGTTTAAGGAAAATTGCAATATTTTGACACCTAGTGTTCACCATCTGATTTGTTTCCTAGTTGTTTTAGTGTGTGCACTACTGCACTGAAAGCACAACATATTGTGCAAATGTGCAGGAGTGCACACTGAACATGGTGCAGCTCTTCACATTTTTCATGTTTCCGAAAAATCCCAGAACTCATCATGAGGAGGTGGCTGCACAGCGAATTCCACCCGTGCCTAACCCAACCATCCATTCATTAGAGCAAATCAATTTTCTATTCTTTCAAAATCTTCAATTTCCTGTTCTTTATTAATTTTTACCCTGAAATCTGATTTACTTTCGAAGGCTGGAATTATTTTCTGCGCTTTCAACCGTACTCTAATAAATCAATCCCTTTGTTCTTCTTCGCGAACAGCAGCAGATGCTTCTGTTGTCAACTTAATGCATCACTCCACTCCCTGATTGTGACAAGGGAAGTTTTGCATGCCCCAATCGCTCAACAATGTCCTTACAGTCAATGTTGCTTAGATTCATTATTTCATTGTCGGTTAAATGAGCAGTAAATGGCGGTTCGCTTAAGACGCATGATTGCCAGTCAATTAAGTCAAAATAATCTTTCCCCTGGAAGATGAACTGAGGAATTTCAAATACATGGACTGCATCGCAGTTTTAAACAAGAGAAAACGTCTCCAGTTTGCACAGGAGCACAAGGATTGGACAGTTGATAATTGGAAACAAATTATGTGGTCCAATGAATCACATTTTCAGTTGCACCATGCCAATGGCCGAGTGAGAATTTGGCGGAAACAGCACGAAAGCATGGACCCAAAATGCATTGCTACAACCCTTTAAGCTGGTGGAGGGAACGTTATGGTTTGGGGAATGTTTTCCTGGCATGCTTTGGGCTCTTTAATTCGTGTTGATAAACGTCTGACTGGCACATCATATCTAAACATCGTTGCAGACCAAGTGCATCCTGTCGTGCGGATGGTTTATCCCAATGGTGATGGCTACTTTCAACAAGATAATGCGTCCTGCCATAGAGCTCATATTGTACAGGATTGGTTTCAGGAACATGCCGGTGAGTTTACTTTGCTTAGGTGGCCCCCACAATCTCCAGATCTCAACCCCTTGAGAATTTGTGGGATGAAGTTGAACGATGAACGAGCCATCAGACAGCTGGCTCCACAACCCTGCAATCTCACACCCCTGGAAAGTGCTATTCATCAAGCATGGTCTCAGATTCCACAAACCACCTATCAACATCTCGTGGAGTCCATGCCACAAAGAATCAACACAGTATTAAAGGCGAAAGGTGGCCCAACGAAGTACTGAGGGGTTGGTCATAATAAAGTGGCCACTCAGTGTATAAAGACACCAACTTTCTTTCTCACAGTGTCTAGGCTCCAAATATTAATTCGGTATAGCATTTCATATGAACTCATGTGCTCCACGAAAATGACCGATCAAGAGTTTATGGGCAAATGTGGAAAAATTGAAAAAAAAAAGTCCGAACAAAATAACAAAAAAAAAAAAAACCTTTAAGCACTCCAAACAAAATAAAAAATAAGCACTTTTTAAGGACTTTTAAGGATTTATAAGCACCGTGGGAACCCTGGAGTACTGTAAAAGAACTGGGGATACGCAATACTTTTGGGAGTTGGCGGTAAGACTTGATATTATCTGTGGAATGAATATTCCTAGATGTCGATATAGAAATATGTCAGGTGAATACATATATTCAACCCTCCATTTCACAAGAAACATGCAGCTTAAGACAAATATTAAAAAAATAGGAGACTTACTATATTGGTATATTGTGTACTACCAAATCCTTTTCTGAAAAAAATATTTCATGCTCATGGTTTTCAATATTAGGCCTCAATCTTCCGGCGGGATCAGGTATTTCCAAAATTTGAACAAATAATTTTTTTAAAAAGCTGTAAAACTGAAAAGAATTTAAGATTAGAAGAAACTGTATTACAGTAATTTTCGTCGTATAATCCATGGATTACCTGCTAAAAAAGTTTAAAATATAGGTTCTGTGGATTATACGCCAATGCGGATAATACGCTGATTTAAAAAAAAAAAAAAAATTCACGACACTCCGATTTAAAAAAAATCTGCAGTGTAATTCTGCAGGGGAGGGGGTGTAATTGGAAAAGAAACTCCCTTGGAAGAATTTTTCTCCATTCAGGAGTTTGTACGGAGCAGGAAGGAATGTCGTAATGAAACATCAGGAAAGGAGGGACGGCAGGGGTCATTTTGTTATCGTCGAGGACAGCTCTGACTGTCGTGCCATCTCTGTTTTTGGCAAAAAAGCCAAAGAAGTACACACAGCGCTTGCTGCACAAAGCTATACCTTCCTCCTTTCGGATCTCATGTGCGTTACCTTGTGTTTAGTTCGTCTTTCACCGTTTTGACCAATGTCATTGCTGCTATTTTCCTTCATTGCTATTCATGATGTCTTTGAAAAGGAAACGTTTCAGTTACCCTGCCGAATTCAAACTTAAAGTGGTGCACAGAATTGAGGATATGATTGTGTCACTGCGCAATAGTTTTGAGGTCAGAACGCAATCACGCAATAACATGAGGAAAGCACCTGTGCCGCTGTCTAAAACGTAAACAAATCTGTCGGTAAATTCTGTGGGAGAATTCACGGAAGTTTTTTATTGGCCCACGTATAAGCTGATCCCCCAACTCTGAAAGCAGGAATTCCTCCAAAAACTTTCCACTTATACGCGAGTGCGGCGAGTACATATGGTATTTCTATGACTTGTTCTGTATCAGCCTCTTTCGTCATTGGCAAGGTGTAATGCAATACTCTAGAGCTGCATCGGCGTGATCTATGGATGCCACACCCTTTATCTGTCCAGAGATAAAAATATAAAATAGTAACCTTTAAAATTGAATTTCTTCATTTAATAAAATTGTTCTTTTTCTCTTACTTCTTTGGACTCATGGGTCATTATGTGACCGACTTTTCTGTCGGAAATTCCACTTCCAGTTCAACATCTATGATGTGCGGATTATACGGCAATTTTTTTCCTGAATGTCACAGTCTGCGGATTATACGTTGGTGCGAATTATACGGCAATTTTTTTCCTGAATGTCACAGTCTGCGGATTATATGTTGGTGCGAATTATACGAAGGAAATTTTTCTTAATGTGAATTTCGCGATCTGCGGATTATATGCTGGTGTGGATAATATGACGAAAATTACTGTAATTGAAAAAATAGGAATAAAGTCTAACTTTAATGATCCGAATATACTTTTAAACCATTGGAAAAAACTAATAAAATTTCTAAAAAAAAAAAGTAAATACAAGCAGAAGGTAACATAATACGTACTTTATTTGCCACTACATGGTGTCAGGTTTGTGATGATGTTGAAGCTCTCAGTACAATCAACCATGATAACTCTTATGAGACTCTGCTGCAGGCAGCCGAGCTATTAGGATTACCAGCCTTTCCTGAGGATGTCCAAGGAGTTGGGTGAAAACGCTAGAATTGGCCCTCTCTCATTTGTGTTTAAAAATGCTTTTTAGGATTTTTAACTTTCATGTTTTTTAGTCTAACAGTTTTAAAATTGTAAAAATAGTTCATAAGTATTTATGGTGTGAGTGAATTGATTATTATGCATGGGTTTTTGGAGAGATTGAGTTAAGATGAATAAAATGTATTTTGTCTGCCTAAGTATGTATTTGCTATCAACTTGGAAAAATCTCTTAAGGATGTGTTGTGTTAGAGTTTGATAGGTTTCTTGCTGAATATTTAATTGGCATTAGTAAGAATAAGAATATGATGGGCATATCTTCTTGCCAGGAGATTAAGGCCTAATATTGAAAAACCAAGAACACAAAATGTTTTCTTTAAAATAGGATTTGGCAACATGCAGTATGCCAATTGTAAATCTCTTTTTTTTAAATATTACTCCTAGATGTGTAATGCGAGGTACAATGTTGTTTATAGGATGGAGACAAATATTTTGAGGTGGTTTGGCCATGTTGAAGGAATGAATTGTAAGGTGCTGCCTAGGAGAATTTATTCAGCCCAAGTGGTAGAAAAGAAAGAAGAAGGCCCAGAAAAGCATGGGAGGAAAGCTTGTAGAAGATAAAGGTAATTAATATGACACACAAAAGGTTTGCATGAGACGTGTAACAGATGCATGTGAAGCATGAGCCGTGAGTCCAGATCACTGTGAATAGAGACATTTGATACATAAAAACAATAATTGATACATATACATCACTGTTTTAAATTTAGTAGATGATCTTTCCTAGAGGAGCTAATCTCTAAAATCCAGAGCAAAGCTTCATGATATGCATGTATGTATGTGGGAAGCTTTCTAGACATATCTCATAGTTTTAAGATGATTTCTTACTTTCATTAAAAATAATTATTTATTATAACAGATTATTATAATAAGCTGGGTTCAGAATACAGCTAAATAAAGATGGAAAAATACTGTTGCCTATATTTTAACAGGTTTTAGAAAATTTAATATCATACATCAGTTATTAAGCTTCACTATAAGTTAATTTCAGAGTCAAGGTAACTATGGACAATAGGGGGAAAAGAAGAAGGCAGGTGGGCATACATTCAATGTGCTTTACAGTTAGTGCATGCTGTGCAGACTATGTCTTCAACAACTTGTAAACCTTTTTCCAGAGGGGTTTTGGACTGACATGAAATGAGAGTGATACATTATAACTATAAAAACTAATCAAACCATACAGTTTTCAAGTAATGTAGTGTTTTCATTATAACCACAGCATGGGATACACCACAATAAATTTTTCAAATTTGTTAGCTAGAAAAAAAGATGAAACTGCATTTATTTAGTAAGATTAGTAATTGCAAATCACACACAAAATATTTTATATTTTTGATTTTTGCAGAATTTGCGAAAAAAATAAATTTTAACTCAATCATACCACGTAGAACTAAAAAATAGTGGAAAATCTTAGGTTTTTCACAGTATCGTGGTGAAATATAGAAACTCACCATTGTAGCAGCAACACCTTTGAGCAACTCTAGAGGTATAACACAAGGCATGGAATCAGAAGACACACAATCACCAGCTTTAGTTCTTACAGTTACAGATCGTTTCTTAAGAGGAGCCAGGTGAGCTAAATCAAGCAGTGCATGGTCTCCTATAATATATAATAAAAATGTGCAATCACAAAGAAATTCCAGACAATAAGCATGATTTACTTTTTTCAGTACAACTTCATTTTTCTAAAGTTTAACTTTGTAGCACTGATTATAAACAACTAATATTTTGATGTTTCTATTTTTAGCCCTATATTTATCACATTTTAAATTTCTCAAACTTCATTTATGGGCTCAATGATTCTCTATTCCACTACTTTTATATTATTGGGAATAATATAGTGCGTCACATAAATATAAAAACAACAAATTCTCGAATACAAAAGAAACAACAACGAGCTGAAATGTACACCTCATATTTATAGCAAAAATAGCATAGGACACGCAGCTGCACAATAGTTTGACGGAAACATAACAATTCCAATGCAAAGTACAAGAAAAAACAGAAATATGCTGTCTCAAAAATATAAAGACTTACTAGTTATGAGCACCTCTGCAATGAATAGCGGAGCTGTTGTTCCGAATAACACTGAAAACCCGATTGGGCATGCTGTCCACCAAGTGATGTAAGTGTTCTGGACGGAGTATGTACCAGCTTCGTTCAATCTGCTCTTTCAATGCCACCACACTTGAGAACTGCCGTCCATTCGCATACACATCACGAGCTAGGATATCCCAGAGGTTCTCCATAGGGTTCAGATCTGGACTGAGTGCTGGCCAATCCATTACGGTCACACGATGAGTGTTAAACCAGCTTTTTGTTGATGCAGACCAATGAAATGAGGCATTGTCTTGCTGGAACAGATAGTCAACACCTGCTAGAGTTTTGGCAAATGGTAGAAGGTGGCTGTGAGTACTTCCTGATACATTTCAGAGTTTAGCCAGCCTTGCAAGAAAGCGATATCCATTGTCCCATTGAACGCAAAAGCTCCCCAGACCATCACTATCACAGATCCCCCTCCTTTCTGTCTGCTGAAGAAGGTGCGTGGCTTGCGTCATAAATCATGCCAATAGCAGTTCCAACCGTCAGGGCCGTCCAGGTTGAACTTTTTCTCATCGGAGAAAATAGTTGGGATCCACTTGTCCGTCCAGTGCATGTGGCTGCTTGCCCATAAAAATCTAGCTTCCTTGTGGCGCCGCATTAGGTATGGCAGATGGCGCATTTTACGGAGCACAATGTTGCGACTTTCCTTGATTCGTCAATGAACTGTGTCCTTTGAGATGGTGACACCAACAGTCCGAGACACTTCCCATAGTGATAACCTTTGGGATGAAACTAAACGCATGATGGCACGATCGTCTCGTTTAGTTGTTATTCCAGATCATTTTCTGGCAGTTAACGTACCGCGTTTTGACAAAGTCTTATAAACGACTGCCCTACTCCTTCCCATGGCTTTACAAATTTTCATTACAGGTAATCCATTTGCTCTCAGTCTCCAAATATTCTGTACCTCCTCACCAGAAAGTTGACTGTAGCGTGGCATTTCGGCAAATGAATGTCTTACGGCAGGTCAACTGTCTTTTTGTATGCTGCACCCCAAATTACAGCCCATGTGCGTGCATACAAATTGCTAATTTGTACATCTCATTTGCATGTGGCTACTTTACATAGTTGTCTTTATATTTATGAGACACCTAAAATTACACTATTTCACTTTGTGGTGTTCTTTTCACACAATCCGGTCATCTCGACGGATCGAAACGTTTGTTGTAGGGTTATGTCTAATTAGGTATCACTTCAGCTTCCTACCTATATTCGCATTGCGTTCACGGCGCAAAGTCTACTGTCTCTATATTTATGCGACACACCTTATCATATATATACATTATATTATTAAAAGTATTCGGACACCACAATGTTTTGGGACAAATGGATTTATTATCACAATTAGTAGTTGGTCAGTCTACCTTTTGCTCATATGGCAGTGGCAATATGTCGAGGCATACTATCAACCAATTTCTAGTAGTTCTCTAAAGAAATGGCTTGCCATTCATCCTGCAAAGCTGCTGCCACAATGGAGAGCAAATACGGTCCTTGTGGTCGATTTCATGTGTGTTGTTCCAGTTCATCCCAGGTGTTCTATGGGATTAAGACCAGGATTCTGAACAGGCCAGTCAAACAATTCCACCTCATTTTCAAGAAACCAGTCCTGCACATGCCATGACATGTGGCAGGGAGCTCGATTGTGTTGGAAGAGACAACAGTCATTTCCATAATACTGTCACATTGCTGGTAGGGTAGAATTACCCAGAGCGTTAAGGTAAACTTCAGAGTTTATGGTTTGTGGTATAATAACTAATGGATCAAGTCACATCCATGAAAAACAACTCTATACCATGATGGAACCTCCACTGAACTTAACAGTTGGAAGAACACAGTCCGATGAAATTCATTTGCTGGGCTGTCCCCAAATCCAAACATGCCCATCAGATTGGAAGAGTTTAAAGCCTGACGGTTCACCCCAAAAGAACAGCTTTCCAGCTGCCCACAGTCCAGAAATGATGGGAGACACATTACTCCAAATGGTGCTTCACATTCATTTTAGTGATGTGTGGCTTGTGTGCCGCTGCTCTACCATAATAACCTAAACTGTGCTACTCTGTGCGGATAGTTATGGTACTAATAACTGAGCATTTCCTATTTCGGCAGCAATGGAAACTGCAGAGGAAGAATGGGATTTCTTAACATTTTTTACCATGGCTCTTCCATAATGTTCCATCAGTTTGGCCTTCCTGAATGTTTTTTTTTGCTGTAGTTGCACCATCCTGCTTCTATCTCTACACAACATCACTTACAGTCGATTTTGCTATGTTTAGTTTGGCTGCAATACTCCGTATGGAAATGTTACTGAAATGACATCCTATGACCAGCCCACACTGGCACTCGGAAAGTTCAAGTGCATGTGGAATATCCAATTCAACTTAACGATAACATGACAGGACATCTCAGCTTTACATATGTACCTCCCCACTTACAGTGAACCTTCCTGCGTAACCGTTCTTTGCACTTATGCAAATATTTGGTAGTGTCCAAATACTTTTGTTAATACAGTGTACATATACACACATATTATTATTATTATTATTATTATTTTTATGTGCTTTTTGTTGATTTAAACATGATTTCAGTTGTTGCTTTTTAAATATGCTGATCTGTTTTACTTGAGTTCTAATGCTGGTTATCAAATTTTCCTTTCTCTACAACACAGGTTCTGAAATAAGATTGATTGCTAGTATATATCCAAGATCACTGTAGTTCTAAGGTCTTCTCTTTTTATGCTGAAACTTAAACTTTGAAACATACTATTAAAAAATGGGAGTTACATACCATAGTTTCACGGGCATTTCAGTTCACAAGTTCATTTTCATTTCACCTGCTAGAGTTCCAAGGGTTGACATTTCTTATCATTAAACAGGGTTCCAAATCTTTTTTCTCCCACAAAAATAAGTACTTTTTAAGGACTTTTAGGTATCCCCATATTTTTTTAAGAACCTTGCCAATTGCTAATGCAGCAATGACATGTGCACAAATAGTCTTTTACACATGACTTAACTATGCAAATTGAAGTATTGTAACAAAGTTTGCAGTATTTTTTTACATAATTTAAGTTTGGGGATGTAATAAATTAGAATCAGATGTAATAAAACACAGAGTTCTGCTCATCAAATCAGTTTTCTTATCTGAGAAAATAAATAATCACATGCAATAAAGTATATGAAAATTTTAGTTATAGCTATGAGTTCAAGATATGAATTTTGAACATAATCATCTCATGGTTTAAATTGCAAAACCAAAATCACAATTATGTGATAAGATTTCAATTTAGCACTTAATTTTCTTATAGAATAACTGAACAATTTTGCATATAAGATGGTGAGGGGCTTGCTGGCTGGAATCTGCAGGATGTGTTTTTAATTTAGCCCAGGGTCCCTCCCTTTTTACAGTAAATTACTTACTTCACACTCTCTGTGTGCTCCCACTGCTTTCTGCTCATGTGTCATGACATCATCATCACCATAGTCAACCAGCAGCAAAATTTCTAATCATAACTTCTGGATTTCATACAGCAAGTTACGAAAAATGAATGCTTTTTGCCTTTTCTTTTTGGACAAAAACTGAGAGCTTTTAAGCCCCCTCAACAAAACAACAACAAAAAAAACCCCAGCAGTTTTTAAGGACTTTTAAGCATTTATAAAGACCATGCAAATCCTGTTAAAGTACAAATCTTAAAAATGTTGCTGTTAAAATAATGAAGATTAAAATCATGAAACAGAGGTTAAACTAGACCTAGCTTCAAATACACTAGACACACTATGCATTTCAAAAGTTTCTTCCCCTTCAGAAGATTTTTAATCCAGTGAAACAAAAAAAGTTTCTGCATAAGGAAACTATTATTAAGTGTGCAACTTAATTCTCGGCCCCTAACCGCAAGCGATCATAGAACGTCGGCAAATGCAAATAGCTGTGAGCGATACTGGCTGATTGCAGTGTCATCCAACAGCTTTCTAGGCAACTGTTAACTTCTCACAGCTGTAGTGACAGAAAGGACGAAAGTTGACGGTGAAGCAATGTTGTTCGAGAAGCAACATTTGAGGCACTGCCTCCTGTTCGCGTTTCAGCTGAAAAAAGTGCCGCGGAAGCCCAGCAAATGATCTGTGCTGCTCTGGGTGAGGCTGCTGTGTCCTACAGTATGTGTAAGAAATGGTTCCAGCGGTTTAAGCAGGGAAAGTTTGATCTCCGTGATGCAGAATGTCTGGAACAGCTACAGAAAGTTGACGATGAGCAACTGGAACAACTGTTGGACGTGGATCCCTGTCGCACACAGTCAGAGTTCACCCAGGAACTCAGAGTAACAAGGCAAACCACTGCAAAGCACCTGCGCAAGCTTGGATGGATTCACAAGGAGGGCCGTTGGGTTCACCACCAACTCACAGCTGCGAAAAAGTCTAGGTGCTACGATGTTGCTGTGTCCTTGCTCTCCAGATTCAAGAAGAAGGATTTCCTACGCAAGATTTTGACCTGTGATGAGAAGTGGATCCTCCATGATAATCCTAAGTGGTGCAAATCATGGGTTTATCCAGGTCAGCCTACCAGGCCAGGAAGTTGTTACTGTATATATGGTGGGATCAGCGTGGTGTCGTACACTATGAGTTGCTCAAACCTGGTGAAACGATCAATGCTGAGCGTTATTGTCAGCAAGTCATTCGTGTGAGTGATGCAATGGAGGCGAAAAGGCCATACACCGGCAAGGGCAGAAATTCGGTCCTGTTGCTTCAGGATAATTTTGTGTCCTCACATGGAGAAGATGACTTTAAACACGATCACCGACCTGGGATGGGAGATTTTGTGCCACCAGGCGTATTCACCAGACTTTGCCCCATCGAATTATCACCTCTTTCGCTCCCTGCAACATCACCTGAGTGATACGCACTTCACTTCTGTCGAAGAGGTCCACACAAGTATTGATGACTTTATCAACTTTAAACAGCCCTCTTTTTTCCGCGGTGGCATTCGGCAGCTCCCTGACCAATGGCTCAAATGCATCCAACATGACGGAGATTATTTCCCTGATTAGGTATGTATTCAATTTGCTATAATTTGTTGTCAACATGTCGTGCCTGTGGCCGAGAATTAAGTTGCACACATAATATCAATAGAAAGTACACTATATTGACAAAAGTCACCGGACACCCCTTCAAAAGCAAATGAACGGATCCACTGCATTGTTAAGATGTGTGGCGCAGCTGCAAATGGTGTAAAAACAAGCCTGAAGCTGACTGCGATCATATGGCACTGTGAGTTTGAGTGAAAATGTCATGGCAGGAGAGAACTGACTTCAAGAAAGGAAAGATCATTGCGTGTTATATAAATGGGTTGTCCGTAAGAAAAACCGAGAGGTATTTAAACATGCCCAAGTCAACTGTTTCGGATGTTCTGAATAAGTGGAAGACACATGGAGTGACTGAAGCAGCAAAACATACAGGCAGACCAAAGAAAATCAATGATAGAAAACGTCGAAGCCTCAGGAGAGTTGTTACAGCTAATCGACGGAGTACTGCACAAGACCTCAGTGTACAGGTGAGTAAAAATGCTGGAACCTCGGTATGTATACGTGCCATTCGCAGAGAACTTCATTTCACTTTCATTCTCACTTTCATTCTGCAAAATCCAGCTTCAAATCTTGGGTAAAACATGGATGTTGCATTCATACTTAATGAACATGTTCTTTCCCTTCCAAGAAACCTGTCACTCTGAATTAGATACAGCTGATTCCTCCTAGTTTTAGAGTGCAAAGAAGTCATTGAACAAAAGATACTGTATAGCTAAAGCACACAACCAGGTTCATTCATAATGGCATCAAAGAAATATAACGGAATACAAGAGTAGCTATTTTCAAACCTGCCAGGGTTTGAGAATTTGGGAGCTGTTGCAATACACTTTCAGATCCAGATATTTCTACAGCTAAAAAATTCACAAGATGTTGTGCTTGCTGTTCATGAAGATCATAAATATCGGTCTTGTTCTTTTTATATTCTTCACACAGAACAGTAATAATACTGCATCAGTACAATGATGAAGGGAAAAGTTTTCATGCTTATGATTTATTCTGCATTTAACATTAAAGATTAGTAAAATCTTTTGGCTGAAACATCAGCCTTATTCACACTAGATGCAAGTATTCATGTGGTGGACATCCTTTCTGTGGCCAAAAGGTCTAACTATTCTTTAATGTTAAATATGTAATAAATCATAAGTGTGAATTTTTTTCTCTTCATTACTGTATTCATTATATTATGTAAAATGCCCTTTCTGCTGATGACTGAAACAGCAATTTCCTCTGAATGAAAAAAATCTTCATTTTAGAATTTGTTTGCCTGAAGAGTCACTGCACCAAACTATAGTTGATTTGATTGCACCTGTAACACTCTTTAATGCAATTGAAAGTTTCATTGATGTTTTTAAATACAATATTAGAAATAAACCTACATTAATGTTATATCTAAAGCAAGAATTAATGAATGGAATTTCTGATGTAAAGAAAAGAGAATTCTGTTTCCTTGTTTTTGGTGTTAGAGATTTCAGGTTATGAAAAGGGCTACATATTCAGTGTTTTTCTAATCAGCAACAGCAGAAGAATCATTGGTTGTTAACACCAAAAATGAGGAGGCAGGATTTCCTTTTATTCACTTCAGAAATGTTTTTCAATATATGTACTTCCAATGCTTTGTTTACGCAACATGAAGGAAAGTAGTTAACAATAAATTTTACGTGTTTCTTTTTTAGAATTTTGTTATAATAACGAAATTCTAAAAAAGATGTCTATTTATAGATGCCAGTAAAAAAGAGATGTCTATTATGAGGCATCTATTATTGACACCTTAATGACTATTTTTATTTGTAAATACATTTTATGAAGGAAATATATCGAATAACAATACTACATTTTTTTTTATCCGTAGCTTGCATATTTTTTAAGTGAAGTCTTTTGAACTCTTGTTCTGGAAGTCAAAGTGGCTAAGACTGATGCCTCATTTTTTGATAGTATTTATTTGGATTTTATAAATTTTGCCGATGTGGAATTGGTCACGATTGCTGCGGGTGGCAGCCAAAGATTTGGAGACAGCTATTAAGTAGGCTGAAGTAAGGGCCTTCTTCCGAAAAGGAAAGTATATTCAGAAGGGCCCGAGACAGATTTATGACGCATAAATTTGGGATATGAAAATAAACGGCATTATTATTTTCCATAATAAAATAAATGCCTATGATTATTTCCATTACAATAATATTTATTTCGATGAAAATAGTATAAAAAAGGCGTATATTATTGTGAACTACTTTCTTTCATGTTGGATGTTATCAGGTTGAATGTAAACAAAGCTTAACGATACATGGGCAATCGGGAACTACTTAAAAGTGTCCTGATTCGGTAGTACAGCCATATTTTTATAATTTAATTAGCACTTTCATCAAGGAAAGTGAGCTACAAATAACGTTAATTTATTCACTTGTAACACTAGTTTGAATTAAATCGATACTAATGTCTAGCTATTGTGATGAAATGCTTAAAAATTGACGTTCAACATGCTCTCACAAGATGGCGTGGACAAGCTCTTTTCCCTGCATTCCATCAAATTACAGTTTAAGTATAATTATTGATTTCAAATAATACGAAATAAGATTTCTTTATTTAATTAATTAATTAACATTTGCGTTAAGTTTCAACGTACATATAAATTCTTGAAAACATTCTTTTTTTTTAAGTGATACTTCCAAACGTCTCATGCCGCACACCATTGAAAGTACGATTATGACTAGCCAGGCAGCGGGGCAAGATGTGTACATTCCCCGAATACCCATCATTCCGACTGATGTGCCCTTCAAATTTAAACAAATTCAGCTTCTAGTGCACCTATGCTTCACTATGAGCATCAACAAGGCTCAAGGACAGTCACTCAGAGTTGTTGGGTTAAATTTGCAAAGCTCTTGCTTTTCCCATGGACAATTTTACGTTGGATGTTCCAGAGTTCACAGCAAGCAAAATCTCTACATTTTAGCGCCACATGGGAGAACTCACAACATTGTTTACCAGGAAGCATTGGCTTAATATCCATTTTTTTCTCCACCAATCTTTCTAAAATTAAAAACAATTAGGCCTATTGAACTTCAAGCTTATCAATGATAATTTTTTACCCTATCCTTATGATTAATGGTCAAATATTTCACCCATCCAAGAGGAAACTACTTGCAGTTAGTAAACAGTTCCATTCTCTAGATAAACAAATCCTACACCAACAAACAGTATCAGCAAGGCGACGGGCTAAAAGCTAGTAAAGAATGTTACAAATAAAATCTGAAGGCCAGGACATTCAGCACAACCTTTATACTTAGAATAACAGGCATTAAATGTTACCAAATTAACAGCAAAATGATCACATTAATCTTCTGTAATATCTTTATTGCAGAGATATACAAATAAATAAGGACTATACATCTCTTACCTGTTGGACTATCAATTTCACTGATCTTCCGATCGCCTGCGTAGACAGCATACCCAGTAACAGGTGTTCCGTTAGATGTCCCTTTCACATTGATGGTAACTGGAAGCCAGGTAACTAACAGAGTGCCATCTTGAGGCCCAGGTTCAACCTGAATATCTACTGGTGGATCTGGAAGACCTATGGGATTGGTGAATTCCAAATTAATGTGGCACTAATAAAACTGATTACAATGTACTAAAAACTATGGTACAGAAAACTTTTTTATATTTTAAGGATCTTTTTACATTTAAAATATCGAAATATATAATCTTTGCTAACACTGTGTTATTTCAGGCACCATACTCAAGCAAAACAATCAACAATCACCAATGATTCACAGCAGTTTAGAAGTACTTTTGGTACAAAAGTAATTACATGGAATAATGTGAAAAAAACCTCAGCATTAACATAAAAATTTCAGAACACATCACCACACTTTTAACAAAATTAAAAAGCTGATGTAAGCAGTCGTGAAAATTAAGAAACACTTTGAATGATGAAAAATCAGAATTAAAGAAATTATCAGTAAAATTTGATTATAAATAAGAAACTGTAATAAATCTTCTCAAAAATATTTTATTTCCAACATAAACCTCATGTTTAACATCTAAGTAAACAAAAAAACCCTGCGAAATATGCATAAGAATTTGCAAAAATTCATTATAGCATATAAACATAAAAAATTGCTTTGCAAGACTTGAATTTATGATTACTAATCAAAAACAACTATTATGGGAATTTTACTAGGAAATTTTTTATTTCAATTGCAAATTTTCGGAGAAAACTCTTTTCCTTCTTCAGGCTGTCTTTTTATTGTCACTTATTTCTGCCACTATGGTGGTTACGGTTAACCTTCACGGTTACGATTAACCTTCACGGTTACGGTTATTTTTCATCAAATCCTGCCAGATGTTAGGCAGGGAAAATCCTTTGAAGTCATTGATGATGGAATTTTGATTTTTCTCAATCTCTATTCCTTCTTTAAGTTTTTTTTTTAAATTGCTTTGGAAACTGATGACTTTAAGGGAATTCCAATCCATGTTGTGACTAGTTTCACTAACATGCCTATCTAAAGCTTTATGCTCTGCTAAACCAGTTTCTAGTCTGTGACCTGTTTCACCTATGCAAGATAGTCTACAACTACATTTTACTTCATAGACTACACCTTGCATTTTTAAAATATCTTCTTCTCTTTGAACTATTTTAGGGAAATTTTTTTTAACTTTGTTCTCTAAACTTGGAGCTAGGCCTAATATTGTACTTCTTACTAATACTCTTTAAAGACTCAAACAAAATTTTGTGATAAGAAATTTTTTTAGTGAATTTTACTTGTTGCTTTTGCAGGTTCTTCATACCTTTAAAATTCAGAAGCTTCTCAATTTCTTCTTTAGGATAGTTATTTTCTGCAAGTATGACTTTAAGCTCTTCATGGGCTTCTTTTTTATCTGCTGTAGAAACTATTTTATTAATTTTTTCTAAAAACTGACTTGCTACATTTTTCTTAATAGAAACTGGATGATAGGAATTGAAATCCAATAGTCCATCAGCATTCATTGGTTTTTTATACCAACTAGTGAGGAATTTTTCATCTTCATAATAGATAGTAATATCTAAGAAGTTTATTCTTCTTTCTTTTTGAAGTTCAATAGTGAACTTAAGGGAATCATCTAATTCATTGAATGAGTCTAGAATTCTTTCTGGAACAATTTCTGAGCTATTTATTATAAATAAGATATCATCCATGTATCTGCTATATAGGCAGAAGTATGTGGGTTGTGGGATGTAAGGTCAGGTGATGCGTAACATCACAGCCTCTCCTTGACAAATGTCAACCCCACCTTCTTGTAGTGCATCCTGTTCCCACTAAAGGGGCTCTGACGACCGCCAATAGCGGTATAACTATACCATCGGGATCAGAGGAAATGCTATCCCACATTCACCAATCCACTTGGCCAGCGTGGTGAGTTATGGCCAAACCCCTCCAAAATGACTCTACAACTTAAATCTTGGTGCTCAGTCTCCGGCAGCTGGAATGTACCTGGCCAAGGCAGAGGCCAGTGCGACATGAAAGCAGAGGGTGCTAAGAATCCCCGGAAGACCGCACTAGGCTGCCATCTGATGCTGACCTTGGCTACGTATAATGGACGCTCCCTATCTTCTGATTCAAGGCTTCTTGAATTGGAAGAAGAACTACAAAGGATCAAATGGGACATCGTCGGGCTAAGTGAGGTAAGGAGAAAAGGAGAAGATCTCATTGAACTGAAAAGTGGACATCTCTTCTACTATCGTGGGACAGATACTGGCAGAACTAGTGGTGTTGGATTTATAATAAACAAGAAACTGAAGGATAAAGTTGTAGAAGTTGAAAGTTCCTCTGACAGAGCTGCACGACTCGTTATCCAACTCTCGACAAGATACCAGGCTCAGATTATTCAAACTTATGCACCCACCACAAGGCATCCTGAAGAAGAAATTGAAGAATTTTATGAGGAAATTTGTCATCTAAATAATAAAGGTAAGCAGCACTTGAAGATAATTATGGGATATTTCAATGCAAAAATAGGGCAACGGCAACAGAATGAAACTTCAGTAGGTAAATTCGGTCACTGCAACAGAAACCAGCGTGGAAATACTCTCGTTGAGTTTGCAGAGGCAGAAGGGTTTTTCATCTTGAACTCCTTTTTCAAGAAAAAGGAACACAGGGAATGGACATGGAGACATCCAAATGGGACGACAAGTGAAATTGATTTTATTATGTGTAACAAAAAATTCGTCATCGAAGACTGCAGTGTGCTAAACAAGTTCAACACAGGTAGTGACCATAGATTGGTGAGATGTAAGATGCCCCTCAACACTAAACTCGAACGTGGCAAGCTCATAAGACAAACAAAATCTATTGACGTAACCAACCTTAAAAAACACCATAATACCTTCAAGTTGGAACTGAAGAACAGATTCTCTGCTTTAGAAGGCCTAACATCAGAAGAAGTGGATATTTCTGAAGTTAACAGAAAAGTAACCAAAGCTCTTATGGAAACAGCAACAAAATTAGCTGGGTCTAAGAACAAGTTGCATGTGAACAAATTATCAGGGAAAACCAAAATGTTGATGCAAAAAAGAAGAGAGATGAGGACAACTAAAGAAGATGTGACTTCCAAAGTGGAATATATAGAGCTATGCAAGACAGTACGAAAAAGTATCACTGAAGATGTAAGGAAATTCAACCGTGAGCTAGTGAGGAAAGCAATTGAAAACAACCAAAGCCTAAAGATAGCAAAGGGACATCTCAGTAGGGGAAGAAAACAGATTATGGCTCTGAGAAAAAGAAAATGGTTCTGTAACAAGAAATTGAGGCGAAATTTTGACAAGAGTGAAAGATTTCTACTCCAAATTATATGAAAGGGATGATACATGTACTCCAGACATCATGAAAGGTACCAGAGTTCTTCCAGTCCTCCCAGCAGAAGTTGCTCATGCAATCAAGAACATGAAGCGGGGGAAAGCTCCAGGAGAAAATGGAATTACTGTAGACATCATACAAGAAGCAAGTGGAGAAATTGAAGCAATACTTGCCCAAATTTTCACTCCATGCCTTAATGAAGGGAAGATTCCTGAGGATTGGAACAATGCTACAATGATCCTGCTACATACAAAAAGGTGACATTGAGGATCTCAAGAACTACAGACCAATCAGCCTCCTCTCAGTGGTTTATAAAATCTTCACTAAAGTTCTTTCACACCGCTTGAAGGTAACACTGGACATGGCTCAACTGAGAGAACAAGCTGGATTCAGGAGTGGCTACAGCACAATAGATCATATCCACGTACTGAGAGAACTAATTGAAAGAGCGAGGGAATATGAACTTCCATTGTGCATGGCTTTTATCGATTATGAAAAAGCCTTTGATTCGGTCAAACCATCAGCAGTTACAATGGCTCTGAAATCCTGCGGTATTGAAGATGCATACATTAATATTATTAATAACATCTATGAAAATGCAAGTGCAAAGATTCGGCTGTTTGAAAATACAACACACGTAAAAATTGGAAAAGGAGTGAGACAAGGTGACACCATATCTCCGAAGCTCTTTAATGCCACATTGGAGGGTGTTTTTCAGTCGCTGAGCTGGGAAAACAAGGGGATAAAGATTAATGGAGATTATCTAACCCACCTTCGTTTTGCTGATGACGTAGTCATTTTTGCAACTACCCCATCAGAGCTGCAGAGTATGATCCAGGAACTTGCTGACAAGAGTAAAGAAGTGGGATTAAAAATGAACTTTCAGAAGACAAAAGTGATGTTCAATGCTTTTACAAGAAATGAAGATTTATCGATTGATGGAGAAAAGCTGGAGATAACAGACACGTACGTTTATCTTGGACAGCAGATATCAAGTGAGGGTCACATTGATGAAGAAATTAATCGGCGTACAAAACTTGCCTGGAGAGCTTTTGGAAGAAACAGCATAATTTTCAAGAGCAATATGCCATTATGTCTTAAAAGAAAAGTGTTTGATCAATGCATCCTTCCAGTGCTTACGTATGGTGCAGAGACATGGACCTTAACTAAAAGAGACATACAAAGGCTGCAGACAACTCAAAGAAGCATGGAGAGGTGTATGCTTGGTATAACCAGGAGAGATAAGAAAGAGGAACTCGTGGATCTGAAAAATGACAAGAGTGGAAGACATCATGATCAGAGTTAAATCCCTGAAATGGCAATGGGCTGGACATACTGCCAGAAGAACAGACCATCGATGGACAGCCGAAATTTTAGATTGGATTCCAAGGGACAGGAAAAGACCCAGAAGAAGACTACATTGGAGATGGGTGGATTAAATTCGAAAATATGCGGGAGTGACATGGAGGAGACTGGCACAAGACAGACCGTTGTGGAGGAAACTTGGGGAGACCTTCGTCCAGCAGTGGATTGATAATGGTTGACAATGATGATGATGATGATGATGCGGGTTGTACTAGTATCTTTTCTTCTAGTTTTGCCACATAATAGTTAGCTAAGAGTGGGGAGCCCATAGCTAGACCAGATTTTTGAATAAAAATTTTTCTCAAATTTCAAGTGTTGAAGAGAAGGAAAGCATTTCAAAAATTCCAACTAATATGTTTCTATCTTTGTTGTGAAAAACTATTAGGTCTGCTAAGTTTTCCGCTATAAAGTCTATAAGTTGATCTATATTGATGTGAGTATACATAGACACTATGTCTAAACTACCCATAATAGGATAATCTAATTTAGGAAGAAGTTATAATTTTTCTTTTAGCTGCATTGAATTTTTAATTAAGTTAGGTGGCTCTTTTAAAAGATTCTGAAGGTGTGACTTTAAAAAGCAGTTTAGATTTGAAAGAATTTAGTTTTTTGAGTCAATTATTGGTCTAATTGGTTGGTGTTTTTTATGCAGTTTGACTATTCCATATATTTGAGGTAATCTGAACTGTAATATTGAGAACTGTTTATAGTTTCCTGGAAGCTGGTTTTTCTTTTTTTGAAGTGAAATAAGCTTTGAGACTTTTTTAATCAGATCTGGTAGTGGGTTTTCTTTTACTTCTTCATACATAGGTTTTTTTTATGTAAAACTCATAAGTATGAATTTATGTAAAACTCATAAATATGAACTATGTAAAACACATAAATATGAACTATGTAAAACACATAAATATGAACTATGTAAAACACATAAATATGAATTCATGAGTTTTACATATGTAATTTGTTTGTTTTTGTGATGGTAAACTAAATCCTAGTTCTTCATCAAAACTACATCACTGGAGTAAATGTTGCCAATTAGTCAGGAATGCCCAACTGCAGTTATTGTTTAGAGTGGAATTTCTTGTTCTTACTATTTCCATCCCTTCTTCAAATCTCCTCTTTATTAAAGTGTGATTGGTGGTCAATTATTTTTATTGAGTTCCAATTTATGGAGAGTCCAATTGTCTGTATACGTCTGTCTAACCTGGTCTTGTTTGCAATGTTTCTACTAGCTGCTTTATATTCTTCCATATGGAATTTTATACTTCTTCCCATTTCACCTATATAGCTTATATCCATAGGTACAGTCTATGCTACAGACTACCCGTTCTTGTAATTGGATGTCTTTGTTTTGCTATTTTGTTGATTGAAGGAACGATTAGTAAGAGCAAGTCTGATTTTATATTTTTCACCGATCTTTTTCAGTACCTCGAAAGGCCTTTGTGCTAAGTAATTTTGGCGATACAATTCAAGTTATTTTGCTATCACCTTTTTTTTTTTTTTGCCTCATTCCTAAAAATACTCTTTATGAATAGGGAAGGAAAGTTTCATTTTATGACAACATCCTTTCCATTTCTTCTCTATGGATGACTTTCTGGGCTTTAGTAGAGTCCAGGAAGTTGATTTCCACCAAAACTGCCTCACAGTATTCTACTAAGCACTGTCTAATTGAGTATACTAGCATTGTGAGTATTCGAATCAGACCACCAAACTTTGAAAGTGAAACAGTGGTACATAAAACATGTGATGATGAAAGTTCATCAGATGTGTAGCAAGAACTGAACCATACTGAACCCAAAATGTAGAAAATAAAAATATGAATATATATATATATATTTAGCAACTTGATTTTCTGGAAAATGATTGCAATAGTGTTCATTGTCAATATATCACAAAGTATTCACCTTAAGAACATTCAAGACAGCAAAAGAAAAAAAGAAAAAAAAATGAAAGCACAGAATTTACCTTCACCCAGAATGTAATAAAGTTCAGAAATGCTTCACACTCATGAAATATTACTAATTAATTTGCACTGAACACATAATAAAAACTTAATAACAAAGCAGCTCTGAAAAGCATTCAATACAGTGCACCCTTGTAACTGAAGTAAATGCATTCATATTACTAATGATGAATTCATATGACAACAATATAATAAGCAAACACTTATTAAATGATTAAGAAAAAATATTTCCACATAGCAATTTAAAAAACATGAAAAACATCACAAGCACATTTTTTTCTTTTAAAAACAAGTGATGGGTGTAAATTAAATTACTTGACTTGACTGACTATAATACACAGAAAACATCTACCTAACAGTGATAGTTCTACAGTGTTTTTACACATCTAAGAAATATTCTTAGACATGTAAAAAACTATTTAAGACAGCATATTTAAAAATAATAATAATTTTTGTTCATACTTTTCCATTATGTCCCAAAAGAATGGAGTGATGTAAAAATGTGAGTTCATCTGTTTTAATGTCTTCACCTTCCAAATATGTCTCAAAGATGATTAACTGTTGGGAAAAACTGAAGAGAACCAGCAACTGAATGACCCCCCCCCCCCAGGCCGCATCTACATGACGGAAATACGAGGAAAAAACCAAGATCCACGTGCTGGAAGTGTTCAACTTGGAACTTCACCAATTTAACGGTAAGTCCAAAATGCAATTGCATTAATGCACATCAAAAAAAAAAAAAAAAAAAAACCCTCAATAGCGGACTTCTACTAAAGAAATCCAATATTAGAAGTACTTGAAAAATGTTAGGATTATATTAACTTTTGGTTTAAACATCAAATATTTTTACAGATTCGAGTTTTATTTGGCATTATAACAGATGTGAGATATGGGATATTTACAGTAAAATATTTAAACACTATAAATTTCACTAAAATATGGGTTTTACTTAGGAATAAAGGAAATTATTTACAGTCAAATTTTTGGGTAGCACCCCTACCCTTTCTCAGGACTACGCTATAGTAAGTGTTGCCATTCATTAGCTAAATTCCAACCTTTCACATCATTTAATGTTGTGCCTCTTCTCTGAATTTCCAGTCCTTCTGACAATTTTCTCTTGAAAAAGTGCTGTTGATGTGTCAGAACTTCTACAGATTCCCAAAGCACTTCATGTCCTGTATTTTGAACACGTCTGTCCAAACCTGTTTTGTTTGTCGAGTTTTTTATTGCACCTTTATGTTCTGCTAATTTGGTCTTAAGTTGTCTGCCTGTTTCTCCCACATAGCTGAGACCACATTCACATTTTATGTTGCAGACCACACCTTCCTGAAAAAGGTAGTTTTCTTCTTTTTGCTTTAATTTTGGAAGGTAATTACTAATTTTATTTTGTAATCCTGGAGCCAGTCAGATTAAAAATTTATCTCTAAGGTGTGCTCTACAATATGTGAGTGTGGTCTCAGCTATGTGGGAGAAACAGGTAGACAACTTAAGAACAGATTAGCAGAACATAAAGCTGCAATTAAAAATTTGACAAACAAAAGAGGTTTGGACAGACATGTCCAAAATACAGGACATAAAGTGCTTTGGGACTCTGTAGAATTCCAACACATCAACAGCACTTTTTCACGAGAAAATTGTCAGAAGGACTGGAAATCGAGAGAAGAAGAGGTACAACATTAAATGATGTGAAAGGTTGGAATTTAGCTAATGAATGGCAACACTTACTATAGCGTAGTTCTGAGGAAGGGTAGGGGTGCTATCTGAAAACTTGACTGTAAGTAATTTCCTTTATTCCTAGGTAGAACCCATAATTTAGTGAAATTTATAGTGCATCAAGTCTAGGAATAGCCATGACATCAATTATTACCAAATATTTAAAGTAAACCTAGAAATATACTAGATAGTGTGTTTACATAAATTATGTTTTTCAAAAAATAATATTAATATCATATATTGCAAGATGTAATTTTTTGCTGCATGAATGCTGGCTATAATTGAGTTCAACTCCTCAGAAAACTTGAAAACTGAACTGTGCTACAGTGGAAATAAAACTTGTATCTCCTATTTTCCACCCAAGCATGTTAAACACTGCAACCAGAACAAATCAGTTTCATGCAACTTAACTACAAGAAGCAAATCGAACATCAGGGTGTGTTAATTGAGGCATCTAGAGTCTTGTTATAGTGATGGACATTCTGTTCTCATTATGAATGAATCCAGGTCAGGAACCAACAGTGTTCCAGATCATATGGTTAACTCTTGGCCTGGATCAGTCACTAGACGTTCAGATTTCTAAATTTTAGTCACCTGAAACTGAGTTACGTACCTTGTTCCAAAACAACTGAGAATGTTTTCATAAAAAATGGGCAGTACTGCGTTCGACCTTGGCATGAGTCTCAAAAAATGGCAGTCATTGTAGTATCCATAGCAACCTACCAGACCTATTTATCACGCCGGCATCTTCAGTAGGGCAAAATTTAATAAGCATTGTTTCGTGAACCCCTAACAAGTGTTTTCTCACTGTGACTTTTCAAAGAAATGGATGTGAAAGAAGAACAAAGATGCACCATTGAATTTTGCTGTCGAGTTAAGAAGTCTGTCAGAGAGACTTTGCATCTTATGCGAGAGGCTTACAAAGATCAATGTCTAGGGAAAATTACATTATATACATTACAATAATACATTATTTTTACAATACAATTTACATATGGCATAAAGAATTTATGGATGGTCATGAGTCAAAGGCTTTAATCGTGCATGGAGGAAGACCTGCAATGAGTGTTACAGAGGTAAACATCAATACAGTAGGTGCTATTATATGGGATGACAGACACCTATCAATTAGAGATATCAAAGATACAGTTCACATTTTAAAATCATCAATTTACAGAATTTTAACTGAGCATTTTGGGCATGAGTATGTTCAACTTGAGTTCTCCATTTCTTTTCATGTGCGGCTCAATGAGAGGCCACACATGACCAGTTCTGTCATTTCTTATTTGGATAAAATAAATATTAAGTTGATGCCCCAACCAGTCTGAACTGGTCACATGGTGACCAGTTCAGACTGGTCACCATGTGACTTCTGGTTGTCCCCCATTTTAAAAAAGACATTACGGAGATGACCATTTGAGACTGACCAAACACTTATTACAACTGCATAGGGGTGCTTCAATAGCATTTCAGAAGAATTTCAGAAGACATTGATAAAGTGGAAGGAACATTGGGACACCTGTATTCCATGCAATGGACAGTATTTAAAAAGATGACCACTACCTTAATAATTAGGGTAAGCATATTTTTTTTTATAAAAACACTCGGAGTTGTTTTGGGACAACCCTTGTATTTTGGGAAGTGCAGTAGTTAGTTAGAATACTCAACATAGAAAGTGGGAGATGTGACTTTGATTACATCAGGATAATGCAATTTATAAATTTTCTGAGGGGTCTGTTGTAAGACAACAGTGACAGACTGCATTTACAGGGCAAAAATAATATCCTTGCATGCTCAGTATGTATTTTCAAAGATTTATTTTTCACTAATCTGTATAAAATGCTGGTACAGAACAATTGGTTTTATAATGTCAGGATGTCTACTGATTTTCAATGAACCAAATTCATGACTTTTTCATGATTTTTCCATGACATCTTCAGTTAAATTCATGACTTCTTGACAATGCGTGGCACAATGACAGCAATTCTAGACTCATAATCTAGTATCCTTAGCTTGAGATTCCAGGATATTTTTAATTTTTACAAACACTGAAATTAATTCCATGCGACAATAGTTTAGGCAAAACTGATGTGTCTATAATATCATTGCTGTTAAAATGACTATACGGCGAAGGGGGGGGGTGCTTTTTTATGAACCCCTACCTGAAAGCCAGTTGAGATGAAAGTTGAATATAATTCTTATGTCACTAAAATTGCTTAACATGAATAATGTCATTATGTATGACTTGCACTATGCCATTCACCAAATTCTGTGCGTTTAAAGAAATAAAAACATTCAACTCTCTTCTAGGATGGGGTATGGCTATTTTCAGAAATATTTTCATTACATTTATTAATACGCAAATTCTTTTAACATGGTAATGCTGTAAAAACTTACAAGTTTTTATTAAGGCAATATAAAAACTATGAATGTATAAAATTTATGGAGACTGAAATTTCACAGTGAAAGACTCAGTGTTTAAGTATCTTAGCTAAACATGTTATCTCAGAATCTAGAACTTCAGCTTCTTCTTTTGCCTTTTCTATAAGCTTTCTTTTCTTATCTTTGAGTTCTTTTAGTTCTTGGACTGCTCTCCTTTTACGATTGGCCACTTCATCTTCGTCAGATTTCTTTTTCTTTAAGACTTCTACTCTTTTTGATGACGCATTTTTGACAGCTAATATAATTGATTTTGTGATGTCCACATTCAGTTCTTTCTCACTATTAGCTAAACCACCTAACGATTGTATTGCACTGTAAACACTTCTTTCTGCAACAACTGCATCTTCTTCTAAGTTTTCAATTAAGAGTTCTTTGTTAACAGAAAAGCATCTTTCAACTGCATCATTGCCATGAAACATGCATAGCAGCTTCTGTAAGAACTTGATAAAGTCATGATTTGCACTTTGTAGTAAATTCATCAGGAAGTGATCAAGTTTGTCCTCCTTAGGATTGAACTGTTTCAGTTGTTTTTTAGAAGACTCACAAAATTGCAAATATTCCCTCTTCACAATATCAGCTTTTGATGAAGCCATATTTTTTTATATATATGTCATGGGGCATCGACTACACGCCTGTTTATAAGAGTGCCAGTTTATGTTTTATTCTAGGTGTGCAAACTTGCCTTCATTCAGGTGCTGATAAAAAAAAGATTAAAAATTCATGACCACCCACTCAATTTCATTACTTTTTCATTACTTCATGACCACCTGCTCAATTTCATTACTTTTTCATGACTTTCATGACCAGTAGACACCCTGTTACTTTATTTGTAGGTGGTTGACATTTCAGGCTGACTTTCTTGTTTTCTACAGTAAAAAGCCTCAGCAAAAGTTGGCCAAAGACATCTTTTAATTCACATTTCCCCTTATTCAGGTTCAAGACAGTAGTTATGGTTTGAAAACTACCTGTATGCCTAGATTAGCTCAAGGAGCATTTAAACTTCAACTTTATAATATTGCAGCCTGAACACTGAGGGGAGAGTTCCATAGTTACTTATCAACATCTTCAAGAAACTCGTTCCTTCCAATAACAGATTTTCTTTGTGATGGCTTGAAATGAAGATATTATTATTATTACAAATTGGGAGGTTAACTTTTAAGCTTGAAATCCGTTATCTACTAATGCTTCAAGTTAACTATTCATGAATTTATGTTAATGTGAGATATGATAAGCTTTTCTGTGATGATACCAAAAAAGGCTTTACATTTTAAAACACAAAATTAAAAATTCTAAATGTGAGAATAGTTTAAGTATATTTGTTCTTTGAATAAACCTCATGTTGAAAACTGGCTTCCTAGTTTCTTAAATTTAACACTTAATCCAACATCAAATATAGGTTTTTTGTTCTAGGAAATATTTCATTTAAAAATGCAAATTTTTGGAGAAAACTCTTCTTCTTCAGATGGTCTTTTGTTGTCACTCTTTCTCTGTCACTATAGCGGTTGCAGTTAACACCAATGATTATGGTTATTTTTCACCAACTCTTGCCAGATGTTAGGCAGGGACAAACCTCTGCAGTCACTGATAACAGAATTCTGATTTTTCTCAATTTCTGTTCCTTCTTTTAGTTTTCTTTTTGAAAATTGCTTTGGAAACTGATGAATTTAAGGGAATTCCAGTTTATGTTGTACCCAGTTTCTGTAACATGCCTGATCTAATTCTGTCTTGTTGGAACAATTTTTTATAGCTGCTTTATGTTCTGCTATTCAAGTTTCTAGTCTGCGACCTGTCTCTTCCATGTAGGATAGTTCATAACTACATTTTACCTTATAGACCACTCCTTGCACTGACTTGCAACATTTTCTTAATAGAATATGGGTGATAGGAATTGAAATCCAATATGAATATGAATGAATTATTGGATTTCAATTCCTATTATCCATATTTTATTTTAAAAAAATGTGGCAAGCCAGTTTAAAAAAAAAAAATAGTACTTACAGCAGAGATGAAAAAAAGAAACAAATAAAGTCTTTGAATAAAGCTCATGTTGAGAAATGGCTTCCTAGTTTCTTAATTCAATTACTAATGTAAAACAACTATTATGGGAATTTTACTAGGAAATTTTTTCATTTAAATTGCAAATGTTCGATAGTGACAGCAAAAAGACAGCCTCAAGAAGGAGAAGAGTTTTCTCCAAAAATTTGCAATTTAAATGAAAAAAAAATCCTAGTAAAATTCACATAATAGTTGTTTTAGATTAGTAATTGAAATAAAGTCTTTCTTACAGAAAATAACTATCCTAAAAATGAAATTGAAAAATTTCTAAATTTTTCAGTTAAGAAGAACACACAACAGCAACAAATAAATTCACTAGAAAAATTACTTATCACACAGGTTTATTCGAATCTTTAAAGATAATTAGTAAGACATATGATACAAGAGTAGCTCTAAGTTCATAGAACAAAGTTAAAAATTTTTTTCCCAAAGATAGTTTAAATAAAAGAAGACATTTTAAAAATGCAAGGAGTGGTCTATGAGGTAAAATGTAGTTGTGGACTAACCTACATGGAAAAGACAGGTCGCAGATTAGAAACTTGAATAGCAGAACATAAAGCAGCTATAAATATTGCTCCAACAAGACAAGATTAGATAGGCATATTACAGAAAGTGGGCACAACATGTACTGGAATTCCATTAAAGTCATCAGATTCCAAAGCAACTTTCAAAAAAGAAAATTAAAAGAAGGAATAGAAATCAATAAAAATAAAAATTGGATCATCAATGACTGCAAAGGTTTGTCGCTGCCTAACATCTGGCAAAATTTGGTGAAAAATAACTGTAACCATTGGGGTTAACCACAACCATGAGAGTGACGGAGAAAGAGTGACAACAAAAGACTTCCTGAAGGGGAGAGGAGTTTTCTCCAAAACTTTGCGTTTTAAATAAAATATTTCCTAGAAGAAAAAAACCCATGTTAGATGTCAGATTAAGTGATATATTTGTTGTTTTGAAAAGGTAAGCTGTATGTTGGAAATTTTCCTGCTCACTACTTCAGAGCATAAAAACATGAAAACAGCTATTTAACAAATTATATTTGCAAGGAAAATAATATATATAAATATAGCTGCTTTAAATTTATTCATTATAAAGTTTATTACGGCCTTTATGCTTCTTTCAGCAGTTTAAGTTTCATATTTTAAATTTTTTTTGTGCATTAAGCAAATTCATGAAATCTCATAAAAGTTTTTTTCGAGAACAAAATATTAAATTTAAATATTCAATCCAAATTTCAGGAAAAGTTTGGAAATGTGATCTTAAAATTATTTTCCCTGTATATATAGTATTCTTCATATTAATTAAAGTAATTTTTCTTCCAAATTGGAAAATAAATTAAATATGTAACGTAAGTTGTAACTCAAAAATTAAAATAGCAGTAATACTAGAAAAAAAATATTGGTGAATATGTTCACTAGATTTTACAGTACATATTTTCTAATGCACCAATTTACAACTCATCATTATTAGTACTGATTTTCTAATAAGCAATTTAGCTTTTGCTTTTTCTGCTATTTAAAGAATATACTTTCTGTGGTGGTGTTCTTATTTTGACTTAACATGGCAATTGTCAAAAAGTTTGAAAGAATCGTTTGAACACTATATTGCTCTGACTTGAATAGTAATGTGTTGATTTGATAAGTAGGTGTTACTATTTCATTAGCGTTGACACTGTTCTTCACCTGCATGAATGACTTTTTTCACACCTGTATGATTAATTATGATTATTTGTGTTTAAAAGAACATTTCTTGAAGAATTTTTGAAATTAAGATTGCTGAAATTTTTATGTTATCGTCTTGTAGAAAAAATATCTCTTATGGCTTATACATACACGTGAAGGCTAAAATAGTAATCCACGACATCATACTTATAACATCGAGTATTCGTGGAATCATGGTCCCTCTTGCAAGCTCGTAGAGGTTAGTGTGTCTATCTCATAAGATGCCACCCCAAACCAGCATGCTACCACCACTATAAGTGTCCCTTTCACATGTCATAGGGGGATGATAACATGCCTTTCATTCTCTCCAGATCAGATCACATGTGGAATCACTATGCAAAGCAAATATGGATTCATCTGTGAACAGCACTGACTTTGATTTGGTTTTTAGTCTTGCCCAACTCAAAAATTCCCTGCTGTGCCAGAGGGTAATAGGCATGCAGAGTGCTGGTTGGCTAGCATAAAGACCTCTTTTGTGAAGATTTCGGCACACAGTGGAAGCAGATACCACCATTCTTATAGCAGCAGCAGCAATGGTAGATTAAGCTGTGTCAGAGTAGCTGTCATGTCCACCCACAAGTTAATCTGAGATATCAGTCATCCATGGATGTTATAGACCTAGGCCTTCCTTTGCTGCATCCTTGAGAAGCGGATTGCATATTTTGAAATTGGCTCCACAGTCTGTGGACCACAGAAGGATTCACATGCAGACATCTTGCAATTTTCACCTGATTTTGATCTACCTATAATCTTCTGATTCCTGTCCACCTCAGTTCATCTGTTAAATTATGTCTCGCTGCCATCATAACTCGCTGCCATCATAACAAATCTACTATCTTAAAATTCTTTCTTTGCACTCTGCAAACAATGTGATGAATACCTCTAGAACAGCTGCAGCTGAATTGCATATGATATACACTGACTCTTTATTGCATTTGATGTCACATACCCAAGTTTTGTGCATTTCCAATCTTCTTTTATCAATAATCAAGATTTTTCATTTTTTTCCCCTTATTTATGAAACGGGATGTAAGGGCAGGGGATGCGTAACATCACAGCCTCTCCTTGACAAATGTCAACCCCGCCTTCTCGTGGTGCATCCTGTTCCCACTAAAGGGGCTCTGACGACCGCCAATAGCGGTATAACTATACCATCGGGATTAGAGGAAATTCTATCCCACACTCACCAACCCGCATGGCCAGCGTGGTGAGTTATGGCCAAACCCTCCCAAAATGATTCCACAACTTAAATCTTGGCCCTCAGTCTCCGGCAGCTGGAATGTACCTGGCCAAGGCAGCGGCCAGTGCGACATGAAGGCAGAGGGTGCTAAGAATCCCCGGAGGACCGCACTAGGCTGCCATCTGATGCTGACCTTGGCTACATATAATGGACGCTCCCTATCTTCTGATTCAAGGCTTCTTGAATTGGAAGAGGAACTACAAAGGATCAAGTGGGACATCGTGGGGCTAAGTGAGGTAAGGAAAAAAGGAGAAGATCTCATCGAACTGAAAAGTGGACATCTCTTTTACTATCGTGGGACAGATACTGGCAGAACTAGTGGTGTTGGATTTATAATAAACAAGAAACTGAAGGATAAAGTTGTAGAAGTTGAAAGTTCCTCTGACAGAGCTGCACGACTTGTTATCCAACTCTCCAAAAGATACCAGGCTCAGATTATTCAAACTTATGCACCCACCACAAGTCATCCTGAAGAAGAAATTGAAGAATTTTATGAGGAAATTTGTCATCTAAATAATAAAGGTAAGCAGCACTTGAAAATAATTATCGGAGATTTCAATGCAAAAATAGGGCAACGGCAACAGAATGAAACTTCAGTAGGTAAATTCGGTCACGGCAACAGAAACCAGCGTGGAAATACTCTCGTTGAGTTTGCAGAGGCAGAAGGGTTTTTCATCTTGAACTCCTTCTTCAAGAAAAAGCCACACAGAAAATGGACATGGAGACATCCAAATGGGACGACAAGTGAAATTGATTTTATTATGTGTAACAAAAAATTCGTCATAGAAGACTGCAGTGTGCTGAACAAGTTCAACACAGGTAGTGACCATAGATTGGTGAGATGTAAGATGCACCTCAACACTAAACTTGAACGTGACAAGCTCATAAAACAAACAAAATCTATTGACATAACCAACCTTAAAAAACACCATAATACCTTCAAGTTGGAACTGAAGAACAGGTTCTCTGCTTTAGAAGGCCTAACATGAGAAGAAGTGGACATCTCTGAAGTTAACAGAAAAGTAACCAAAGCTCTTATGGAAACAGCAACAAAATTAGCTGGGTCTAAGAACAAGTTGCATGTAAACAAATTATCAGGAAAAACGAAAATGTTGATGCAAAAAAGAAGAGAGATGAGGACAACTAAAGAAGATGTGACTTCCAAAGTGGAATATATAGAGCTATGCAAGACAGTAAGAAAAAGTATCACTGAAGACGTAAGGAAATTCAACTGTGAACTAGTGAGGAAAGCAATTGAAAACAACCAAAGCCTAAAGATAGCAAAGGGACATCTCAGTAAGGGAAGAAAACAGATTATGGCACTGAGAAAAGAAGATGGTTCTGTAACAAGAAATAGAGGTGAAATTTTGACAAGAGTGAAAGATTTCTACTCCAAATTATATGAAAGGGATGATACATGCACTCCAGACATCATGAAAGATACCAGTACCAGAGTTCCTCCAGTACTTCCAGCAGAAGTTGCACATGCAATCAAGAACATGAAGCGGGGAAAAGCTCCAGGAGAAGATAGAATTACTGTAGACATCATACAAGAAGCAAGTGGAGAAATCGAAACAGTACTCGCCCAAATTTTCACTCGATGCCTTAATGAAGGAAAGATTCCTGAGGATTGGAACACCGCTACAATGATCCTGCTACATAAGAAAGGTGACGTTGAGGATCTCGGAAACTACAGACCTATCAGCCTCCTATCAGTAGTTTATAAAATCTTCACTAAAGTTCTTTCACACCGCTTGAAGGTAACACTGGACATGGCTCAACCGAGAGAACAAGCTGGATTCAGGAGTGGCTACAGCACAATGGATCATATCCATGTACTGAGAGAACTAATTGAAAGAGCGAGGGAATATGAACTTCCATTGTGCATGGCTTTTATCGATTATGAAAAAGCCTTTGATTCGGTGAAACCATCAGCAGTTACAATGGCTCTGAAAACCTGCGGTATTGAAGATGCATACATTAATATTATTAATAACATCTATGAAAATGCAAGTGCAAAGATTAGGCTGTTTGAAAATACAACACACGTAAAAATTGGAAAGGGAGTGAGACAAGGTGACACCATATCTCCGAAGCTCTTTAATGCCACATTGGAGGATGTTTTTCAGTCACTGAGCTGGGAAAACAAGGGGATAAAGATTAATGGAGATTATCTAACCCACCTTCGTTTTGCTGATGACGTAATCATTTTTGCAACTACCCCATCAGAGCTGCAGAGTATGTATGATCCAGGAACTTGCTGACAAGAGTAAAGAAGTGGGATTAAAAATGAACTTTCAGAAGACAAAAGTGATGTTCAATGCTTTTACAAGAAATGAAGATTTATCGATTGATGGAGAAAAGCTGGAGATAACAGACACGTACGTTTATCTTGGACAGCAGATATCAAGTGAGGGTCACATTGATGAAGAAATTAATCGGCATATAAAACTTGCCTGGAGAGCTTTTGGAAGAAACAGCATAATTTTCAAGAGCAATATGCCATTATGTCTTAAAAGAAAAGTGTTTGATCAATGCATCCTTCCAGTGCTTACGTATGGTGCAGAGACGTGGACCTTAACTAAAAGAGAAATACAAAGGCTGCAGACAACTCAAAAACGCATGGAGAGGTGCATACTTGGTGTAACCAGGAGAGATAAGAAGAGGAACTCGTGGATCCGAAAAGTGACAAGAGTGGAAGACATCATGATCAGAGTTAAATCCCTGAAATGGCAATGGGCTGGACATACTGCCAGAAGGACAGATCATCGATGGACAGCCGAAATTTTAGATTGGATTCCAAGGGACAGGAAAAGACCCAGAAGAAGACCACATGGGAGATGGGTGGATGAAATTCGAAAGTATGCAAGGGTGACATGGAGGAGACTGGCACAAGACAGACCGTTGTGGAGGAAACTTGGGGAGACCTTCGTCCAGCAGTGGATTGATAATGGTTGACAATGATGATGATGATGATGATTTATGAAACTAGTGTACTTACCAAATGTATGTAGTACTACCCGAGTCGTAGCAACAGTATTGTCAAAGCGTTCTTTCAAAAATGGGGACCATTGTCATTAAAAGTAAAAAAGAATACCACAGATGGTATGTTTCTTAATTCCTAAATTTTCTACTTAATATTGATGCTGTAAACATAATGTACTTCTAATATACAGAACATAATATTTCAATTTCACTTTTTCTTTTTTTTTTTAGAATAACACCCACCTCAAAATTTATAAAAAGAATTGAAAAAATAAGAAAAAAGAAAAACATGAAGTACTCTAAAAAAGATAAGAATTTTCCCATTGGTTAAAAATTAGCACCGTCTTTGTTACTGTACAAATCCACAGTCATACAGACCACAAGAGTCCTCTCATATCAGATACTTCACATTATGTGTATTTGTTACAGTGACTATACCATATTTCTTATTCACATCAGTTTTTACTAAAATTTATTGGGTTCTGTTAAGAACATAAAGTATGTGAAAAAAAGGATTATTTAAATAAATGGGTATAGTAACAATTGAATATGTAAAACTAAGTACATAACAAAAAAACCTCTATAATAATAATAATAATAATAATAATAACAATAAAGCATGATGCACATAGTTACCAATTGAAGACCAGAGAACAGATCGTAGCTATGAGGAAGGAGAAGCCTATAAGTACCATGGTATGCTTCAGGCACAATGCCTAGAACATAAAGAAATCAAAAACATTCTAGCCGCCAAAGACTGAGGAGACTAATGAAGACAAAGCTCAATGCTCGCAACATAACTAAGGCTATCAACACATATGCAATTCCAGTTCTCACGTATTCCTTCGGAATCATCAAGTGGACCACAACAGAGCTTGAGGAAATAATGTGTAATACCAAGACAACCCTCACTAAACATCGCCAGAACCACTTGAGGTCAGCAGTAGAAAGGCTGACCATTGAACGAGCAGAAGGAGGATGGGGAATGATTGATCTCCTGGAACACTGAGACAAAGAAATCAGTAGCTTCAGAAAATGCTTCCATCAGAGCAAGGGGCCCCTTCACCAAGCGATAAACCAGAGTGACAAGAAGTACACAGCTCTAGATCTCTCTACTCAGAACATCGAGATTAGAACGAGGGAGCCAAAAGACAAAGCTTCGGACAAGAAAATACTGCACGGAAGGCACTACAACGATCTGCAATCTGACCATGTGGATAAGACTGCCTCCAATGCATGGCTAACAAACGGATCACTCTTTCTCGAGACCAAAGGTTTCCTGATGGCTGTACAAGATCAAGTTGTAAGCACTAGAAATTACCAGAAGCATATCCTAAAGGACATGTCAGTGGAAAGTGACACATGTAGGCAATGCCATCAAATGCCAGAGACCATCTAACTTATCACAGCAGGGTGCAGAGTCCTCACACAGGCAGAGTACACGAACAGGCACGATCAAGTCATCAAGATCCTCCATCAGAAATTGGCAAGAAAGCACCACTTCATTACAACTGAAACTGTCCCCTACTACAAGTACAAACCAACAACGCTCTAGAGAACAACACTCACAAGATATACTGGGACAGTTCGATCAGAACAGATAAGACTACCCCCACAATCGGCCCGACATCATCCTGGTCGACAAGGAGAAGTCAACATACCTCATTGACATAGCCGTTCCTAACACATACAACATCCAGAAGACGCACAGACAATATGTCAAAGTATAACAACCTACAATACGAAGTCAAGGAAATTGGCATATGGAGAACGTCACCACCATCACCATAGTAATACTAGCCACAGGAGTTGTACCTAAGACCATTCAAAGCTCTATACAGACACTAGATCTTGAACCTAACACCTACATGGAACTACAGAAAGCAGCTATCCTGAACACTTGTAGGATAGTAAGGAAGTTCTTGGACAATTGAGAGAAAATACCACTTCCCAGACTTGGTACATTGTACCTGTCCCAGAAGGAAGAGAAAAACCTCAGGAAGAAGTGGAATCATTTCTGTATAATAATAACAACCACAGGAAGAGACTATATAACAAATGGGAACAGCAATACCTAGACATTCAAGTCAACAAACAGCGACTAGTGAATCAGACCCAGACCACAGTCGCAAAGAACATGATACCATCTGCCATCCTGGCAACCATCAAGCAAGAACTAAATGATGAGCTGAATCCACAGAGGTGAACAACATGCTAAAGAAGAGAAGATAATACAATGTCTGATAGCAAATATGAGACAGTATCAGAAGAACATACTGAACAAAGCCAATGAGAGCCATCAGTGATTGCCAACAAGTTCAGGACAGCTATACTAGAGTTCGCAGGAATGCACCCCACCATGAGACATAGATTTACAGAGGCAAAGACCTAACAGAGATCTATGGCAAATAACGGAACACCTCAAAAACTTTGTGATACCAGGCTACCTAGATGAAAATGGCACTATGTTAGTAGAATCCATTCCCACAACTGTGTACTGTGCTGCAGTTGCAGCCACAAGACAAAACGAAAAAAATACCATCCGTCAGGAGCAAAGGACCAAGAAACCCATACTATCCACATGGCAAAGAAGACCACAGGAGCGAGTTGATGAACTGCAGTGGAAAATAAGCTAAATCACACAGTACATAAAGGGAAATAGGTCCAAGAAGCTGGAAGGAAAAATAAAGTGCATCCTGTGAAAAGCACCAAAGTCCACACCAAGTATGAAGATAACCAATAATAATAATACAGAGTACTTGTTACTTGTACCAATGGGAGAGGGGGGGTACTTGACCCAGCACTGTGACCTAAGGTCTATTGTGCATCCCCATATAATACAGAGTAAGCCCTAATAATAATACAGAGTAAGCCCTGTAGTTTTCAACTTCCTTAATACAGCCATTATAGGGAGGAAGACAACCATCAAAGTTGAGAACATTGCAACCAAGCCCATTCATATAAGGACAGGCATCTTCCAGGAATACTCACTTAGACCTCTATGGTTCTGTCTAGCACTCAATCTGCTGTCCATCATGCTCAAAGAAAGCAAATACGGGTTTACCATCAGAAGCAATAAGATCAATAAGTACAAACTCTTGCTCCTGATGTACATGGATGATATTAAGTTGTACGCATCTTCACAGAACCAACTCCAGCAGCTAATCCGGATCCCTGAGGGCTTCAGCAATGACATCGGGATGGAATTTGGTCTAGAAAAATGTAAGACACATGGTACAAAACGAGGAAAACATGATTCATGTAGCTACCAATTAAAGACCGGAGAAGAGATGGCAGCTATGGAGGAAGGAGAAACCTATAAGTAGCTTGGTATGCTTCAATACCTTGAACACAAAGAAATCAAGGACAATCCAGACATCAAATACAACCAAAGGCTGAAGAGGCTAATGAAGACCATGCAAGTTCAATGATAGCAACATCACCAGGGCCATCAACACATACATAGCACCAGTCCTCACATATTCCTATGGGATCACCAAGTGAATCACCACAGAGGTAGAGAACAAAATGCGTAATACCAGGACAACCCTAACTAAACATTGCAGGCACCACCCAAAATCATCAATAGAAAAGCTGACCACTGGGTGAGTTGAAGAAGGACAAGGAATGATTGATCTCCTGAAACACCAAGACAAAGAGATCAGCTGTCTCAGAAAATATCTCCATCAGAGCATGGTGCCCTTTCACCAAGTGATAAACCAGGGTGACAAGAAGTACACAGCCTTTGACCTCTGTACCCAATACATCGAGATTAGAGTTGGGGAGCCAAAAGAGAAGCTTGGGGAAAGAAATTTCTACATGAAAGGTACTACAATGATCTTCAATCAAACCACATGGATAAGGCTGCCTCCAATGCATGGCTAAAAAATGGATCATTCTTTCCTGAGACCAAAGGGTTCCTGATGGCTATACAAGATCAAGTTGTAAACACCAGAAGTTGTTGCAAGCAAATCCTGAGGGACAGGCTAGTAGAAGGCAACACATGTCGGCAATGCCATCGAGCACCAGAGACCATCCAACATATCACAACAGGGTGCACTGAGTCCTCACACAAACAGAGCACATGAATAGGCACAATCAAGTTGCCAAGATCCTCTATGAGAAACTGACAAGAAAGCACCGCTTCATTACATCTGAGCCAGTCCCCTACTACAAATATGAGCCAACAACACTCATAGGGAACAATACCCACAAGATATACAGGGACAAATCGATCAGAAAAGATAAGACCATCCACCACAATTGGCCCGACACATTCTGGTCAACAAGGGGAAGAATTATCTAAAGCAACTTATGGGAATTTACTAGGAAATTTTTTCATTAATAGCAAATTTTCGGAGAAAACTCTTCTCCTTCTTCAGGCTGTCTTGTTGTTGTCACTTTTTGCTTGTCACTATCACGGTTACGGTTTACCTTGACGGTTTAGGTTATTTTTCAACAAATCCTGCCAGATGTTAGGCAGGGAAAATCCTTTGCAGTCATTGATGATGGAATTTTGATTTTTCTCAATCTCTATTCCTTCTTTCAGTTTTCTTTTTGGAAATTGCTTTGGAAACTGATTACTTTAAGGGAATTCCAATCCATGCTGTGCCCAGTTTCTCTAACATGCCTATCTAATCCAGTCTTGTTGGAGCAATTTTTTATAGCTGCTTTATGCTCAGCTATACGAGTTTCTAGTCTGCGACCTGTTTCACCTATGTAAGATAGTCCACAACTACAATTTACTTCATAAACTACTCCTTGCATTTTTTAAAATATCTTCTTCTCTTTGAACTATTTTAGGAAAATTTTTTTAACTTTGTTCTCTAAACTTGGAGCTAGCCTAATATTGTATTTTTTACTAATTCTCTTTAAAGCCTCAAATAAACCTTTGTGATAAGAAATTTTTCTAGTGAATTTTACTTCTTGCTTTTGTGGGTTCTTCGTACCATTAAAATTCAGAAGCTTCTCAATTTCTTTCTTTAGGATAGTTATTCTCTGCAAGTATGACTTTAAGCTCTTCTTTATGGGCTTCTTTATCTGCAGTAGAAACTATTTTATTAATTTTTTCTGAAAACTGACTTGCTACATTTTTCTTAATAGAAACTGGATGATACGAATTGAAATCCAGTAGTCTTTTAGTATTCATTGGTTTTTTATACCAACTAGTGAGGAATTTTTCATCTTCATAATAGATAGTAATATCTAAGAAGTTTATTCTTCTTTCTTTTTTGAAGTTCAATAGTGAACTTAAGGGAATCATCTAATTCATTGAATGAGTCTAGAATTCTTTCTGGAACAATTTCTGAGCTATCTATTATAAATAAGATGTCATCCATGTATCTGCTATATAAGCAGAAGTATGTGGGTTGTACTAGTATCTTTTCTTCTAGTTTTCCCACATAATAGTTAGCTAAGAGTGGGGAGAGTGGGGAGCCCATAGCTAGCCCCGATTTTTGAATGAAAAAAGTTTTCCCAAATTGAAAGTAGTTGTTCTGCAAAGAGAAAGTAAGCATTTCAAAAATTCCTACTAATATGTTTTTTTCTTTTTGTTGTGAAAAACTATTAGGTCTGCCAAGTCTTCCGCTATAAAGTCTATAAGTTGATCTATATTAATGTGAGTATACATAGACACTATATCTAAACTACCCATAATAGGAGAATCTAATTTAGGAAGAAGTTCTAGTTTTTCTTTTAGCTGCATTGAGTTTTTAATCAAGTTAGGTGGCTCTTTTAAAAGATTGTGAAGGTGTGACTTTAAAAAAACAGTTTAGATTTGAAAGAATAGAGTTTTTTGAGTCTATTATTGGTCTAATTGGTTGGTGTTCTTTATGCAGTTTGACTATTCCATATATTTGAGGTAATCTGAACTGTAATTTTGAGAATTGTTTATAGTTTTCTGGAAGCTGGTTTTTCTTTTTTTGAAGTGAAATAAGCTTAGAGACTTTTTTAATCAAATCTGGTAGTGGGTTTTCTTTTACTTCTTCATACATAGGTTTTTTTAGTTCTTCTTCCATCTTTTCTAGATAATCTTTCTTATCCATAATAGTAATCAACTTACTTTTGTCTGTTTTCACAGCAACTATACTTTCATTTTTTCTGAAATCTTTAAGAGCTTTTAATTGACTATTATCAAAATTTTTTTGAGGTTTCCTTACTTGCTTCTGGAATTTTGTAAGGCTATTGTAGTAATCTTTTCTGGAGGAGGTCTGCTTTAATTTGGTCCTCTTGTTCTAAAGTGCTGCAGATGCTTTCCAATTCAATTACCAATTTTTCTGGATTTATTTTTTCTTTGGATAGATTGAAATTACTTCCTTTATTTATCACTTGTAATAATTCTTGGCTAACTCCAGTAGCAGTGTTGTCCTTCATATGACTAAGAACTGCAGTTTTTTTGTTTTTACTTGAATAGTTTTTCTTCAAAAATTTCTCTTCTTTACGGTTCAGCTTTTTAACAAATTTCTTATTTTTGTTTCTTACTCCAATTTTTAGCCAGTCATCCAATTCTGCTTTTACTGTATCCCTTAAGATTCCAGAAATTTTCTTCATTTTCTACTTTTACTTTTTTATTAAAAAAAAAAGTAAAAGTAGAAAATGACAAAAAATGAAAATGAAAGTAAAAGTAGAAAATGACTTTTACTTTTTTATTAACTTGATTAAAAACTCAATGCAGCTAAAAGAAAAACTAGAACTTCTTCCTAAATTAGATTCTCCTATTATGGGTAGTTTAGATATAGTGTCTATGTATACTCACATTAATATAGATCAACTTATAGACTTTATAGCGGAAGACTTGGCAGACCTAATAGTTTTTCACAACAAAGAAAAAAACATATTAGTAGGAATTTTTGAAATGCTTACTTTCTCTTTGCAGAACAACTACTTTCAATTTGGGAAAACTTTTTTTCATTCAAAAATCGGGGCTAGCTATGGGCTCCCCACTCTCCCCACTCTTAGCTAAATATTATGTGGGAAAACTAGAAGAAAAGATACTAGTACAACCCACATACTTCTGCTTATATAGCAGATACATGGATGACATCTTATTTATAATAGATAGCTCAGAAATTGTTCCAGAAAGAATTCTAGACTCATTCAATGAATTAGATGATTCCCTTAAGTTCACTATTGAACTTCAAAAAGAAAGAAGAATAAACTTCTTAGATATTACTATCTATTATGAAGATGAAAAATTCCTCACTAGTTGGTATAAAAAACCAATGAATACTAAAAGACTACTGGATTTCAATTCGTATCATCCAGTTTCTATTAAGAAAAATGTAGCAAGTCAGTTTTCAGAAAAAATTAATAAAATAGTTTCTACTGCAGATAAAAAAGAAGCCCATAAAGAAGAGCTTAAAGTCATACTTGCAGAGAATAACTATCCTAAAGAAGAAATTGAGAAGCTTCTGAATTTTAATGGTACGAAGAACCCACAAAAGCAAGAAGTAAAATTCACTAGAAAAATTTCTTATCACAAAGGTTTATTTGAGGCTTTAAAGAGAATTAGTAAAAAATACAATATTAGGCTAGCTCCAAGTTTAGAGAACAAAGTTAAAAAAATTTTCCTAAAATAGTTCAAAGAGAAGAAGATATTTTAAAAAATGCAAGGAGTAGTTTATGAAGTAAATTGTAGTTGTGGACTATCTTACATAGGTGAAACAGGTCGCAGACTAGAAACTCGTATAGCTGAGCATAAAGCAGCTATAAAAAATTGCTCCAACAAGACTGGATTAGATAGGCATGTTAGAGAAACTGGGCACAGCATGGATTGGAATTCCCTTAAAGTAATCAGTTTCCAAAGCAATTTCCAAAAAAGAAAACTGAAAGAAGGAATAGAGATTGAGAAAAATCAAAATTCCATCATCAATGACTGCAAAGGATTTTCCCTGCCTAACATCTGGCAGGATTTGTTGAAAAATAACCTAAACCGTCAAGGTTAACCGTAATCGTCAAGGTAAACCGTAACCATGATAGTGACAAGCAAAAAGTGACAACAACAAGACAGCCTGAAGAAGGAGAAGAGTTTTCTCCGAAAATTTGCTATTAATGAAAAAATTTCCTAGTAAATTCCCCATAAGTTGCTTTAGATTATTAATTCAATTAAACTAGGAAGCCATTTCTCAACATGAGCTTTATTCAAAGGGGAAGAAGTTAACACACCTAATTGCCAGAACTGTGCTCAATACGTGCAACATCCAGAAGACGCATGGAGAGAAGTTGTCAAAGTATAACCAACCTAAGACACAAAGTCAAGAAAATGTGGCATATGGAGAAGGTCACTATTGTCCTTAAGTAATATCAACCACAGGAGTTGTACCTAAGACCCATCACAGCTCTTAACAGACACTAGAGCTTCAACCTAACACCTAATGGAAATACAGAAGGCAGCTATCCTGAACACTTGTACGATAAAATATACTGCTTCTTACACTTGGTACATCCTACCAGTCCTTGAAGAAAGACCCCAGAAAGGAATGGAATCTTCTATATATTTTTTTCATAAAAATAAAGGACTCACATTAACATCACAGACAAAATATCTCCATTTTTACAATATTTCTGTGAATAATTTAACTTTCTGAGAATTTTATGCGATTACTAATGAATTTTTTCACAAGGTTTTAATAGCCATTGCACTTTTAGATTACTATGAAGTAATTTCAAAGTATTATTCTATGTTTGGGTTCAAAGAAAACAAAGAAAAATCGAAAAACAAAAGTGGGGTGGACTTTAGAGTTCAGCACCTGTCATCTGCTTGAACCAACACGCTGCTGGAATCACGGGAAATGACACTTGCAGTGATAGGTGGCGCTGCTGCTGCTTCCTTGTAATCGGTGTTTGCTCCCACCCTGTCTGCATTACATAATCACTCTTTGCTCAGTGCGTGAGTCGTGACACCCCTTCACTTACTTCTGTTCATCCTGTTTTAAGCGATAGGTGGCTTGTGTTTTTTCCAGCATGTATTGTAGCTCTGTTATGCTGGAGATGTGGAATTGGAGGCATTTCTTTGATGAAGTTAGGAAGGATGAAGAAACATGTATTGAAGGTTGTGAGCAGAAAGGATTGCTTCCAACCAAATGAAGATGTTCCGCAGGTCATCCAATGAGTTTGCGAGTGGATATGCGTCATCGTTTAGGACAATTCAGGTGTAGGAAGAATCACATTACAGGGAAAAGTGAGCACTGTTCCCGTTTACTTGGGACATGGTTTGAAGCTGCTTGTATTCCTCTTGATAAGGTGATGACTCTTGTGTATTGCTTTGCCAAAGGATTATCCTACAATGATGCAATTGAGGAATCTTCCAGGGTGGGGTTTCCACATCCTCTGCGACAGTCAGTGACTATTATCAGTCTTGCAGAGAACTAGTCGCAGAGTTTATGATAGCCTACGAACAAGACGCAGAACAGCTTGGTGGCTCTGGTGTAATCATAGAAGTGGATGAGGAGATGGTTGGGAAGCGTAAGTATAATCGTGGTCGTCTCGTTGAGGGCACCTGGATCCTTGGCATCTTTGAATGAGATTCTAAACGATTCAGGGTAGAGATCTGCCTGGAAAATAACCACTCTGCTCACTCATTGCTGCCACTCATCCAGAAACATGTTCAATCTGGAAATACTGTAATGACGGATCAGTGGGCTGCATACCACAACCTCCCATCCTGTGGTTTCCAACATCTCTCAGTTAACCACTCACTCAATTTCGTTGATCCGATTAATGGGGCACATACTCAAGATGTTGAGAGTAATTGGCGGCCCCTCAAACACACACTATCTAATGGAATTCACAAAGACCACTTGGCAGACCACATTCTCAAATATTTACTCCAATGAAATAGTCGTCTTTCCTCTGAACACTGCTTTGAGTTGATGATTGGTATCATCAAACAGTTCTTCCCTAGTACGTAATGTTTTCCAGTGAAATATTCGTACTAGTTAGACAGGTTCTCAATGAGGAGGAAACACTTCTTTTCCATTGTTATAAATATTTAACAACACCTGAACTACTCACATTTCATAAAGGTGCTTTTCAGGGCAAGCCATATTACCAAATAAACCCATATCTTTAAAAAATAACCCACACTGCATATTTCTTGTCCTTACCAGTCATCCTGCACAAACCACACGCCGATTACGTAATGCAGGCAGTGAAGGAGCAAACAACGATGACGCAGCTGCAGTGCCACCTATCGCAAAACGTTTCTCCTGTGATTCCAGCAGCACATTGGTTCAAGCAGATAACAGGGGCTGAACTCTATAGTGCATCCCAAAAATGAACGAAAAAGTTTGTGAAAATATTAGTCAGAAAACTGACAAACTAATATATTTTTTGCTGTAGTTGAAACTTCAATGCACAACAGCATGTAGATGTTTGATTTTCCTACATCATAAGCCACCATCTTACAAGATGCTGTGCATCAACATTATATGGTTTATAACATGTTTCTGTCATATTTCCAAAATGCGTGGCAGTCAAAGTGTTTGTGTGTATTCCAAATTACCTAGTATATATACAGTATATGATACTAGGTCATTTGAAATGTGACACTCAAACACTTTCACTGGCATAAATTTTGACATTTTGGAAACCTGAAGTGGCAACACAGGTGATGTCTGGAGGTTGTGCAGTATATGCCTTGGGCTCAGTTCAGGTCTACAGATTGGCTAGTGAAAGTTGTAAATAATGATGTAGTTAATACTAACAGTGACAGTGAAAAAACAGTACTTTTTTTAAGTTTTGAGTGTTATTACAGGATTTTGGGGACATGGCACAAAGTTAACACGGACCATACTAGTTCAAAATTCCCTCAAGAAAATGGTCATGCATAATTGGATAAAAGGATATATAGCAGGCACAACGAGACAGAAATAGGTAGAGTGCTTGAGAAGCCACTATGTTTAAACGAAACTGAAAGAGCAGCGATAATTATCACTGTCTTGCATTGCAATACAGAGATGATTCCCAGCACATCTTTAAAAAGAAACAAGAATAGACATTTATGTTACCATTATGTCTATTCATCTGTGGAAACAATATCTTTGAAACTATTAGTCTGATTTGAAAAATTACATCTGCACTGGGAAGCCTGAAATTTGAGAATGATGATCATTGTCTTTTGGTCATTTCCTGATGCATAATTTTGCCTGTATTGGAGTAATAATGCAGATGCAATCGAATTCAAAATATATTTTATTCCATATAATTGGTTCCAATAAGCATATTGTTGCCCCATCAGTGGTCAAGTGGTCTGAGGCATTGGCTTTGGATTATTAATCAGAGTTAGGCATGGGTTGAAGCCCAGAATTGAAGTATTTGACTGAAAAGGAATATTGTCAATCCAGTTTTTAGATGCAAAGATATTACTGCAAATATGATTTAAATAGAAATATGAACTTACGCCCTCAAGCCGCAAACTGTATGTTATGAAAACTGTTCAAAGCAGAGATATTGAAGAAAATCTGACTTACACCTATGACTTTTAATGAAAAAACTATACATTGTTATGAGCATATAATATGTGCAAAATGTTTTCCTAGTGAGTGGTATCTGACAGAAAAAGATTTTTTTTCGATAAAGTTTTCAAAAACACAGGAAAGAGAAATATATATACCCTTACATCCACTTCCCCTATTCCAGTGGAAAAATTGCTTGCTACAAAAAGTTAGGAATTACATGCAAAACATTCCTCATTATGAATATTATCAATGTAAAAAAGACTTTTCAAATCGGACTTTTAGAAGCAGAGATATCGGAGGAAACACAATTTACTTTTATGCCATATCTAGCAGGATAACTGGGCATCATTTGAAGAAGAAATTATTCAAAAATGGCCTCCTTTGTAAATGGTATTGAAGGAAAGAAAGAAAGATTTTTTTCAATCGGATAGTTAGAAGCAATGATATGGTAGTAAAATAGTAAAATATCTGCATTTATGCCCTATAGCTACAAAATTATGCATTGAAAAAAAAATTAGCAAAAATTGTTTTCACATTTTAGGCTTCCCACTACTAAAAGATGTTTTTAAATTGGAGTAATGAGTGCAGAAATATGACATCCAAAGTGTTGGATGGACTGATGGATGGACATATTGATGACATAGGCACATCCTGTTCTCAAAAGACATTTTAAAAATATTTCAATGAAATACTTCCTCTGAGTTGCATTACGTTTTTTCATATTTCCTTATTAATACCACATGCATGGTAATTACAAACAAACACATTGAACATAGTTTAAATTATGCTCACTACAAGCAGAAGATTAAACAAAGAAATATTAATAGTAAATTTACTTGAATAAGTTTAGCCTATAAAATTGTGCAAGGTTATTCCAGGGCTCTTTTTTTATTGATTGTTATAGTTGTATGCTGTATAAGAAGCTGACACCAAGTCATTTTTTTCTGAGAAACTACTGCATGCCTGTTAAAATCAATGGAAAAAATCCACAAGGATGCCTGTCATAGCGATGGTGCTGGAACATTCAAAATCATTCACATCAGGTGGACCTCAGCCAATAGGGTGAGTATTCTATTACTTTCTATCTCGTTGAGCATGCAGGATGTCACCCAAAGACGCTCTAAGATGCAGTTGACTGATTATGATTTCCAGAGAAGTAGCAAAACGACATATTCTTTATTCAACAGGCCTTACAGCAGCCACATCACATAAAGAGTATCCCTCACATACCAGTTTATACCATGCTGACAGAAGATTTAGGCCTAATGAGCAAATTAGCAAAGAGAATATCACATGCACTTACCACAACACAGGAGGAATTCTGCTACGAAATTGCATGGAGTAACCTTGTGTGGTATTGTTACCATAATTGGGTGCTCACAAAGTTCCTCTGCTTACATGAAAGTTGGGTGCAATTTTATACACCCAGGCAACCATATCAGTCACAGTCCAGAATTGAATCCGGTATTTCTATGGTATCTTTACCCCTGCAGAGTTGCATGCACATAAAATCATACTGGTCATTGCTGTAGTCAATACTAGTTATTGCTGCACAGCATTTTGGATGATGTAAGATAAGAACACCACCAGAGTGATACAAGTCATTACTAGAGAAGCATATCTTCGCATGAGCACTGTGACATCATGTACAGTGACCTGTCCTCATGTACACAACAATGCATGCCCACGCAAGGCCTGGATTGGTTGGCTGTACATTGAACAGAATGGTTGGGCGGAGCTGCCCCACCCACCATATTAACTGGATTTGAACCCTTTAATTTCAACTGTTTCAGCCATTTGAAAAGGAGATGTCGGTACTGGCTACAACAAACAGTATTTGGATCTCCAAATCATAGACGTTTTCCACAGACTCAATTTAATGACACTGGTACTTTAATGGTGTTCATAAACTGTCCACATTTTGGAAACATATTATTTGTAATGAGGGAAACTACTAAAATTACCCTCAAATACTGTGATCATTGCTTTGCTAATACAGGAATTATGATAAATTGAAAGTGTTCATTTGCTTCCCAAATGACCTAATATAGTTAAAGAATGAATGATGACAAATACAATGAAGACATAAATACAACTCCCTTATAACTCACAAAAATTCTTTAATACAATATTTCGTTAGCATTCGCCTGTAATTGGATATCCCATCATTTAAAACCATTCCATACTTCAAGAGAATCCCAATTTCCTCATTTATATTACACATTTCCTAAAATTATAAAGAAAGAACATATCTTTAACATGAAAGCAATCTATAGAGGGTACTGAAAGTACATCTTGAATCTACCAATAGCAATCTTTTCAATACTTTTTCTTAAAATATAAAGTTCCACTAGCTAATTGCATGATGCTTCTACCTCTGAAATTACTATGTGTCCGGCTATTTTAAGTAATCATTAACAACAAATAATCAGTGTAATATATTTTACAGAATTCAATTAAAAAATGTACACTATTTAGTTTGCAGTAGTGACTCAAATTGAACTGCATATACCAGATCTATTTATATAGACCATAAAAAAATGGGATTAAATGAAAAGAATGCAGCCTGAATAGTTACAAGTTTCGGACTCGAATGTCTTCTTAAGCTATCCATTCAGCTAACACAACACAGTATATTTAGCTTATCTTTCATCAAAATTCTTAACACTAACTTACAAGACAGTGCTTCATTACTTTTTTTCTACATTTATATTTGAAAGGGAACTGTATGAATTATGGTTAGAGTTCCTTAACAGCTAGCAGTACTAGTTTAGCCTTTGTTATTCATGAACTTTTAGCTTTCTTAGTGCAGCTGCTTGGAAACTGACTGAATTATCTTTTGAAGATGAAAAGCATTTGGACAGATTATTGGCATTATCTTCACACATTTAACACATCTCATTGGCTAGTCTTCCAGTGGGGCATTTTAAAATTATATGCTTTAACTGTCTTGGAACACACAAGCAAGTTTGAGTCCATATAGAAATCTCAGAAGTTAAGATATATCACTTTCAAGACAGTTTAACACAGTCAAAGTAATATATTTTAAAGATATCTTATCAACCTTAGAAAATAAACCATGTCAAATAATGCAGATTTGGATGATTTCCACATTCTTTCTGTGATCATGTAATTTTATAAGAAGCACCAATAATTTCACCAAAAGCCAGCTGCTCTTAAAAACTTTCATAATACATAACATACAATGCACAGATACATAACAGCAAGTACAGGACAAATACATCAAAGTACTGATAAAGAAATTGGTGTTAAAGTTACGTAAAAAGGGAATACAACTGTGGAATCGGGATGATTTGGTAGCTACTTTTACCTTTGTCAGCCATGGAATGAGTGAAAAAAATACAAGGTGTTAACACACGGTGAATCAAATATTGCCTATCTAGAACTGATGTAGCCTGTGCAAGGTTTAATCTAAGCATTTATCATGTTTTGTATTGTTTAAGTTTTGAATTTTTTATTCAAACCTCACATTTACTTTTGAGTGAGCAACTGCCTGATGCAGCCACCCATCTGGTGGTGAAAGCTTGCATTGTGTTCTTATACATTCACAGGAATAAATCAGTTTTTCATACATTACAGTTAGAAATCTCTTCAATACTAAACTAACCACTAACTTCCTCAGAAAAATGTGCATTTTGATCATAAATGCAAGTGAATTTTCCTATTTTATATATTACTAAAACTTTATTTCTTCAGTAGTTCATTTTGTTTTTATAAAGTGAATGTTTTACAGAAATTCTTCTATCATTTAGAATACTCAAAAATATTGAAATTTTTTAGCTGTATTACATAGCTACTAGGTTTTAAGATGATAGGTTCCAATGAGGTTTTTAAGATGATAGGTTCCAATGAGGTTTTTAAGATGATAGGTTCCATAGCTACTGAGGTTTTTAAGATGAAAGGTTCCAATGGATTATATCACTCCAAAAACTCTGGTAGACAGGTTTGAGAGAGAGAGAGAAAAAAAGGAAATCTGAATTTACTGAGTTCTAAATGATTGTTTCGTCATTTAAATTTCATCACTTGTTTTTTTTATAAATGTCAGTCTTTTTTGTTATTATTCATCAGATTGTTGGGTTGTACTCCAACCCACGGGTTGGGAGTGAATCAAGTCAGTACGTGTTGTCAGGCTTTTTTGGTCATTTTTGGTCATAAAAGCTATGCATTTTTGGTCATTAATCGTAGGTCTTCTTCTTTCAATTTTCACACCTTCCAACTTCTTTTTCACAAAGTGCTGCTAATGAGAATTTTTTTATGAAGTTCCTATTAATTGAATATCCAGTGTTTTGAAAGTGTCCAGCAAATCTTGTTTTGCTGGTAACATTTTTTATAGTAGCTTTATTTTCTGTTACACAGGTACTAAGTTGTCCACTAATTTTTGCTACATAGGTTCCACCACAATTGTAAAATCTTCAATGTAGACTACTACTTTTTGTTTTACAGAAATGATTTTTTTTATTTTACTGTTTAGGCCTGGAGCAAGTTGAACACAGCAGTTTTTGCTAGTTTTCTGAAGTTTTTAAACAAATTTTCATACTACATAACCTTTCTGGTTAGCTTAATTTTATTGCTTGACTGTATGATTTAACTTATTTTTTTCAATTACTGTAGAAGGGTATTTATTTTCTGTAGGTGTAACTTTAAATTCTTCTCTACAGAGTTTTTTTTTTCATATTTTTGAAGAATCTAGAGCATCTATTTTATCCAGGAACCACATTAAGTTGGATGTAAGTGGGATGGTAAGAGTGGTAGTCCAGAACTTTAGTAGTATTTGTAGATATTATACACAATTTTGTAGAGGTTTTTTTCTTTTGAAGCTGTTAAGTCCACAAAGATTAGAGCTGTTGCAGTCCCAGTGTGAATTTCAGGGAATTATAAAAGATATTGAACAGGTTGAGAACATTTTCTGAAACAAGATGTTCCATGACAGGAAGAACTTCAATTTCTTAACAAGTTCTTTTGAATTCAATTAACTGGGATTCAATAAAAAATTTAATCTCATCATCATCAATTTGCAAAAAGGAAGTTGGAAGGTTGTGTAGAAATTGAAAGAAGAGAAGTCACAACCAAAACGGCTGGGCATTTATGACCTACTAGTTTGAGTCATTCTTGATAACACATTCTAGTACAACCCAAAAATTTAATGAATGATAGCCTGCCTCTTGTCTCCTTAAATGCACTTCAAATTGATGACAACTCACTTGATACACATTCATTACATACATGATACACATTCATTAAATATATTAAGTTGGAAGGTTGTGTAGAAATTGAAAGAAGAGAAGTCACAACCAAAACGGCTGGGCATTTATGACCTACTAGTTTGAGTCATTCTTGATAACACATTCTAGTACAACCCAAAAATTTAATGAATGATAGCCTGCCTCTTGTCTCCTTAAATGCACTTCAAATTGATGACAACTCACTTGATACACATTCATTACATACTGTTGCTGTCATCAGTAATATGTAATGAATGTGTATCAAGTGAGCTGTCATCAGTCTGGAGTAACTTTTGATCTGCATTCTTTTATTTTGCTAATTAACAGCCTTGGAAACGTCATCCATTTCATTTGTGAAAGCTCAGTGTTCATATGTATTTTGCTACTACACCATTACATGAAATTGAGTGACTTTCAGTTTCATATGGGTTTTATAATTCATGGTATTTTTTTATATAGTACACTAAATGGACAAAAGTGATTGTACAAGTAAATAGAAAAACAATATTGTATTTATATCAACATAGGGTAGGTCCCCCATTTGCAGAGATTACAGGAGCCACCTGTCAAGGTAAACTGTCCACAAGTCCATGGAGTATGGAGAGCGGGATGTTAATCCATTCTGCCTTGAGTACATTGATCAAATGTGTCAGTGAAGAAGGTTGTGCTGGTCTAGACCTCACCTATTGTGTTAATGTTCATCCCATTGGTGTTCAATGGGATTGAGGTCTGGGCTCTGAGCAGGCCAGTCCATCTGTGAGACCTGATTTTTCTCATACCACTCCACCGTAGTCCTGGAAACATGACTGAGCAGGCCAGTACATCCGTGAGACCCGATCTTCATCATATCACTCTACTGTAGCCCTGGTAACATGAAGAGTGGCATTGTCATCCTGGAAGAAACAATCATTGTGTCTGTGGAACTTCCACAATGTTGGGAGCACTAAGTTATCTAGGATATCTCTATACAGCACAGAGTTCATGCTGCCATGAGTAACAACCAACAGACCCACACAAACCAGGTGAAACAGTCCCATACCGTAACTCCACTGCCTCCATACTTCACAGTCAGCACTATACACTCTGAAAACAGATGTTCTCTAGGTAACTACCAAACCCAGATACGTCTATCTGATCAGAATGATATGAAGTGGGATTTATCGCTCCATAATAACTGCCATCATTGCTTTAATGTAAAATTTTTGCACCATTGTATCCACATGGCTTTATTGGTCTTTGTGATGAGAGGTTTATGGTTGGCTTTTTGGCCATGATACCCGAGTGCATGGGCCTCGCTTCGAAGTGTCTTGGTGGAAACCATAACATCTGTGACCATCTGGAATTTGTGCCATGGTGTGCATTGGTTGGGATCTGCTTAACTAGATCTCCCTCTGCAGCACCCTCCAGTCCTTGGGTAGTAGTTTTGTGGGTCTTCCAGGGCAAGGTGAATTCCTGCAATGTCCGGTCTTCTTCCACTTGTTGATAACAAAGGCCACAGTCAATTTAGCAACCTGTCTGACATCAGCAATGCTTCTTATGCTCATACCTCCAATTGAGGAGCCTATTATAATTCCCTTTTCAGACTCGGAGAGCTTTTTCCTGCTAGCCATTTTATCAGCGATTGATTTGAGTGTACTCCCGTTGCCATTTTTATATCTTATCGATTATATGTCTGCCATGGGAGCACATCATTGCGCCTGCGTGGAGGTGTCTAATCACTTATTTCCACATAGAGTATGTTGGAAAGCTAGTATTGTGTGAAATTCAGTTTTTTTCTTTTGGAAAGTATTATACTAAACAGGATATAGTTTAACACTACTGAACAATAAAATACATTTACAGTCTTGTTAATTCTTTTCATATTTATGTAAGAGAAACCTTAATAGCCCAATATGAAAACTCTGAATAATCACTGAATTATGACCACCTACCTACCTAATACTTCATAGGTCCTCCTTTTGCCTGCAGTACAGCAGCTAACCGACGTGGCATCGATTCAATAAGATGCCAGAAGCGTTTGGGAGGTATGGCAACCAAGCTGTGTATAATGTTGCCTTCAATGCAGGTATGGGGGTGGTTGGTGTATCAGGATGCCTGATATGCCATTATATACTGTCCCACAAATGCTCTTTGGGATTGATATGGAGAGAGTTCTGAGGCTAATCAATATTCTGAAAGTCGGAACTGTGTTCCTCAATCCATTCCCGCTCAACATTAGACCTGTACCTAGGCGCATTGTCATCTTGGAAGATACTGTCGCTATTCGAGAAACAGTGCAACATTGCTGGGTGTACAGTCAGCAAGAAATTAATCATAGTGAGCACCAGTCATACGCTGTTCCACATGCACTGGGGGTTCAAGTACCTGCCAGGTAAACACAACCCACACCATGCAACTACCTCCACCAGCTTGTGGAGACCATGCTGGATGGATCGAGTGCCTCATGTTGTTTGCACCAAATACAAACATGACCATCCATGGAGTGGAGTAAAAAATGTGGTTTGTCAGACCATCACTCTTTTTCCAGTCATCCAATGTCCAACTTGCATGATTTTTGTACCCGGCGAATATTTTGCTCTGACGAACCGTGGTTAGGAGAGGATGTCATAGCGGTTGTCTGCTGTTATAGGACATACACTATCTACCGACAAGTAATTGGACACCCCTGAAATCGACGATATCTGCGGTCCTGATACACGTCACGGCCGCCGCCGTTAAATATCGTGTGGGAAACAACAACACAACCAGTCGCATGCAAGATGCCACGCAGTTCTGAGCTCTCTGATTTCGAGAAAGGTGTAATTGTCGGGTATCACAGAAATGGCCGATGCATACGTGACATATCCAGCGAGTTGAAGTACCCAAAATTGACAATGGCCTACGTGATTGGCAAGTGGAAGATGAGAGGTGACTGTCGGAATGTGCCCCGACCCGGCAGACCCACAAAACTGTGAGTTAGAGACCGACGGGTGCTGTCCGGAGAAATTCGGAAGAACCGCACCAAATCGATGAGCCACATCTGCGAGGAGTTTCAACAGGCATCCGGGAGTGTTCTTTTGATGAATACCATCCGTAAGGAAGCCCATCTGCTCAGTTATCATGGACGTGCTGCCGCCCACAAGCCTTTGATCACTAAGTCCAATAGCGCTGCTTGGCTAACTTGGTGCAAAGAACATCGACAGTGGACCGTTGAACAGTGGAAACATGTTCTCTGGAGCAACGAATCAAAGTTCACCCTCTACCATTCGGATGGCAGGGTCTGGGTTTGGCGTCTGCCTGGAGAACGCCTCCTGCCGGAATGTATTGTGCCAACTGTGAAGTTCGGCGGCAGTGGAATTATGCTATGGGGGTGTTTCTCCTGGTATGGCACGTGACCCTTGGTCGCAATTCCTGGTAGACTCAATGCCGAGACCTACTACACCATTTTGGATGACTATGCGCTTCCTACATTGTGGCAGTTTCAAGGGGTGGACCCATGTTACTTTCAGGATGACAATGCCACCTGTAATGTTGCAAGGTCCACCATGGCTTGGTATGGGGACAATGGGGTTAATCGAATGGACTGGCCTGTGCAGAGCCCGGACCTTAACCCTATCGAGCACCTCTGGGACGAGTTGGAGCGTTGACTTAAGGGGTGCCCCCACCGTCCGAAATCGGTGAAGGAACTGACCTGTCTTCTCCAAGCCGAGTGGAAGAAAATACCGCTAGCCGTCGTACAACGCCTGGTTGAGAGTATGCCCCGGAGGGTCGCAGCTGAAATCACCGCTCGTGGAGGCTTCACCAACTATTGAAGGTGAATAAACTTTGTTTTCCTTTGCTATCACAGATGTCCAATTACTTGTTGGTAGATAGTGTATGTGTGAGCATGCAATGCATGGTCATGACAGTAACTGTTTTGTTGTATATATCTGTCAACTATACAGTTGTGATATTTTGTACTGTTTCTCACGTTGTATGAATAGCAAAGTGCTGGCAAGAAACTTGTTCATCTTTGTCTGACATCGAATTATCACAGTTGAATGCCACTGAACATTAAAAATTGAAGGTAAAAAATTTTAATATTCAGTGGCATTCAAATGTGATAATTCAATGTCAGACAAAGATGAATAAGTTTCCCGCAAGCACTTTGATATTCATACAACGTGAGAAACTGTACAAAATATCACAACTGTATAGCTGACAGATATATACAATAAATCTTATAACCATGTAATATGAAGTTCAACACCGAAGTGTGTTTGAAGAACTAATTAAAAGTAACTGTTTTGAGTTGACCTCTGTTGTATTGGGTAGTCAACTGTTGAACAGTGGAGCGTCTGTTGGTCTGTACGAGCCATCAGACCTAGCGCTCACATCTGATGTGAAAGTTTTGCTGTCCTGTGCAGTTTTGCCACTGGGTGATTGTTTAACTATTTTTACACCGGTCCTGATACACTTTAACTGCAGAGGCTCATGAACAACCCACCAGTTCAGCCATTTGGGAAATCGAGGCACCCCCTCTCCTAGCTCCTACATTCTGTCCTTTCTCAAATTCAGACAAATCCTTCCATTTAGTAATCATGCATCAAATTTTACTACTTACTGTTCCACTCACACCTTATATATGCTATGTTGGTTGACTAATCGTGTCTTCTCAGAAATTACATGGTCAATCGCCTCATTCACTTTTGATAGGGCTGGTTATAATTCAGTGATCACTTGGTGTAATATATACATGTACAGTATATTAGACTACTACAGTTTATTTTGAAACCCAAAAATGTAAATTATATATTCTTAATTTATTGGTTAATATACATTTCTGACACTGTCTGTATTAAAAAATAATGTTGCTTCTGAATTGAATTGCATTTTCCTTTTACTTAGTACTTACATTTTTAGCTAACAATTAAAAAAATCATTGAGGCCTAAAAACTCCATACAGTTTGTTAATTCTTTTGTTAGTTAGATTGTCTGGATTCATGAAGTTCCAGGCAATTTGGAATAAAGGACTATGGAACAAGTAGCCCTACTGCTACTATATTTCCACATTTACAAATTTTTACATACCAATAATAAAGTGTCATATTTAAGAGGATTACAAAACACCTGGGGCATTCCACGTGAAATCAACGAGGGATTTGGACTTTGATGTCTCAAATTTCAATGATTTTTGGTTTATAGTTTGTACCTATGGAGTATATGAAAAATCTAAATTTTCAGATTATTTGGGTCAGCATTTTTTTTTATTTCTGATTTTCAAAAATGTCAAAAAATACCCAATTTTGCAAGAATGCCATTCACAAAAAATATAAGTCTGCAGATAGTGATGCTAGAGGGCATCTATAGCTTTTTTAAAGCTCTTTTTATGTGCTTTAACTTGAAATGCAACACAACCCACTTTGGAGCATAAAAAGTTTTTGACAAATTTATAAAATTTTAATTTTTAAAATTTAAAAAGCAACTCTTTTGAATTTTTTCAAAAAAAAAAAAAAAAAATAGCACATGTTAATCTGACACATGTTGGCTGGAGGTAAGAAATGATGGATTTTTGAGAAACCAAATTTTGAAGAGTAGTATATCTGTAGTATATAGGTAATTATTGATAGTTACTGGGTTAGTTATTAAAGTATTCAGCTGAATTATTGGAAATATCGGCTATGGTTAGTTTCTCATCACTAAATGGCAGCTATTCTAATAATGGGACAGGTACATTATTAGAATAGTGATAATTTAAAATAAAAATTTAATACCTGATAGGCTAAATCATCTGGGTGAAGTTGTTCAAAATGAAGCAGAGTGGTAGTTAAACATTTTGAAACTCCAAACATGTTTCAGTTTTTATTTGCTCTGATACTGTACTATTTACACAGTTCATATCATTTACAGCCATGCAGTCCAGTAGCAAAAAATATTAACAGTAAATTATTCTTAACTAATGAGACGCCTATTTTACAAGTTACACATTTTCAAATTCTATGTTCTTTCTTTTAAATAAGTTGATGTGAATAATAATAAGTTCTTGTAACTTTTTCTCTAAAATAGCTGTTGAAGCTGACATTTTTTCCTGTGTAAGTGTGTACATTCTTCCTGTTGATGTGCAGGGATCTACTTTTCTCAAGAGAGTATCAGCTGAAATCCAGAATATCAAGTCGAGGATTGGGATAGTTAAATGATGAAGCTGGTCCTTTACGGTAAAGAAAGCTAACTTTGTAATCATTTGATTCATGACTTTTTAGCAAGAATACCAGCAAGCTATTGAGAACCATCATAAACAACTGTGATGAATCCAGACTCGACTTCTTGAAACTCAGTTATGCTTTTCTGACTTTCTGAAGTTAAGTTTTTGGATTCTCAAGTACTGAAAGAATATGGTTTTTTCATCATTTGTGATTCAGACAGTGGGATGACTGCATTAATCTTCTGTGTTCCTCATACTTTTTGTGACTCATCAAAACATGAAGACAGTCTTTTCTCATTTTCACAGTACTTTTCATTTGTATTGTATATGAAATTTATGCCTAGTATGTTTTCTTTTGCAAAACCATAAAGCTGTCGAGGAGTCATTATCTAACAGGAAGAGACATAACAAGTGTAAATAGGAAGCAAGTATGAGATTATTCTGCATGTTCTGTCTTGAATAATATTAGCATTACTTCATATTTATTACCTGTTCCTTTCTGTTAGATGTTGTTTCTGCAAGTTACTGCACAGTGTCAGAACTTTCACTGCTCTTTATCATAACTATACTGTATATAACCTTAAATTCAAAAATCTGTTTTTCAAAATCCCATCATTTTTGCATCTTCAAACTTTGCATACCTCTAGCCAACATGTTTTTTGTTTTATTTTAATTCAAAAGGGGTACTTTTAAGATTTTCAAAATCAAAAATTTTGAAAATTTGTTAGAAAATGTTTATGCTTTGAAGTGGGTTGTGTTGCATATCAAATTAAAGCCCATAAAAAGAACTATAGATGAGCTCGTTAGCATCACTATTTGCATATATATATTATTATTTTTCTTTATGTGAATGGCATTCTTGCAAAATTTGCCATTTTTGAAAACCAGAAATAAAAAACTGCTGACCCAAAAAATCTGAAAATTTAGATTTTTCATATACTCCATAGGTGCAAACTATAAACCAAAAATCACTGAAATCTGAGATATCAAGGAGGTCCAAAAATATTTTTTTATTCGTTCATCTGACATGGAATGAGCCACCTGCAAAAATGATCAAATCTGAAATTCACACAACATATACTATTGAAATAATTTATGCAATAAAACAGTCATTCATCAGAATGATGTGTCTTGTACTAAGCAATTATCTCAACTTTTCACTAGCTGATAATTTACTTATGAAAAACAATAGTGGTATTTTCAGTTAACCATGCAATCCTTATTTAACACCTGAAACACATATAGCCAATACATTACATATTTTAATAACATTCAGTACTGAAAATTATTCAAAATGCATTGCATACTATATGCACACCAGAGAATGAATTGTGAACTACATCTTTATGTTAGGTCATTTTTATTGAGACTGAAATATGCCTGTTTTGTTAAAAGCATCAGCAGCTTTTGACTAAAAGTTCTGGTCAGTATGGAAATTGAAACTTGTGTAAAATCACAAAAATAAATTCAATGTCATCATTCAATATTTTTCAGATGGCAATTAGAAAATATATTATATGCTTTTCTTTATTCACAACATGATCCTACTTAATGTAAATATAAGTGATATATAAATGAAAATGTTCTAAAATTTCATAATTAACTTTCTGAACTACTTCAAATTTGCTGACATTTCAGGCCATCTACTTGTTCATCAGAATCTGCAATCAAAGCTCTACACTTACAGCAGAAACTCCACCAGAAGGAAGAAACAAGCATATTCCTATTAATCTCTTCTATCTACTTCATTTTTGTTTCTTCCTTCTGTTGGAGTTTTATTGCTTCCATAATTGATCCTGATACACAACTAGAAGATCTGAAACTCACTAGGATTTTAAATAATGAAGGAAGTTAATTATTAAATTTTACAACATTTTCACCTGGGTATTTTAGTATTAAAATAAACAATTATAGCATCCACAGTCTATTAATATAATAAATTTAATAAAGTTATCATATTACTATAATAAATTATATTAATTGACAGTGGTTAGGAATCACAATGCAGTCCTTGTGGAAATAAACAAATCTATTGTTGAGCCATCTATTTGTACAAGTGTTTTTAAAAAACTCAAAGAAAACTGTGAAGAATGCATTGGGTGCTAGTAAGATATAAATCAAATCTGCTAGTGGTGTAGTTCATTTCAACATCATTTTTCTGTTGTTGTAATTTCATTCTGAATATACGAACTGCTATTCAAAATCTATTGGTGAAGATTAAGTAGGTACCATTAGTATTTACCATCCAATCCTAACGCAATTGTATAGCTCATGAGATTATAATTTTTAATCCATACTAAATCCCTTTCTCCAATTTGGAACCATTTCTCAGACATCTGCACAAAAGGGAACAGTGTGTGTACATACGCACAAGTGCCTTTCTGCTAAGCACTAACTTTAGCACTGTGTGAGGTTGACACTTTCACTGCCGTATGATGCCAAGCGGCGTCGTGATAGTGGCTTAATATTTCTCTTCCTAAAACCTTTGACACTTGAAGAGAGTTATCTGTTTTGTTACTGGCACTGAGAATGAGTATCCAACTTCAATGTAGAACTGCTATTAAAAGCAGTGACAATACTGTTCATCACATATATTTTGTTTAAGTATGCAGGGTGAAGTAGTTAGGTCCATATAATGATATGAAAATACAAAACGAACATTATTGGTAAAAAAAATGTACTTACTCATAATAAGTTCGGCATTTTCAGTCACTGTGGCAAAGCTTCTGCTCGATAGAACGGACATTTGCTTATTTAGATGAGATCCAAATTCTGCCTGAATGGAAGATTCACGGATTAAAAACACTATTTCGAGTTAAAATTCTATACCTTTGTATAGGTGCTTGCAAGGAATGATGATTAAAAACGTGAAAGTTAAAAAACCCAAATGAATAAAAAGGACACAAAGGAATAAAGGATGGACCCAAACTTAATTCACCACTGCAACACACTTCCAAACATGTTTCGGCAAGAATTTTGCCTTCCTCAGCGGAAACATTAAGGTGTACGTGGGCACCAAGTCCTCGTCGACGATCCTCAAAAGACTGATGTAATGTCTTGTATCGCTCTGCCTTCAGCCTTCTTCATCACAGACCATGGACAATTATTGCGTATTACTGCGCAAGCTGTTAGTGGCGGCATCTATGGCATTGTGTTCCTCTTGGTCTACTTTTGTCATTCCGCACCTGTGATATTTGAACCTGTGTTTGTTAGCCTTTTGAACTCGATTGTTTTCCTATTTTATCAGATATTGCCAGGCATGAGGTAATTAAATTGGTGAATTAGTGTTGCAGCATTAATTTCCAAATTTCTCAATGACCACCGCTTCCGATATTGTAATCTGTCTATGAGTCTTGTGTGATGTCAAATGTACATATAATATTCTCCCAGACGGGCTTCGATTGATTTTCTATGCAGTGTTGTATCAGAGCCGGTCTTTTCTTTTGTCAATCTTGAATATGTTCTTTCAATCTCGTAATCATACGTCTTTTTACACTTCCGATATAAATGGAATCTTGTTGATTATTGTCTGTCTTGGTTGGAATGGCATATACTCCAGCTTGATTTAGGATGGATTTTTTGTTATTACCAGAAATTTAGTAATGAGCCATTATCAATGATGGTTTCTGCAAGATTTATTTCATTTGAAAAACATTCTTTCTCTAATATGTTACTTAATCGTGGTAAGTATGGAAAGGAGATGTAAGATTTATATATATTCTTTTGTTTCCTCTGGTTTTGATTATTCTTAAGATTTTTATACAACAATCATCTGGTATTGATTATTCTTAAGATTGTTGTTATATAACAATCATCTGGTTTTGATTATTCTTAAGATTGTTATATAACAATCTTATTGTTATATAACAATCTTAAGAATAATCAAAACCAGATGAAACGAAAGAATATATATAAATCTTACATCTCCTTTCCATACTTACCACCATTAAGTAACATATTAAAGAAAGAATGTGTTTCGAATGAAATAAATCTTGCAGAAACCATCATTGATAATGGCTCATTACTAACTTCTGGTAATAACAAAAAATCCATCCTAGATCGAGCAGGAGTATATGCCATTCCAACCAAGACAGACAATAATCAACAAGATTCCATTTATGTTCGGAAATTTAATCTCGTAATCATTTATATGTGATTATGAGATTGAAAGAACATATTCAAGATTGGCAAAAGAAAAGATCAAGAGTGGCTCTGACACAACACTCCATAGAAAATCAATCAAAGCCCGACTGGGAGAATATTAGACATCTGACATCACACAAGACTCATAGACAAATCATAACATCGGAAGCGGTGGTCATTGAGAAATTTGGAAATAAATTCTGCAACACTAATTCACCAATTTAATTACCTCATGCCTGGCGATATCTGATCAAACAGAAAAACAATCGAGTTCAAAAGGCTAATAAACATAGGTTCAAAGATCACAGGTATGGAATGACAGAAGTAGACCAAGAAGAACACAATGCCATAGATGCTGCCACTAACAGCTTGCACAGTGATACGCAGTTGTCCATGGTCTGTGACGACGAAGGCTGAAGGCAGAGCGATACAAGACAGTACATCAGTCTTTCGAGGATCGTCGACGAGGACTTGGTGCCCACGTACACCTTAATGTTTCCATTGAGGAAGGCAAAATTCTTGCTGAAACATGTTTGGAAGTGTGTTGCAGTGGTGAATAAAGTTTGGGTCCATCTTTTATTCCTTTGTGTCCTTTTTATTCATTTGGGTTTTTCAACTTTCACATTTTTAATCATCCTTCCTTGCAAGCACCTATACAAAGGTATAGAATTTTAACTCGAAATAGTGTTTTTTAATCCGTGAATCTTCCGTTCAGGCAGAACTTGGATCTCATCTAAATAAGCAAATGTCCATTGTATCAAGCAGAAACTTTGCCACAGTGACTAAAAATGCCAAAATTATTATGAGTAAGTAAAATTTTTTTACCATTAATATTCGTTTTGTATTTTCATATCATTATATGGACCTAACTACTGCACCCTGCATACTTAAACAAAATATATGTGATGAACAGTATTGACTTGCTAGGTCTGAAAATTATTATGACAGGTATTGAACCAATGGAATTTTTCAATCTTTTTGCGACTGAAGAATTTTACAATTTATTAGCTACCGTCTACAGGATATGCACAACTATAGTATATTCATTGCATTGTAATGCCTATGCTGTAGACATGTTTATATGCCTGGAGTTATTGAAGGTTATAATTATGAATATCAATTATGGATAAATTTTCTCGTATTTTAGAATAATGCAGTCATGCAAAGCTATGAGATCCAAACAAGGCTAGGTTGATCCAAATGCATAGAAGCTCATCCATGGTGCTGTGTGATGCCTTGTGGCGTCTCGGGAGATTCACTCGGGTTTCTTGCCGGCACAGCATGCTTGTTGTTAAAATAGCACAGCGGCAGTAAATGTGTTAAACTAGAACTCCAGCTCCATTTTTATAACTAGGATTGATCATTTTCTGTCACATAACTCTATTAAGAGATGTTGTGACAATGATAATGAAGATATCCCTAATTCTATCCTTCCACTTGGTTGTTGATTTATGTTTCTTCTTTACGCTCAGTTTGCCCATTTTTTTAATTACCTCTTCTTCTGTGTCTGAAATGCATGAATTTTCACCTCATGCTTTGAAGATTTACTGGTCCTTCAGTTTTTTTCAGAATTCGTTGTCTTTCCCACTTAGAAAAAGAAATCTGCAACTTCTTTGGTAACACTGCGTTTCATATGAATCAATTTCCTTCTATTCAGTTTCTTCAAGATTCTGTTGCCTTCATGCCCAAAAGTAGCATCAGGGCAACAATAAAACCTAAAATCTTCACTTTTGATCTGGATGTGAAGGATCCACAGTTTTCTTAAATTAGTACGAAGGAATTTGGCAATAATCGTTTCTTTATATCAACAGAGAAAATGCCATTCTTATTAATCTGCAGTTCTAAAAGTCCAAAATTTTCACTATCTTTAACTTCCTTTTTTTATTTGTTTGTTAATGTCATGAAAGATAAACCATACCATATGTCCAATAACAATAACTTCACTCTCACTTAAATTTAGGAATAAACTGTTCTCATCATTTGTTATACAAATGATTATTTAACAGTGTCTCAATGTAACTATTGCTTATCTTCCAACTATTTTGGCACAACTGTCAACATCTTTGATTTAATTTTATGAGTAAATTTTAATACAGTTCAGTAGTGCCCTTAGTGTTAACATCCTTATAGATATATTGGGTTTGTGAAAAAGTTCTGCCCGTTTTTATAATGGATGGCAATTGCTATTAGAGTAGTTACGTCACAGATGACACTGTGATGCCGAATTTTTGGCCAATAAAGTGTGGAGCAGTAGAGCATATAGAGGCACTAGGTTTGTTTGAGTAAGTCATTCATAACGGAAATCATGGATGGTGTAACACGGCATGCAGTAAGGAGCATATTAGACATTGTTTACTGTACAAGTTCGATAAAGGCAGTACAGCAGCAATGGCTTGCCACAACACCTATCAAGTGTATGGGGAGGATGCAGTTGATGATAGCACATGATGCAGTTGGTTCGGAAATTCTGGGATGGAGACAGAAGCTGTAGAGATCAACCACATCCTGGACGTCTATCCATGGTTTCTGATGAGCATGTGGACCAAGCCATAACAAATGACTCACATCCAGCCATTCAGGAATTAGCAGAAATGTTGTTGGTACACAGAAAAACAGTCAAAAGACAGATGCATGCACTTGGGTTCATCACCAAGTTCGATAACTGGGTTTTGCACCAGCTTTCTGCAAAGCAACAAGAGGAGGGAATCCGTACTTGTGTTTCTTTGCTTTCTTGTCACAGAAATGAACCATTTTTGGGATGAGTTGTAACAGGTGATGAGAAATGGGTACTGTATCATAATGTAAAGCATCGACGGACTGTTTGCCAAGGTGTGGAGCCTGCTCTATTGACCTCAAAAGGAGGACTGCATCCCAAAAATATTTTATTGAGTGTTTGGTGGGATGCCCAGGAAATAATCCACTGGGAGGTGTTGGCACCAAACCGAACGATAAATGCTGACCTCTACTGCCAACAGTTGGACAGATTGCGAGAACAACTGACATCAAAGAGGCCAGCACTCATCAATCGCAAAGGCATGATCCTTCATCATGATAACACCAGACCTCATGCTGCTTTAATCACTGGGCAAAAATGACTGGACTTTGGTTGGGAAGTGTTACCTCACCCGGCATATTTCCCTGACCTGGCACCTATGGACTATACACTACCCCCTTTTTCAATTATTACAAAATGTCTTTGTTCTCCAAACCTTCGATGATGTGGACAATGAGAAAATGGCATTACATGACTTTTTTTACTCTAAAACACAGGAGTTTTTCCGGCATGGAATTCACCTACTCATAGATAAATGGCAAGAGGTCATACAGAAATTACGTGAAATCCAAGGTATGTTATTTGTTGTGTTCTCTATTCTTTGTAGCCTACAAAAACAGGTAGAATTTATACACACACCCAATACCTCCTAATTAAAGACATCTATATCACATACTCTTCATATTTTCCCCTCTACTTAGCCTTAAGATTTAGAGAATCAACAGCTAATGTAGACAGCCTATGGTCAAGGAGAAAATACCAGTATAAAACTATGGTTGAACTTACAGAAACAAGAAACTAGCCTAACTAAACTCAATATCTGTCCTGGACAGCAGGTCTAAATAGAAACAAAAGTATGGAAGTGCTTTTGTTTGATGCAAATGCCTTTAAATTTAAGCAGAATTTCATCCAAAAAATGGACCCTGATAAAAATATTTGCATATTTTTAGTTATCTTATAACATTCTATGTGAAATATACAAATAAGGGATTTTTACTTTTGTATATTTCAAATAGATACTTCTAAAATATAGGTGACATAGAAGTATTATATCTAGCCTAATCAACTGTTAACATTGGAATGCTATTTAAAGTTATAAAAAATGCTGATAGAATACAAGAAACAAAGGAAATGAGAAAAACAGAGGCAACCATTTGGTTCCTATAGAGCTTTATTAACAGAAAAAGAATTACACGTATAAACTGAAAAACAGAATGCACACAGAGTTTCAATACAAAGACAAGAGGAAAAATGTATAAAGCAACAGGATGAAATTTTGCATGCTGACTGACAGACAGTAAGAATGAAAAACTGATAATTAAAAAATTATCTTATTTCAGTATAATACTCAACTCATGGTTAGTGATGCACAGTGAATACTAAAACAATGAATTACAATATTTATTGCTTACAATGAGATAATAATTTTGACACATCACATAATACAGAAAAAAGGATAAAGGTACATCATCTATTCCAAATGTGGCATGATAAATGACATTCAATAGCATGCATCCATGAATAACTTTAGTCAGCAAATATCTGACAGAAATCCCACGCAGGAATTTTATACAGCCAAGGCTTAAATAGACCAGATATTAGTGTGTCATGAAATAGAAAAGAGTAACTTCTAACAATAAAGCAATGGAAATTAGCATCTAACCCATTTCTTTAGTAACTGGCATTTCAGTCAAAGTTCAAAACCAGATACAGAATTTCCGTGCTTTTCATATGATGTAACTTTGTTATCGTATGAACTATTTATAATTCCTACTATGTGTGAACCTGATACCAAACAACTTCATTTTAAAAAGTAATAATTTAATGGCCATTTCAGATGTTTAAGATGAAGACCTTTAAGTCAAATTTTCTTTCACACCAGGCATGCAGAGGATTTATCCAATTCCTCAAAGGAAATTTCTATAACCTATTTTGAATATACGATCTCATATGACTATTTCACAGCATAAAAGTTAGTTGGTTGGTTGGAGTTTATTGGTACAAGGGCCTCAAGGGCCAAAGAGCACGATACTTAAAAATTCCACCACTTTGAATAATTTCAGTTATAAAATACATGGCAGTCTCACATGAAATTTTAATAGTCATTTCTTCTTAAATTTACATGCTTTTTTTTTTGTACTTATGAAAATATTTTAAGGATAGAACCTCTGTCAGGTGTTCATTCACTATTACAACTTAATGACACAGCAGTGGTTATGGTTAACTACATAGACAAAAATAGATGAAAAATATATAAAATGATTTTCTGAAATAACTCTCGAGACAGTCACGAAGTTTTTTTGTAGAACTAGAATTAACTCCTAACAATGAATTTTCTTGATTTACCAAATACAATGTGTAAGCAGTTCTGGTTTCCTCATCTAAGTGCATCATTGCACCTACATTAAGGAGTGCAGTTTAAAGGCAAATAAGTATTCAGTTCCAACAGACTTGGGAGATATATCCATAGTTCTGCACTGGAACCATGTAACAGAACTTGTATCCATTCTAAATCTTACTGTTTTGCAATATCACTCAACGTTCTGAATTTACTTATCCCTAAACTGCAATCCCAAATCCTCTTTTCTAAACCACATATTTTGCTGCTCATCCGGTGTTTCACTAACAAAAAAACTTTCAATTCTGATTGCTTCAGAGAATTTCAGTTACCAAAACAACAACCTTAAAGATCTGATAAAAGTAGGGTTACTAACATAATTTTTGACAATAGCCACAGATGTTTACTACATATTGCCATCATATTTCTTAAACATGAACATGGAACATGCCATTGAAAACAGAAATTAAAAAATATAGCACCCCTATGAATACATAATATTGAACAACCAGTCTAAAGAAAGTGAATATAACATTGTGTGAATGCATGCAAGTGTTTATGCATCTGCATATGCTTGTATTTTTTACAACTGGATAGAAACATTTACAAACCAGTGCAAAAAAGTAAAAACATCAGAATAAACGAAAATGAACAGAATAAATCTTGGGTCAAATTAAATTAGAAAAGCAAAGCAGGGTTTTCTGGCATCAATTTTCAGGAAATTCATATTACAAAAGCAAATTACCAGCCTCAGTAGAATAATAAATTCAGTTTTTTTATCACTATGTCACATACACTCATTGTCATAAAAATCTGTGCACCATGAAAAAAACGTGCGACTAACTCAAAACTCGGTGAATGGCGACAGGGAGGACAGACATGCAAATGATTAAAGTTTCGTGCGATTCCGCATGCCCATGTATCCACGACCGGCACTGCAATTGCAATCCTTGGGGCTTATAAGGCACTGTGCAGGGGACTCCCCACTCATGCCGATGTGCACAGTAAGAGCCAGGTGAGATCCCACCGTAGATGAGTATATGGTCAACTGACGGAGTTTGAATGAGGCGGTATCATTAGGATGAGAGAGGCAGGCTGGCCGGCGCACTGACTGAATCGGCTGCCATTTGGGCTGGTCGGACAGTACAGTGCGATCGTGTTGGGAGCAATGGATATGGGAAGGCACCCAGACACGGTGGACTGGCTCTGTACAACACAGACACACCACCAGCAGAGAGGACCGTCAGAGCATGAGAGCGACACGCACGGATGCAATGACATCCTTGTCCAATATCCAGAGACATGTGGTGGCTGCACAAGGGACTCCTGTGCCCGCCCAAAACCATTTCCAGATGCCTGGAAGAGGCAAATCTGCACACTTGCCAGCCCTTACATTTTCTGCCATTAACACCTGACCATTGTAGGCATTGATTGCAGTGGTGTCAGCAGCAAGCAAAGTGGGATGCTATGGACCGGCAATGTATAGTGTTCAGCGACGAATCCTGCTTCTGCATGGGGATGGACGACCACCGTCATAGTGTGGAGAGCTGCAGGTGAGCACTACAATCCCAACTTCACTGTACAGCAGCACACGTCCTGAACTGCAGGTGTGATGGTCTGGGGAGCCATCAGGTATGACAGCCAGACTTCTCTCACAGTGATCCGAGGGCCGTTGACAGCCCTGCATTGCGTACAGGAGATCCTGTGGCCCTATTGCGCTGCCTTTCCTGGCGGGGTGGCCTAGAGCCATTTTCCAACAAGATAACGCCTGTCCGCACACAGCTCGGGTTTCCCAGGACTGTCTACATCATGCTTCAATGCTTCTGTGGCCTGCCAGATCAACTGATCTATCGCCCATCGAGCACGCGTGGGACCAGATGGGACACCAGCCTTTCTCCATGTCCCAGTGTTTGTGATTTAGAGCGTCTGTGGCAAGAAGTGTGGGCCAATATGTCCCAGGATAACATACAGCATCTCTTTCACTCCATGCTGGACTGTATCACTGTATGCATGTATTTGAGCACGAGGCGGTCACACGTGGTACTAACGCTGACTGGAATGTGAACTGTATGTCTGCAGAAAATCGTCCTGCTGCTGTGATATTGTAATCACTTCTGTCCTTGGTATGTACCATCTCACTACTAAAGTCTCATTTCAATCTGATGCCTCCTTCTTGGTGCGTGGATTTTTATGACAGTGAGTGTATTATGAAGACTGAAAATTTAATCATGTACTATCAGACTGTGGCAAAGCCTTACATTTAAAACAACAACAACAACAACAACAACACCACCATTTTAATAATAAGGGAAGATATGATAGTCCTTACTATTTTAGTTGTATTTATAAATAAAAAGATCTGGAGGCACTAGAGAATAATGTTTTACTCATTTTCTAATATTTAGTAAGAGTCTCATGTATCTTCACATACACTTCTGTGGCAATGCTTGATTTCATGCTACATTAACTGCCCGATTTTGAGGATACCAGTAAATATGTGTACACATGTGTGTTCACCATTCCTATTATCCATTCCTAATTTTTACTTATTTCCATTTCATTTCATACCAAATTTTTGCCATTAGTCTCATGTATTTAGCAACTTTCTTTAAAGCAGATTTGTTCTCTGCAACACATTTGTTCTCTGTTTATTTTTAAATTATTCAGTGCTTATGGAGAGTATATAAATAAACTAGATTGTACGTCACTCCTTCTTGCAGAACAACATTATATGTACACACCATTAAAAGACAATGCTACATACAAGGTGGCCACAATCACAGTATTGCTACTCAGAGCTTTCTGCAACCTAACTGAACAATCAAAACTGAATCAAATTAGGTAAGTATACTTATCCGCAACATGCAGAGGAGAATACCATGAGAAAAAAATTGTGGATGCACTTTAGAGTTCGGCCCCTGGCGTCTGCTTGAACCAATGCGCTCGTGGAATCATGGGAGAAACGTTTCCCGATAGTTGGTGCTGCAGCTGCGTCGCCGTTGTTTGCTCCTTTGCCGCCTGCATTACGTGATCGGTGTGTGGTTTGTGCAGGACGACTGTTAAGGACAAGAAATATGTGGCGTGGGTTATTTTTTAAAGGAATGGGTTTATTTGGTAATATGGCTGGCCCTGAAAAGGGCATTTATGGAATGTGAGTAGTTCAGGTGCTGTTAAATATTTATAACAACAGAAAAGAAGTGTTTCCTTTTCATTGAGAACTTGTCTATCTAGTACGAATATTTCACTGGATAACATTACATACTAGGGAAGAAATGTTTGATGATACCAATCATCACCTCAAAGCAGTGTTCAGAGAAAAGACGCCAATTTCGTCAGAATAAATATTTGAGAATGTGGTCTGCCAAGTGGTTTTTGTGAATTCCATTAGATAGTGTTCGTTTGAGGGGCCACCAATTGCTCTCAACACCTTGAGTATGCGCCCCAGTAGTTGGATCAACAAAATTGGGCAAATGGTTAACTGAGGGATGTTGGAAACCATAGGATGGGAGGTTGCGATACGCAGCCCACTGATCCGTCATTACAGTATTTCCAGATTGAACATGTTTCTGGATGAGTGGCAGCAATGAGTGAGCAGAGTGGTTATTTTCCAGGCAGATCTCTACCCTAAATCGTTTAGAATCTCATTCAAAGATGCCAAGGATCCAAGTGCCCTCAACGAGACGACCACGATTATACTTACGCTTCCCAACCATCTTCTCATCCACTTCTATGATTACACCAGAGCCTCCAAGCTGTTCTGCGTCTTGTTCATAGGCTATCATAAACTCTGCGACTAGTTCTCTGCAAGACTGATAATAGTCACTGACTGTCGCAGAGGATGTGGAAATCCCACCCTGGGAAGATTCCTCAATTGCATCATCATAGGACAATCCTTTGGCAAAGCAATACACAAGAGTCATCACCTTATCAAGAGGAATACAAGCAGCTTCAAACCATGTCCCAAGTAAACGGGAACAGTGCTCACTTTTCCCTGTAATGTGATTCTTCCTACAACTGAATTGTCCTAAACGATGACACATATCCACTCGCAAAGAACATCTTTGTTCAGTTGGAAGCAATCCTTTCCACTCACACCATGCACTACATGTTTCTTCATCCTTCCTAACTTTGTCGAAGAAACGCCTCCAATTCCACATCTCCAGACTAACAGAGCTACAACACACACTGAAAAAAACACAAGCCACCTATCGCTTAAAACAGGACGAACAGAAGTAAGTAAAGGGGATTCACGGCTCACGCACTGAGCAAAGAGCAATTACGTAACGCAGACAGCGTGGGAGCAAACACAGATTACAAGGAAGCAGCAGCAGCACCACCTATCACTACAAGTGTCATTTCCTGTGATTCCAGAAGTGCGTTGGTTGAAGCAGACGACAGGGGCCAAACTCTAAAGTCCACCCAAAATTGCAGCTTCAAAATTCACAGTCAGAAAGAATACATCACTGTGAATGTTAAGAAAAGCAACATATTTTACATTTCTGGTTCTGAAGGTATCTGATGAAAATAAATTACAATACCGTACTAGCAATTATGAGCACATTTATTTTTGAAAAGTGGTATGCATTGTGTACACTTCACTATGCCAGAACTCAAACTTATTGTGAAGTTGTTCTACAGAAATGGAGGTAATGAACTAGCAGCTGTCTGCAAATTCCCATACTGTGAGAATTTGCACTGTCACCATGCACTGTGAAATAAATATTTGTTCAGTTTGAGGAAATTTGATACTGAGGTGTGAGGCCAGAAAGGCGACACAAAGCTATCAGTACAGAGACAAATGAGTTTGCAACTAAAAATGTAGAGATATTTATGGATAAAGCTGTAAGTTCAAGGAGTGCACATGGAGTAACAAGCCACTTGGATATGCCTTTTTAACAGTATGGAAAATCCTGCATGAATTGTTTTATTTTTACCTGTTTGAAATCATCCACACTCATTAGTTGCAACAAAGTGATGCAGATGATCACCTAACTTTTGCACTGACATTTCTGTCTATGGGGATATAAGGCCTATTTATACCTTAATGGGACTGTGAATACTCAGAATTACTGCATTTGGGATGTCAGGACACCCACTGAGATTCAACAAATGTCTTTGCACTCTCCAAAAGTCACCAGGTGATGTGGTTTCACAGCCACTCTTATTATTGGTCCTTTCTTTTATGAGGAAATGTAAACAACAGAAGTAGCCTACTCTCTTACTACATAAAAATACTAGGATATACTAAGCAGTGTTTTATTCTTCAACTGTAGCATGAGATGCCTAGGCATCATAATTTTGATGTATGATGAAGCACCTCCACATAATGGTTGGTATGAACTGTTTCTGCCATAAATTCATTTTGCAGAGGAAAGGATTACAGTTGCTTTCTTTCTCTCTCTCTCTCTCTCTCTTTTTTCCCAACTCCACGGCAACTTTGTCTCTTTGACGTTACTCTGTGTGACACTTTTAGTTGTGAGGTAACCTTAAAACCCATGTTAATTGCAGCAATGCTACTAACCTGATAGTCTTGAAGCAAGGAACAAGTGGAATGTTCTTTCCAACAGGTTGCCTTCTGCTATTGAAAACACCATATACCTAGTGAAATATCTGGCCCATAAAAATGGAATCCATGTCAAACAGCATACATGGATTATGTGATATTCCACAGTTCCCATCAAGCCAGGGCTGTAGCTACAGGAAGGGCAGTTGCCCTCCCAGAATGGTCATACCAGGGGGTGTAAATTCATGCTTAAGGGTAATATAAATCATAAATGCATGGTGTGTGAATAAATTTGTTAAAACTGTAACTAAAAAAGAAAGTTATGCTGTACCTCAGTACTTTCTTTTTTAAAGGCTTTATATATAAGTCGCATATACATTGTATCCCACACAGCTAACCACGATACAGGGTAACCCACCCTATGAGGTGTGGGCATCGTATATGCATGAAAGGAATTATCAGAAAGACTGGAGAGGCATGCAAAACAATATGCGGAATTTTTCCAAGAATTAGCTTAACCTCTGCGATCACTCTGAACACAACGTAGGGATGAAGAGCTAATCTGTGCTCTGTCACAAAATGTCTCTTTATTGTTTAACCTTGAATGGAATTTTTCCAAGCTCTACCCCTAAAGCATCTTCCTATTGTTATGTTCACTTTCTCATACTCATTTGTTGATTGCTGGTTTGTTTCCATTCTGCAGAGTGCTGTTTTGTAAGCGTTTACAAAACTTTTTACATCTCACTTGATACTTTCCACTGATGACCCTTGAGTATTTACCTAGTTTCCGCATTTTCAGCAAAAATATATCAATAACCTTGGAAGTGTGATTTTTGAGAGATCATAATACTTTACTATAACAACAGTATGAGAAAGTAAAGACTACTTAGAGATGAGGACCTTTTGAACTCAAAGGGGCGTGATTTCAAGAATCGCCCTCCCAGCTTGGAAACACTTGCTCTGGCCTTGCATCAAGCTATATATCCAGAACCATTTGTGTTATAGTGCCTGCTCTTATCATACATGAGAAGAAACAAAAAAGCTGAACTTTTAACTGGATGAAACAAAAAAGCTGAACTTTTAACTGGATGAAACAAAAAAGCTGAACTTTTAACTGGATGAAACAAAAAAGCTGAACTTTTTAACTGGATGAAAAATCAGAACATGCAATGAGAAGATATGAATATAACACAGCATGAGATGGAATTGCTCACTGTAATTTATTTATGTAAATATTAAACTGGAGCACATTGCCATATTCACAATATAAAATCATCGAATTCAAAACAAAATAATATACTTTTAAAAGGCACTGTTATTTTTTTGCTATGTATTTTTGCTGTACTTGCTGAAACATCAGCTCAAGTTTCTTTTTGTATTGCTTTCTTCTCCACAAATTACACAGCCATGTTTGTCTTTTGTTGACTCTCCAGCTGCACAGTATTCATGGCTTAAATTTTTTTTTTTTTTTTTTATATCATTTCTTCATTGTCGCTTTTCTTTTTTCTGTTTTTTTTTATTCCCTCAGATGACAATTTTATCCATCATGCTGAAAGAACTTTCAGTCTGAGGAATATGAATGCATAATATCAAAGCTTTCACTATTTTAGATAACTTTGAGAATATGAATACTTTGATCACCATTGAGAACACCAGGCGGGGGGGGGGGGGCTATGATTATGGAAGAAATCTTAGCTTAGTCTGATTTCCATTTTTGGAAACTTTTTCCACACTTTTTAAGCTGAGGTGCAAATATTTATGGAATACAAGGATATTTAATAATACTGGGGAGAAGAAACATCATGCAAGAAAAATATTACGATTACAGGAGATCTTCACTCTGTCTAACTTCTGTTTTTGAAAGTTTCGAAAGATGGAATTCTGTACTAAAACAGAAAATGAATTCCACTACCACCACCAATTCCCTCAAAATTTCTGTTCAGTTGTGCATTGATCTTGAGAATGTCCCAAATGATAACAGAAATGAGGAATTCCTCGAATCCATGGATTAATCTCATGCCTGAAGACTACAAGGGATATCAACGCGTTGTCCTAACTTCCGTTTTCAGAAATTGTTACCCACAGTTTCATGCTGAAATACAAACATTTATGCAATAAAATGATATTTAACAACAATACTAGTCAGAGGCAACATTGTGAAAAAAAAATACAATTACGGGAAAAATGTGCACTCTGTTTAATTTCGGCATTCAAAATTTTTGGCAGATGAAATACTGGTCCAGGATAGAAGACAACCCCACCCCCATTAATCCCCCTAAAAATTTTCTTAATTTTTGAATCGATTTCAAGGACGACAAAAATGACGACAAAAAAAAAAAAAAAAGCAGAATTCCGCAAATCCATGGAAGAATCTCATGTATGTCTTATGGTAACCGTTTCATTCCGTTCTCTTGGAGCAATATATCAAAATTAACATTCATTATAAATGTTTGACCCCATGATTCGTTTAGCTGGTGCTGATAGCAACATCTATCTCCACTCAAAATCCACTCACTTCACTAGTAGTTTTTCTGCCATATTCCTTCTATAGGTGACATTTGGAGTACATCCTTTTTTCTCTTCTGTACACATTTGTTAGTATACCTGCCCAGTTTTTATTGGTAAGACTGCAGACAGCTTTGAGTGGCAAAACTTTAAATATGGCTGCTCTGCACATACATGCAGAAAACAGGGTGCCTGATGAATAATGAATAACTGAAATAACAGTGCTCATCACACTTGTTCAGGTAAAATTAGAAGTGCAGTAGGAAATTGAAAAGACTTAGAGCATCACATTCAGAGGCCAAAAGGTATGGGCAATAAATTAAGAAGAAACAGGAGGAAAAAAACTGTTCACTCTTTAAAAATCCCTTTGAAGACAAGATAGATTATGAACTGAAAATTAGGAAGTAAATAACTACTCTTTAAATACTATTGTAAATATTGAATTAAAATACTTCAATGATACATGACTTATCACCGCTTTTGCATTTAATATTACTACTTTTGCATTAAGAACTAGTAAAGCTCAAGGCACATCAGACAGGCATATTAATTTATGCTTATAAGAGTAATATATAGACACAACTAACCAACCATATGACTACTTCAGGCTGACACAACATCATTAATGAAATACACAGTAAAGTAAAATATGACTCTTTGTTGAGAATAGAACCTCCTGAGAAAACATGGAATTATTATCACAGTTTTTGTCTAAGGAGCACTTCAATGAAACTACTGACTACAAAAACCATTCACAGGTGAGAGTTCTGATTTGATGAATAAGATATTACTACTAATGATGACTTTTTGTTGTTGTTGTTTTAACCTATATAGAGCACACGATAATGTGTTAGAATTGAATGAGAACACCTTTACCAAGTTTTAGAAATGAAGAAAATGCAGTCTGCCAATTTTTGTACACTATCTCTATGTCTTCTGTAAAGTGTTGGGGAAAGTGCAGGCATTGCTCCTTTTACTAGGAGAAACAGTTGGATGATTTCTGAATGAAGTAAGAAAACCCCATGAAAACCAAGCTTATACATTATTCTATTCTATATGCAGGAAGAGCCAGACATAGATGGTCAGATGAGGCAAAAAGAACTGTGGGAAAATCAAGAGCCAAGGGAAGAAATTACTAGGGAGAAGTGGGGTATACATCTTGCTAGCTTGGTTCAGAAACATGTGCTAAACTAGGACAAGAATAATGTTTTTCTTTCTTTTTCTTCTAAATGACATAGACTAGAAGATAAAATCAAAACCTGAAAGATTTTGACAGGATCAGATTTTTCTATTTTTCAATTTTTACTTTAATTTTTACAAATATAAATTTGTTTTTCTCCTACCTTCTATAAAGAGGACAATCATAGAAAAGTTTTCAAATAGTACACATTTTTTAATGCACCAAACACAATTTGAAATTATTTTTTTTTGCCCATACGTTATTAAATAACTAAACAGTCAAATACAATCCATACATGGTTGCCAGATTTTAATGAAAATAACTGAAACTTTCATTTATCCAAAAATACTGATAGAAATGATGGCCATATAATAAATCCATTATTAAAGAAATGTGTCTATAAAAAATCTGGCTGTCTGCACATTCTCCCACATGTTTGTCTATAAAAATATTTCCTTGTTCTGTTAATCCTAACCTCTACTAAATTCAGAGAAGCTAGTCTCATCAGTTAATGGGTGCAAGCCCCTTCATATTTTGAACACCCCAAAAGCTTTAGTGATGTTTGATTAAATTTTGTTATAATATGGTTAATTCAGTTTATATTATTATGCAGCACAAGAATTCAAGACCTATGATATCAGAGATAATTTAATTTAATAAATACTTCCAGAGTAGGCAGGCAACTTTGCAGAACACCTGCAAATATTTTATCATTATGCAAACATTCAAGGCTTTCAAATTTACTACTACAAAAGTAATCCTAGTTTTGCAATGAATTTAATACACAATATATTTTTAAAGACTGTTGATCAACAGCCTTTCACTTCTTAACCTCAGTAACTTGTATTTTTTACAATTTTTGATAAGCATATAGCTATGGATGCATAACATCCCAAAAGAATAAAACCTTATGGCTACAAAACAAATGGCTTGCCTTATAAATTATTAAACAGCAGTGTAAGAGATAAACCTTCACTTCATCACTATAAAAATAGAAAAGAAATTTCCACATTATGTCATGTTAACTTGCTACATCAACTTCCAATGAATTAGGCTTGGGATCAGTTTTTTATAAAAACTACCAATATATATATATATATATTTGTAACCAAACAAAGATGAGAAACAATGTAATATTTAATCCAACTAATTTACCTTATGGTAAGCATTTTTATATTTTTAGTCTATTCATGAAGTATATAACACTAGATGTATAGGTATAAAAAAAAAACCCACCAGGATTTAAAAATTGCATTTCAGTTTTCGTTAATTTATCATTATGACATTAATACTCCTGGTTATAGTTATGCCTTTATTTTTTTGTTTTACTATTTTTTTAATTACTTATAATTCTTACAATGTCAATTTTCAGCACCTACAACAGGAAAAATTACAAATAATTCAAAAATTTTCAAGAGCAGGATGAATTATCAAGATGTATGTTCTTTGTAATTATCCAGTTGTACACAGTAATGTAAGTAACATATTCGATCAAGAACAAACATATGCAAGTTTTAACAGTTACGAAGCAGAAAATTTCAAAAAACATATTAGACAGATTTTAAAGTACCGAAAATAATCAGTCTTTCAATCTGTAGCAGTGCAGATGTATAAAGTAATGAAAATATCATTCTTTGAAATATTAATACTAATATTTTTCATTTCTTCTTAAAGATCTTTGTAGTAAACAATTTGTTTGGTGAATTTGAAGTTATTTTGCTGTTGCCTCTTTTTTTGCTTTATTCTTAAAAATATTCTTTATGAATGGGAAGGGAGAGTTGTTTACTGACAAAATTCTTTTCAGTTTTTTTCTTTTGAGGTCTTTCTGAGCTTCTGAAGAGTTCAGGAAGTAGATTTTCTCCCAAAATAGTCTCGGATTATTTGATTTTATGCAGCTTCTTTTGAGGCCAGAGTTAAATTCAGGTAGTTGAGGCTATTAACTTTTGGAGTTCAAAGGTGAATTTTGGGGAATTTTCCAGTATGTTAAACTGTGACAGAATGTGAGAGGGGATATCTTCATTATCCACAATAAATAATATGTCATCAATGTATCAGACACAGGGGCAGGTTTACCATTGGGCCGACCTGGGCCATGGCCCAGGGCGCTGCACATAGAGGGGCGCCAAAATGTTGAGAATACATGTGGCACAAGACCTTTTATCTGCCCCCCCCCCCCAAAAAAAAGAAAATGAAATGGAATTTTTCATTTCTACAAATTATGAACTGAGTAGTATAATACCTTTAATACTTAAGAAAATATTAAATGGTGTTAGTATATTTGATGTGTTGTTTAATTATTGAAAATATTAATGCATTTGGAAAGTGAATTCAGTGAGTCTCAGAAGCCCCTGAGGAAGTTATTTCTTCCTGCTTCCTGGCAAGGTCAAACTCAGAAGAGGGCGGAGAGGGGGAGCATTACTTTTACAGAGCTCGCAGACAACGGGGAACAAGAGTGGGAGGCTAGGGGAGGGGCACTGCACTGGCGCGTAATGTTTACAAGGCATTGAAAAATCTGAGCGTGAGGACAGCCCTGGGATGTAGGTTGAAAGACTGGAATCAGACTCCAAGAATTCAAGGCCCCAGGGTATTGTGGGTGACAAGAGAGGACAGAGTACTGGTTAGAATGCATTCCAATTCAGCTTATGACACCATCTGCCTGCTTTGGGATTGCCCCTCTGCCCTCCTGTCAGTTTACATGTGTGTTTTCATTCTCGCTTTGTTCTTTTGGGGAAAATCATTACTATTAACCGTCAGCGAAAATGTCGACTACGAAGTTTTCTGGATGCAAAAATAGAAAAAAAAGCTTAAAAAGATTAAAAAAGAAGGGCATCTGTTAAAAAAAATACAGAAACTTAAAAAACTTTTTTAAACCGGCAGAAGATGACACAGTAAGTAAAAAGAAAATGCAGTGTTTGGTTGCAAGATCTACCAATGAAGAAGTGAAGGAGCCAACTGAACAAGAACTAAGGGCTCAGGGTGAAGATCAGATTTGTGAGTCTTCCGATGGTAAGGATGAGGAAGGTAAGTCTAACACAAATATTGGAGGAAATTTTCAAGCTGTTGAAGGAAATGAACTTTTGTTACATCATATGATATTAGATCCTGCTAAATGGAAAGTAGACGATTCATTTGTTGATCATATTACAAAAAATCCTCCGAATCAAAATTTAAATGAAATAGATTTTACAGTTTCAAAAAAGATCTTATAGTGATTGATTTAGATCTGCCTCAAAAGGATTATTTTATAACCGTCTTCAAAATGGTAAAATTAAAAGAAGAGAATGCCTATTGTATTCTGAGTCAACTGGACGCGTTTTTGTTTACCATGTAAACTGCTTGCAAAGCGAGAGAGTTCTTTCTCAAGTATAGGTTTCTATGATTGGAAACACGAAAACATTATACAAACACATAGTACTTCATTTGAGCATGTAGAGTCTACCACACGTAAAGAATAGTGGAAAAATTGATTCTGCTGTAATTAAGCAACTGACGAATGAGACAAATTATTGGAAAGAAGTACTTTTGCGGATTATCGAAGTCATTAAACCTCTGTCTTCCCGTGGATTAGCATTTCGTGGAAATGGAGAACTGATAGGAAAATCTGACCGTTTTCTGGAGCAACATTTGAAAAATTTTGGAAATAAGGGAAGTGGAAATGTTTCATATCTTTCAAAGAATGTATGTGAAGAATTCATTTCATTAATGGCCTTATGAGTCACTGACGCAATAGAGAGTTGAAGTAGAGCAAATATTACTCTATTATTATAGACTCCACTCCAGATTTGTCAAAAGTCAACCAGTTGACTGTTATTTTTCGTTACGTTCTGAAAAATGGACAACCAGTGGAACGATTTATTTGTTTCTTGCCCAACTCTGGTCATAAAGCATGGGAAAGGCTTTATTGAAGCTGTTACAAGATTTAAAAATCGATGTTAAAGATTGCAGAGGCCAAAGTTATGACAATGCGAGAAATATGTCTGGCAAATATTAATGTCTCCAAGCTCAATTAAAAAGTCAGAACAGTTTTAGCCTACTATATTCCATGGGAAGCAAATTTGGTTGGGAAATCTGCAGCAGGATGCTGCTTTGAAGCTACATCTTTTTTTATGTTCGTACAGGAAATATACAACTTTTGGTCATCTTCATCAATCACATGGGTGGCAAATCTTGAAGACAAGTCTTCAAGATAGTTATAAGCTCCACAGCGAATCTGGATCGCAATCGCCACTTCTTGTACCCAAAACGTTATGTGAAAGCTAATGGTCAGCAAGGGTTGATGCATGCAAGGCCTTATGCTCTAGTTATTCCTGCATTAGAGATGCATTTCAAGACTTCGTAGAAAACACCGGTGAAAAATTAGAAGCAAGAGTAGAAGCAGGGGGATTATAAAGTAATATGAATTTATTAGAAATGGGCATTCTCTTAAAGTTTTGGAGTGATATTTTACAAAAAATTGATATAGTTGCAATAAAACACTGCAAAAAGTGAATATTGACCTTTCCGTTGCTGAAGAGCTGTACGATTCACTTATTAAGCATTTAAGTGATCTCCAGAATAAATTTGATAAGTATGAAGAAGATGGAAAACTTTTGTCTCAGTGCGACGAATATAAGAAAAATGTTACTAGAACCCGTCGGAGAAAACAACAATTTCAAGAGATGAATGGCAATAAAGAAACTGTTTTCACTGGAAAGGAACATATGCAAATATGCATTTTTTCATACGATCATTGATAACTTGGTGCAGCAGTTGAAACGTCGACGAGATGCGTATTCCGATGTGGAGAGCATGTTCGAGTTCCTAACGCAATTATCAGATGTTGATGTGACAACAGTATCTCAAAAGGCAAAAAATCTATTGACAGTTTACTCTCAAGATTTAGGCCCAGAATTTGAACAAGAATGTCTTCATTTCCAGAAATTTTGGAATAATTTAGATAGACAAGCAGTGACAGATTCAAGTGTTAGTGTTCCTGTTGAGGATATGTTGAAACTGATTAGAGAAAAAAGAATTGATTCAACTTTTCCAAACATTGATGTTATCCTAAGGATTTACCTATGCATACCCATCACTAAGGCCTCTGGAGAAAGACGTTTTTCTCTTTTGAAAATCATCCACAACTATTTGAGGACATCTAGTTCTCAAGAAAGAACAAGCGCATTGGCAACTTTGTCACTTCATTCGAACATTGTAGAAACATTAACATTTGATGATATGGTAGAGGATTTTGCCCCAAAGAAATCGAGAAAAAAATCTTTTAGCGGTGAGTAATTTTACTATATATAAGATATGTTCATTCATTTCTTCTATCTCTCAGTCACTTAATTGATACACAATGAACATTGGTAGCAACACTGTCATTATATTTTTAAAAAATTCTAAAATTAATATTGCATACATTGTAGACTTAAATCCAAAATTTTGCAGGCAAATGTTTCAGAAGTGTGTTAAAAAAACAATTTCATTTGTAAATATAAAAATTTACTGTGAAATGTTTTAAAATTATGCAAATTAAACTTGCGAGAAAACGACATTTATAAATTTTTATTTCAATGCCCAGTTTTAAATAATACATGTACTAAAAATTTTACAGGGTTGGGTTGTACTTGAGAACATGCTGATTCTTTGTGTGATAAAAAATCTATATGTAATATGTAATTTAAATGTGAAATTCTAATCGGCCTCAAATTTCTTACAATAAGTTTGCTTAGGGGCGTCTGATTTTTCTTGGCCCAGGGTGCTGTAATGCTTAAACCCGCCCCTGATCAGACATACAGAACAAATATTGAAGTTAGTATCAGGATCTTTGCTATATAGACCTATCAGTACTTCTTTATTGTGGTTATGTATCGTAAACTATTTTCTCTACAAGGTCATCTTTTTTGCTTTATAGAAATTCTATACTAGACAAAGGCTTGCTAAGATTGGATGATATAATCAGATATATTCAGCTAGATGAGAATATTTTTCTAGAGGGTTAGGAGATCAAGATACTATGTAGTATAAGAGATCTCAATCAAAACGTATTTTATCTGTTCATTGCAGAAGACGTTAATATTACACAAAATCTGTCTTCATGCAACTGCTCACTGCTATAAATATGAAAATTACATTTAGTATATATGTCCTGGGAATTTCTAATTACTTACAAACTGAATTAAATTTTTTAAGATTACTTGTGATTATATTTACAGTAACACTTTTCTGTTATTATGGAAATATTTGTGAATATAGAATAATATTCTTCAAAAGATGCTCTAAGAACTGATCCTAAGGATACCAAATGTGCTACTTCATGAAACTATTTGATACTAGTCAAATATCAATATAACAATGAAGTTGCCACAAAGTACATGATTACTTGAAAATTTTTAAAACTATTTGATACTAGTCAAAAGTGAACAGGGCCCAATGGTGGCTATAAAAAAAGCAGACAAAATGCATAAATGACACCCTTTTTTGTACACTAAAGTGTGGAAATGCTGTCCCCCCAAAAAAATAAAAAATAAAAATAAAAACATTAAGCAGCCACCTTGCCACCTCATGCAACAGCTGGGCCTTGAATATGAATATAACAATAAAAAGGAAGCCATAAAGTGGCATGATTACTCAAAAAAAAAATTGTAGCCTATCTGATGACCAAAATATACTGCTTCATCACAAATGTTGCATACTAGTCACATAGGAATAAAAATTAAAAAGAAAAAAAAGTTTTTATACAGTAAAGTGGTTACCAGAAAAATATTTCTACCATACTTCTATGAAATATATATTTACATTTTCTCATGATCAATATATTAATAGGGCATTATTTTTTAATTAATGTGTTGAGTTGTTAGAACAACAAAAAGAATGCATGAGTTCAAGATATCTTTTGAAGAACACTTTACAATGTAACAAAATTTTATTTCTTAAAAGAAAAACTGAAATTTAATTTAAACCCAAATGACAACCTCCATGAAATACACACATTTTAAATTTTCTAATAGAAACATTACAGCACTGAATCTCTCTACTCTATCACCACCACTCATGCTGGTGTTCCCATTTAGTCGAAAAACTGAACTCTTAAACACGCAAATGAATTTTTTTGTTTGGTCGTCTTTTTTATAGCTTTAATTACCCTTAAAAAGGTGAAGAGGTCAAGAAGATCCAAGATAAAAACATACATGCTCATTAATTATAGTTAAATCAATGAGCTAATCTATATATATGATGTCATTGCTTTGTCTACGTTATTTTATAAAAAAACGAATAGCAACTGAAAAATTAATCTACTGATACCACTGGGATTGAACCCCAGATCTCTCGATAACTAGCTGAGTGCGTTCGCTTTACACTACGGTGCCAACAATTCACAGCGCTATTCGTGGTTCATTAGTCAGCATCTGACTACGCAAATCCATATTGATGGGCTCAGTAACTGATGTGTTGCCATCTAGTGGCATTCAACAAAGCAAGCTGTTTTAATTACAGCTGATAAATCCAAAGGGCGATAGAAATGGTGAATATATTTCAAATACGTGGAGATAATGTAAATATACGATGTTATCGCTCTGTCCATGTTATTTTATAAACAACGAATAGCAACTGAAAAATCAGTTGCTGAGCCCATCAATATGGATTTGTGTAGTCAGATGCTGAGCCCATCAATATGGATTTGTGTAGTCAGATGCTGAGTAATAAACCACGAATAGCACTGTGAATTGTTGGCACCGTAGTGCAAAGCGAACGCACTCGGCTAGTTATCGAGAGATCTGGGGTTCGATCCCAGCAGTGTCGGTAGAACAATTTTTCAGTTGCTATATGTTGTTTATAAAATAACGTGTACAGAGTGATGACATTGTATATTTACATTATCTCCACATATTTGAAATACATTCAGCTAATCTATAAGTTGAACGACTTAAATGGGTAGAGCTATATGTTGAACACCTTAAGCTAGGCTAAGATGGGATGGGCTATAAGTTGGTAACTGTGACATGGGATGGGTGTCTTCCCAAATGAAGGCCCATGCATATCTCTACAGCCTGGGCCAAATCAGAACAACTTGAATTTCTAATTCTAATTTTAGACACTGAAATTTCTTCTGATAAAATGAAAGTGTTAAAAAATTGTCAGTTATCTTTACAAGACCTTTAATTTGTGTTTTCACATTACATTATGATATACACAGAAATCCAATAATTTTGTTTCATGAGGTTTAACTTTTTTTTTCTTTTTTTTTTCACAAGCCAATGAAAAAGAAGCCACTTCAATACCAGTAGGTTGACAGCAGATTCAGCAACTATCTTCCCAATATCTTGTTCAAACAATATCTTTATTGGTCCAAAAAAAAAGTTACAAACAAAAATAATAATGAGAATATACTATGAGTACATACAAGCCCCCTCCTGAACTCCAGGAGAGGCAGATGAAAGAGGGCAAAATATACCATCCCCTCTATGATTTGATAGCAGAAGTATTATAGCTCATAGGTAGAAATTATACTACAGTAATAAAAGTCTATGATGAATGCCTGCCAATAGCAGGACCAAAACTAACCCCCCCCCAAAAAAAAAAGTGCTTGGCTGGAAAGAAAGAAATGAGGAATTTATTGCTGTGTATGAAAAGCCTTAGGTGTAACACTTTCACTAAAATGAATTTTTTGAAGTGGAGACTTCAGTATTAAGTAATCTAAAATGAAACAGGTAATTCCAGAACTTCCCCTGAATAAAAGAAGTACCATAATCAAGTTGTAAAAAATTTTTCCAGTCATCTCTTTCAAGTAGAAAAAAATTCTTGCAGTAATCTATAAACACTACCTCATCATATTTGAGTGCAAAAGCTCGAAGGACAGGAAAATATTTAATAGGAGTGTTGTAATTGTTTAAATAATGGCGTGCCGAGTAAGTTCTTCAAGAACAACTCAATTGTGAGGAGTATATTATAGTTTAATATCAGCAGTTGGGATGCATGCATCATAACTGCATTTGGATCATAAATTTGTATCTTAGCAGTCTGCCAATATCAAACTAAGGAAGCCAAAAGATAGATACTTCTGAGTAAATTGGAGAAGTCAGGTTCATTAAGGAAAATAACATATGGTGACGAGGTCGGGAAAGGAAGCTGTTCAACATGGCCAGACTCAGAAATAGGGATTCCAACAAGTGCTGCAACATTGGAAGCATATAAGCAAAAAGGGGAAAGATTAAGTGATGTACAAGCATAACTTTTCTTTGTATGAGCACCTGATTCATCGTCAGACTGAATTTCATCAGGGGTGTGAATATTTGCAGGAGCATCAGAAGAAGGAGACCTAACTGCACTGTCTTCCCAATTTCTTGCCTAGAGAAAGGTGTTTGTTCCTTATTTTGCACTAATATGACAATACATTCATAGAATTTGCAAGTTTTGCTATTGGTTCTGAAAATACATGAAGATATGTTTCATTTCTTTCATTACAGTATATGTAATTATTGGCTGTTTGATAAATAAATTTAATTCACCTCTGAAGAAGTAATTATTTAAATTTTTTGGGGAATGCAATCCATATAAACACATTTTTCTTTTAAAAAATTTCACAATTTTTCTAAAGTATGTTCATAGGTATCATGAGGTAACTGTGAAGAGTCTCATCATAGGAATATACAAATATATTTCCAAAAGCAATCTCAATAAAAAATAATAAAATGTTCTGGTATTGCAAAACTGTTTCATTCCTAATTACAATGTTTAAAAATACTTTAGCGAAAGTGATGAACAGTCAATGTTGCAAGTCTCATCTAACCAAGCGTGCGTACCACAGATAATTGTAAGAAATTTAAAACTTTTCTACCTGAAAATGTTTAAATTCAGTAAATATACAACTTTCCCAAGTAACAAAGGCCTTACTGCATCCAGATGATAAAATATTTTACTCTTTGTGTGAATATTGCTCATTGATTTATTCTAAGATTTAAGAAATTCAGTTACATGCTATTGTACCATTGGAAGCCTGCAGATGCAAAAAATTACAACCATGATCAGTAAAACTAAAAATTAATGTACAAAAAAGTCTTTGTAAAAAGAAATGAACATCCACAGTAAATGAGATTCCTCGTATTACAGGAATAAATTTGATAGTAACACAATATGAAAAATACAGAAAAGTTGTGTTTTAATGAGACACAAAGGCAGGCAGTATTGAAAGGTAAAAAGAAAGATCAAGTGCTATAGAATGAAGTTAACGAATGCAAAATCAGTTAAGTCTTGCTAACATAAAGAAAAGAAAATCAAGTGTACTCCACATACACACACACACACGCGCGCGCACACACACGCACACACACACACACACGCACGCACGCACACACACGCACACACACACACGCACAAACAGTGAAAATGTTTTACTTTTCATCTGCAGTTTTACTTTAAAAATTAATAACATACAGTATGAGAATGAAGCATTCTGTATTTTGTCAATAATATTCCTTTAGGTCACACTTCAAAAAAATTATTGGCAGCTGATGCGTTTTATTAAAACTTTTAGCCAACATTTCAGCAAAAAGCCATTCAGCACTGCATCTCCTAACAGTTCCATAAATATGAATTCCATTGTAACATGTTAATTGTCTGTGTCTTCAGTGCACAATACACACAATATAGATACAGGTTCCTTCTTCAGTCCACTCATTCACCTTTACTCACCATATAAACACTTGTGTGCCACATTCTATTGCTCATCCTTTACTGTACAGGTTCACTCTTTTGACTCCTCTTTCTCAGCTTCTTTATATATTTACAAATACAGTGCCAAAATTTTCTCACGTTCAGAATGGCTGACTACTTTTTTCTCTGATGTACAAATTAACATCTTGACTAAGTTCATTTTTTCTAACAGTGCCAACTTGCAGAGAAGATATTTATTCAAATACATGTCACAGCAAAAGAAAAATGTTTCATTTTTACCACAAATTACCATGGCTTGTACTATCAAGGTTATACAATTTCTTAATCATCTGCATAGTTCGAATAATATGGCACTGTTTTCCTGTGTCACTGAAAAAAGTATTTACTTCCATCTTGAATGAAAATGATGTGCTTTATTCACATGCCATTATCCAATAAGAGAACGGGATCACAAAATTTAAAGGACACACAAATTGAATTATTTTCCATCATACATTGCATTAGATTTTTAAAAATCCTATGAATTTTTTTCTAATCCTTTAATGTATGTAAATCCTGCATAAAGCTTACTTTGCACCTATCAAATCTACACAAAAAGTTGACAGAAGTTTTCATTTTTTCCAAGACTTAGCAAGACTATGTACACACACACAAAGCTGCAATCTCAGATTTTTTTTTATTATTCAAGTACGCAACTGAATGATATTGACATGGGATTACCAGAGAGTAAGTATTACCAACATAAAACTTTCCCAAGTGAAGGAGGAAAATTTTCCATTTCTTGCAATATGCTTTTTCACTACTGCACTAGGAAGCAGCTATTTGAATCTAGCTGAAGGATACAAATGTCATCATAATAGAATATCAGCCAGTCAAAAACAAGTAAATGAGAGCAGACATATCAAAAGACATAAAAAGCTTCATAAATATGATTTGATGGTTGTTACTTTTACAGAAAAAAACGTATAAAAAGATAGTGAAGTTTGAAGAGAAAGAAGGGAGAAGGAAAATGAAAAAGAGGATTGAAGAGAAGTATAGTTAATCAACTTATTGGCTGTCAAAGGATACAAGAGATGACTTCTTGCCAACTTGCATTTACCAGCTGAAGATAGTGTTTGTCAGAACAGATCCATCCAATAATCTGATGTCAGTTCAAAGTGCAGTTAAGCATGCCTTACCTTCCTGACAAATTAGATAACTGATTTTTGGTGTTCCCACCCCACTTACAAATTAAAAAAAAAAAAAAAAAAAAAAGTAACAATAATAAGGCAAAAAAGTTTCACAACACAAATTTTAACATGAAAATAAATCTTGTGCTTGTACTTCATCAAGAGGAAGAATGCAAAATTATCCTAATTTAAAACAAAGAACCAAGAATAGGGAGAAAAATCCCTGTTAAGAAGGGGCAAATTAATTACACTAACACTATTAAATTAAAAAAAACCTTGAATGTGTGATTTGCAAAAGTGCTAACTTAGATAAATTTACATGCAGCACAATTTAAAAAATTCCATAAAAGATAAAGAAAAATGTCCTATAAGGAGACAACAATCTATTGAACTCACAACCTTTAGGAAGTGTTCGGAATTCTACTGTAGCTGTCAGCATTCCTAATTTTTTTGGATTTTCATTGTTGAAGAATAAACGAGCAGGCCGGGCTCTCACAGAAACTTTGTATGTTGTGTTTGGGGCAAGACCTGAAATGACAAAGAACTTCACATTAGAAATTTCACTTAAGCTTTTAATGAGCACATATCAAAAAATGTAAACTACAATTACAAAATGGCATAACAATAAATACAAAAATGTGTGATCAGTATATTAATGAGTAACAAAGCACAACCTATGAACCTTTATTTCAGTATAAGATATATATTATGCACACATGGCTCACAAAGTAATTTGAAGTTCTTAAATTCATTTTTAGTACATTTTTCTACACTCTACCAAATGATGGAATTTGTGGCATGCTGAAATTTGATGAAGGTATGAATAACCAGTCAGACCAATAATCCAATGTCCCACCCTGCCTGCCTGTGGTAGAGAATAGAAGGACTCTATTAGGTACAAAGAGACTAAAAAACGGGAGGGCTACTGAAATCAGCTAGTCCAGGATATATTTCAACCATGCAGCTCTGATTTTTGCAAAAACCCATGCCCAAGCTAAGGAAGGTGTGAATCACAAGGCTGAGTGAGAGTTGCATGCCAATGAATCAAACAACGTCATAAACAGGCTATTTTTGGGGGAACCACACAGAACTCCATCATAACTAACTTTCCATCCATTTGGCAGATGAAAAGAGTGATTGAAAACATGGTGACATCTGTTTTCCCTATTAAAACCACACCTGTGAATAAACACATTTTTAAAACAACATATCTATCTACAGGAAAAAGCTTTAAATAATTGCTGTGTTTTTATTATTAAGAGACTAGACTCAAGTATACAAATATTCCAGAAAATCATGGAAAAGAAGAAGAAAAATCAACCAAAAAAATAAGAAAAATTCAATCACAATGTGCTTGGTATCAGTAAGACCATACAATGTAAGTCAGGGGTATGTATTCTTTGTGCCAAGTTCTGTGTGGTATATTCTTGTGTAAGAGAGTATCAAGCCAGTTCTAATGTGGCTTTAGCCTTTGATAACACAATGGCTCTCAGCTTGGTTAGGTGAAAACCTGCATATGAACAAAATGAGTGGGCTATTTTCAATCTCAATGGAATTGACTTTAAAGTTGTAACAGCTTTTGGACCACCAAAAGGCTCTAGTTTTGAAAAATTGCCATCTTTTAATTTAAAGTGTCACAGTCATCCAATGAAAGCATTCATGGTGAGTAGAGCAGGCATATAAAATGGATTATTGAGGCCCTGCAATGAAAACATGTCCTGTGACAGTATGTAAGGACATGTGAAGAATATTTTACACGCACTACTAGAGGACTGTATGAATTTGAAGCTCTACTTGAGCTCTTTTAATAACACAACATTATATCAATAAACCTTTTGATACACTGTAACATAAACAAACGTTGCTGTAAGCAATTCACACTCAGAACACAGACGAAAGCAGAAACACATCAACTCACACTCACACCGCTACTACAAAATTCTCCCTACAGCAAGAGAGAAAAAACAGAGATGCAGCCATGTGGCGCCATCTATTGGCTACGAGAACAACAAATGAAACTAAGTATTGTACAGCATGAAAATTAGGACTATGTGATGGATGACAGAAGTTACCATTTACTACTAGTTCACCATTTAGCACAAAGAGTGCAAATGACAATAATTTAAAAATGTTCACATGTTTCATGTCAACAATAGCCAGTCTTTAGAATGCTCACTCACTCTCCATTCTGATGTGAACTTCTGACATCTTGATCGTCAAGGTTCCTGTGATTTATATAAAAGTGGAGTTTTTGCCCATGCCACCGTTTGGAGTCATCCAGTGCTATTGTGCATACTTATCACATTACACTAAAGTGAACTATTAGTAGAGCACTTTCCTTCTATCTGGTTTTCAACAATTACCTATGTTCTTTGGATTTTTACAATACATTTGTCTTTCCCCCTTTTTCATCATTATCATGTATTCTCATTTTACTGATTTCTCTTTTTCTAATAACATTTTACAAATTTCTGATACTGATGTGTGGGGAGTAGTATACTTGTAATTTTCCTCAGAATAATCATTTGATGAACTATTTGGCATGGATCATACCACATTGATATTAGACAGAATTTTTCAGATACATGCAAAAATTATGTATGAAAGTCCACTTAAAAAAAAAAAAAACCCAGAAAAGTTACAACGAAGGTGTTTGAATTTCCCCCAAAAATATGCAAAAAATTTAGCATAAGCCTTGCAACAGTATTAACAATTAAAAAAAAATCCTATATGAGATCCAATCCAAAAGTTCCGAGACTAGGTCGATATACAACAAAGTACTTACGTTACTTAAGTCTGGCTATGATCTCCCTCAAAGTAGTCTCCTTGGGCAGTGATACACCACTGTCAGCATTTTTGCCACTGTTGGAACACTCCCTGGAAGTCCTGTTCGCAAATCGTATCAAGCACCGTCTGTGATTCACGCTGGATCTCGTCCACAGTTTCAAAACCTTTAGCTTCATCTTCCAAAACAGAAAGGTAGCAGGGGCCAAATCTGGCAATTAAAGTGGGTGAGAAAGGGTAGTCATGCTGTTGCGACTGCAAAACTGGCATGTTGCTAACGCTCTGTGAGCTGCTGCATTGTCATGATGGAGCAGAAAATCGCCCCTGCACAATGTTTCAGGTCATTTGTGGCAAATGTCCTCCCTATGATGCCTCAGAACATTGTAGTAAAAACGGACGGTGACAGTCTGGCCCTGCGAGACGAATTCACGGTGCACAACCCCACGAATGTTGAAGAACATGATGAGCATGCTTTTGGTAGCATTCCGGACCTGTTGGGCCTTCTTCGGCATGGAGATGACGGGCTCTTCCACTGCGACGACTGTTGTTTGGTATCCGGGTCATAACCGTAGACCCAAGTCTCATCCCCAGTGATGACCTGCGACAGAAACTTTGGAGAATCAAGAAAGTAAGAAAGTTCAACATGCTATCAAGAAAGTTCAACATGCTACATTGAAGATGGAAAGATTCATAGCTCAAATCAAGTTCCTGAAAAATTGCAAGGTAATAAACTTTATTCCAAATTCATTTAGACTTAGAAAACCATTTAAAGATTTACTTTCAGCCAACTTCGTAAGAAAAATAGAGCAAAAAACGTTAAAAAGAAGTATTGAAGCAAAATATAAAAATGTTGCTTATTATAAAAAAGTAAAAGTAGAAAATGAAAAGAAAATTTCTGGAATCTTAAGGGATACAGTAAAAGCAGAATTGGATGACTGGCTAAAAATTGGAGTAAGAAACAAAAATAAGAAATTTGTTAAAAAGCTGAACCTTAAAGAAGAGAAATTTTTGAAGAAAAACTATTCCAGTAAAAACAAAAAAAACTGCAGTTCTTAGTCATGTAAAGGACAACACTGCTACTGGAGTTAGCCAAGAATTATTACAAGTGATAAATAAAGGAAGTAATTTCAATCTATCCAAAGAAAAAATAAATCCAGAAAAATTGATAATTGAATTGGAAAGCATCTGCAGCACTTTAGAAAAAGAGGACCAAATTAAAGCAGACCTCCTCAGAACAGATTACTACAATAGCCTTACAAAATTCCAGAAGCAAGTAAGGAAACCTCAAAAAAATTTTGATAATAGTCAATAAAAGCTCTTAAAGATTTCAGAAAAAATGAAAGTGTAGTTGCTGTGAAAACAGACAAAAGTAAGTTGATTACTATTATGGATAAGAAAGATTATCTAGAAAAGATGGAAGAAGAACTAAAGAAACCTATGTATGAAGAAGTAAAAGAAAACCCACTACCAGATTTGATTAAAAAGTCTCTAAGCTTATTTCACTTCAAAAAAAGAAAAACCAGCTTCCAGAAAACTATAAACAATTCTCAAAATTACAGTTCAGATTACCTCAAATATATGGAATAGTCAAACTGCATAAAGAACACCAACCAATTAGACCAATAATAGACTCAAAAAACTCTATTCTTTCAAATCTAAACTATTTTTTAAAGTCACACCTTCAGAATCTTTAAAAGAGCCACCTAACTTGATTAAAAACTCAATGCAGCTAAAAGAAAAACTAGAACTTCTTCCTAAATTAGATTTTCCTATTATGGGTAGTTTAGATATAGTGTCTATGTATACTCACATTAATATAGATCAACTTATAGACTTTATAGCGGAAGACTTGGCAGACCTAATAGTTTTTCACAACAAGGAAAAAAACATATTAGTTGGAATTTTTGAAATGCTTACTTTCTCTTTGCAGAACAACTACTTTCAATTTGGGAAAACTTTTTTCATTCAAAAATCGGGGCTAGCAATGGGATCCCCACTCTCCCCACTCTTAGCTAACTATTATGTGGGAAAACTAGAAGAAAAGATACTAGTACAACCCACATACTTCTGCTTATATAGCAGATACATGGATGACATCTTATTTATAATAGATAGCTCAGAAATTATTCCAGAAAGAATTCTAGACTCATTCAATGAATTAGATGATTCCCTTAAGTTCACTATTGAACTTCAAAAAGAAAGAAGAATAAACTTCTTAGATATTACTATCTATTATGAAGATGAAAAATTCCTCACTAGTTGGTATAAAAAACCAATGAATACTAAAAGACTACTGGATTTCAATTCGTATCACCCAGTTTCTATTAAGAAGAATGTAGCAAGTCAGTTTTTAGAAAAAATTAATAAAATAGTTTCTACAGCAGATAAAAAAGAAGCCCAAAAAGAAGAGCTTAAAGTCATACTTGCAGAGAATAACTATCCTAAAGAAGAAATCGAGAAGCTTCTGAATTTTAATGGTACGAAGAACCCACAAAAGCAACAAGTAAAATTCACTAGAAAAGTTTCTTATCACAAAGGTTTATTTGAGGCTTTAAAGAGAATTAGTAAAAAATACAATATTAGGCTAGCTCCAAGTTTAGAGAATAAAGTTAAAAAATGTTTCCCTAAAATAGTTCAAAGAGAAGAAGATATTTTAAAAATGCAAGGAGTAGTTTATGAAGTAAATTGTAGTTGTGGACTATCTTACATAGGGGAAACAGGTCGCAGACTAGAAACTCGTATAGCTGAGCATAAAGCAGCTATAAAAAATTGCTCCAACAAGACTGGATTAGATAGGCATGTTAGAGAAACTGGGCACAGCATGGATTGGAATTCCCTTAAAGTAATCAGTTTCCAAAGCAATTTCCAAAAAAGAAAACTGAAAGAAGGAATAGAGATTGAGAAAAATCAAAATTCCATCATCAATGACTGCAAAGGATTTTCCCTGCCTAACATCTGGCAGGATTTGTTGAAAAATAACCTAAACCGTCAAGGTTAACCGTAACCATCAAGGTAAACCGTAACCGTGATAGTGACAAGGAAAAAGTGACAACAACAAGACAGCCTGAAGAAGGAGAAGAGTTTTCTCCGAAAATTTGCTATTAAAGAAAAAATTTCCTAGTAAAATCCTATAAGTTACTTTAGATTAGAAACTTTGGTTCATTCACCACCTGCTGACGAAGATCTTGACAGAGTTCGACACAGAGCGCCTTCTGTTCGGGGTTCAGAATCTTTGGCCCAAACTTTGCAGCAATGCAGTGCATGTACAAAACCAATGTCAGAATTTCTTTCACTGTTCCACATGACACATTGACGATGGTAGCAATGTCTTGAATGGTTCTCCGACGATCCTCATATACCAGTTCCCTAATTTTGTCCACATTTTCAGGGGTTTTGCTCGTGGACGGCCAGTTCTGACCTCTCATCATCTTCCAGTGCTGTTCTGCTGCTCTTGAAGCATGAGTGCCACTCAAAACACCTCGCACGACTCATTGCTTCATTGCCATAAGCTTGCCACAACATTTTATGCATCTCCGTTCCCAATTTGCCAAGTTTGACGCAGAATTTGATGTTCGCTCGCTGTTCTAGTTTGCAGTCCATACCAAAATCTCAGCTGTGTTAAGCACGTGGTCACCAAATATTGTGTAGCACAACTCCCGATGTTCACAGAATGACGCCACTTGGCACAATGATGCACGAAGGTCACTGCCCTTGACGGCTGCTCCCGCATCCACGTACCACCATCTGTTGGCACACTATATACCTAGTCTTGGAACTTTTTGATCGCACAACGTATATTTAACAAAATAAAAATGATACCCCACCTAAAAAAAGAATTAATTTTTTTAACAACCTAAATCCCACAATATAACTCTGAGCTTCATATATCAGAGACACTGGTTGTCAAATGAAAACTGGTTTGCCAAAACATAAAATCAACAGCTAAAGACATGTCTGATGAAACCAAATTAAACAGAAAATGCAAGAAGCTGGTCACAAATGAATTGAAATTAACCTAAAATTTGTATTCATGAAAAAAATATAAAAAAGGAAATCAGAAAGATTTGCAAAGAAAATGAGTCCATCAACAACCTTTTGGTTGGTCACAATGGAGAATGTAGTTCCTGGAGGTAAACTACTAACAGCAGCATTGACAATTAACTGGAATCAAAAGAGCCTGATGAAGAGAACATGTTTTTGAAAAGTACAAAAATCTCACACAGACTTAAGAAATATTTGTAAAAGTTTCACTAAAGAAAGACACGAGTTTTTTAAAACTAAAATTCATGTTTTAAATGCATTTATGGCACCTCTATTCATAGTGATTGTGGAATAACTCTTTTACGGGTCTTATAGAGGTTATTTTTTCTTCAAAGTTGGTTGTCAAATTTTCGAACTAAAGCCTAGTTCGTCATCAGGACTATGTCACTGGAGTAGTTGCTGCCACTCAATTGGAAGAGTCCATCCGCAATTATCGTTAATTGTGGTACTTCTTCTTCTTGCTATTTCGATCCCTTCTTCTAGTTTCCTCTTTACTAAGTTTGACTGGTGGGCGATTATTTTCACTGAGTCCCAATTTATGGAGTGTCCACTTGCTTGTATATGTCTGTCTAGCCCTGTTTTGTTCCCAATGTTCCTAATAGCTGCTTGGTGTTCTTTCATTCGGACCTTAATACTTCTCCCTGTTTCTCCTATATAGCTGAGTCCCAGTTTTCCTTCAAGAATAATTTCTTCCAGTTTGGAAAGAAATATTACAGACAAACTTCAGGACTTGCAATGGGTTCTCCACTAGCACCTCTGCTAGCAAATTATTATATAAGTAAACTAGAGGCAAAAATCCTTATACAACCCTCCTTGTTTGCTCTCTATGTAAGGTACATGGATGATGTCCTAATTATAGTAGATACTGTGGACCAATCTCTACCCTCTCAGATTCTGGAAGAATTTAACTTACTAGAGAATACCTTGCAGTATACCCTAGAACAGGAAAGAGACCATAGCATCAATTACCTAGATTTAACCTTGACCTCAAGAGAGGGAAAAATATTCACTCAGCTTTTTAGAAAACCCACCAACACAGGGAAGATGTTAGACTTCTGCTCATTCCACCCTGATTATATTAAATCGAATACGGCGAGACAATTTTTGGAAAAGATTGAAATCCTGGTCTCTTCAGCTACTCAGAAAGATCTTCACAAAGAAGAATTAAAGGAAATATTGGCAGAAAACAATTGCCCCTCCCCATATGTTGAAAAAATATTTAAACAAGTGCCAAAAAAGAAGCAGGAGAAAACCAACTTCAAATTCACCAGCAAAATTACGTACCACAAGGGACTTTTCGAGAAACTGAAAAGGATCGGAGCAAAATATAATATCAGGCTAGCTCCAGATCTTAATAACAAAATAAAGAAATTCCTGCCAGCTTTAAAGCAGAAAGAATTGGACATCCAATTGCAGGAAGGAGTAATTTACTGCATCGACTGTAACTGCGGACTCAGCTATATAGGAGAAACAGGGAGAAGTATTAAGGTCCGAATGAAAGAACACCAAGCAGCTATTAGGAACATTGGGAACAAAACAGGGCTAGACAGACATATACAAGCAAGTGGACACTCCATAAATTGGGACTCAGTGAAAATAATCGCCCACCAGTCAAACTTAGTAAAGAGGAAACTAGAAGAAGGGATCGAAATAGCAAGAAGAAGAAGTACCACAATTAACGATAATTGCGGATGGACTCTTCCAATTGAGTGGCAGCAACTACTCCAGTGACATAGTCCTGATGACGAACTAGGCTTTAGTTCAAAAATTTGACAACCAACTTTGAAGAAAAATAACCTCTATAAGACCCGTAAAGAGTTATTCCACTAAAATTCATTGTTAAAATTCTGTGTGAATGACTTATTTAAACTTAAGTTAATGGCAATCTATGAATATAATTATAATATATTTCTTATTTTTTCTTCTTATTGAAACTTTGTATTACCTTGAATGAGTGAATTTGCACCATTTTCTGCTTTTCCATTTCTTGTGAAAAACTCGTTATTTTTCAACTTTATCACCCAGAAACAGTTACTGAGTGAAAATCTAAATATTGTAGGAAGCAGCTACTTAGAATGTGCTCCCATTACATACATTAACCAGAAATTCTAACTAAAGTAGGTGGTGACTAAGTATTTTTCAAAATACAGGATTTGTGGACTTTAATGGCAATATTAGCAATATTTTGTTTTTGTTAACCAAAATCATACCAGCTGCTACAAATTATATTTTTAACAACAAAAGGATCGGATATTTGTAAACAAAATGTAAATTCCCATAAAAAAGTATACAAAATGAAAATATACTCTTTGAATTATCTTAAATTTGAATCTACTACAAATTTTTGACTTAACATGAGTAAATCATACATTTTCCCCTATAATTAGCAGTTCAGAGTTCTTTTGAGGAGTTTATATGTAAAGAAATCTGTCTTTCAGCTTTCTTCACAATACCTTGAAAGTTTCAGACAACATGGAAGCTTTCTTAAAAATGCATTCTTGCATAAACACTGATGATTATCACAAATTCCAGAAGAACTCTGTAACACAGACACAACACTACCTGTGATTGTATGACGAAAGACACCAGGTTTAAGAGCTTTGACTTCAACACTGTTAATGGCCACAACATGTTGGAAATTGCTATTACTAGGCAGCCAGCTAATTACTGCTGAGGTAGAGGTAACATTAGAAGCTTTCACACAACTTGGTGCCAGAGGTAATTCTAGGGAAAAATATCAAAAGAAAATACAAGAATTAAAATCACATAATAAGTTTATTCTGTCATAATTTACATGCTTATCAAACAAACTCATATAATGGATAACTAAGTTATTAGCAAATATATTATATTTGCTAATAACTTAATAATCCATTAAACGCATATTATAGTAGATATATGCATGCAATGCAAGTGATAAATCTAGAAAGTTAAATAACAAAAATTAATAAACATAAAAAAAAGGATCATCTGAGAATAATTTACTCATTCTCAAAGTATTTGAGAATATTAAATATATGAAATTTGTGGTCTCATTGGGTACTATTCTAAATGCCTTCATGAAATTAAGAACAACATCCTTACAAAAAGTGCAAGTGCTGAATCCACAAGAAATGTGCAAAATTATTTTAAATGATATTGTGTATGAATGTGCAAAATGAATGATATGAAGAACTAAAATCATAGTAAGCTTTGCTGTGACACAGTTTTTCTTTCTTCTCCGCAAGCACTTATAACTCACTCACAAGCAACTATTTTGGAAGTCTGTATCTGTCTTATGCTTACAAGATTAATTTCCATAATTACCCTTTCACTACTTAATTTGACTACTAGTCAAGAATTATATTATTAGTTCCCTTTGAGAAACTTCTTGTCTTATAGACTAAGTAAAGGCAGCAGACAGTTTATTGGCTGGGACAGTATTCACTAATTTGGCTAGTTTGCATCATTCTTTGTATTTACATTTTAACTAGAACTCTCATAGAATTCTTACTTATTGCATTCACATCTCCTTCATCTACTACTCTCATATACTTAGTACCTGCTAACACCGTTTTATCTCTGAATCAAAAATTAGGTTTCAGCAATTTTAGTCTAAGGTGTTACCTGTTCTGTCTACCCTCTTCCTTTCCCCAAAGAATTTTTATACTTCAGCTGCCCTGGTAGTCACAAAATCATGACAGAAATTCCAGATACATAGCCTGTTGGAAAGTGAGTGCCAAATGGATTCTCCACCATTATAATGAATTCCCTACATTTCTTTTTGCCACAAATCAGACAAATGAAAAGATAAACTAGCCTATGATGCCTGCTTGCAGCCTGGACATGGTTCTCTCACATGTATCATTGTTAAAACCAACAAAAGGCAGTATGTATACAAATATTTGATGATGTTCAAGCCATCAAAAGTTGTCTTGAAACATGGAGCAGAAACTGCTCACCACAACTCTTCCAAACAGGGTTCAGTGGTGCAGATGCATTGCATGTGCTGGAGAATTCCCAGAAGAGTTGCTTTGTGAAGCCCGACAACAGATGTACATATACGTGTAACTGGAACTCTCTGTACATTATAATAAAGATGCTATTACCCAACAGATATTACCTTTGGTATGCTCTATGTACTTAGTATGTAAATTTCCATAATGTCTGAGGAATTGATGGATGGATTTCATGCACATGATACAACTCAGAGGAATGACAATAAGATAAAAAAAAACATAACAAGTTAGTAAAATCATGTAATGTATTGATTATAATACGCTCTCCAACATACCAGAAATCATTACTCAAGTTATCACTCAAGTTATGAGGATAATGGCTGTGGAATAAATCTCAGTCCTGTGCCCTGACCTTTGATCCCATTTTGATGATATTCTACAGAACCGGTTCAGTATACCTCCAAAATAACATGATAAAGTTTTGTTGGAATGGAAGCATTTTTACGTAAGTTATGATGCATAAGGGCTATGGAATAGATTCCGCTCCAGTGTCCTAACCTTTGACTCCATTTCGCCCATTTTCAATAGGATTCGTTGACCCCATTTCATAGGCAGGCCCTTACAACATACTAACATTTCATCCAAATTGAAGAATTTTTATGTAAGTTATGACGCATAATGGTGATGGAAGTGATTTTGCTCCTATGTCCTGACCTTTGACCCCATTTCGCCCATTTTCAATAGGGTTTGTCCCCAGGTGGTCCCCTACCATATACTAAAATTTAATCGAAATCGAACCTTTTTTACGTTAGTTATGACGCATAAGAGCAGTGGAATGGATCCCGCTACTATGTCCTAACTTTTGACCCCATTTTGTTCACGTTCAATAGGGTTCCTTCCCAGGTGATTCCCTTCCTCATACTAAAAGTTCATCGAAATCGAACGATTTTTACGCGAGTTATCGTGCGGACGAACATATGCACACAAAGCGTGATGTAATGAGGCAGATGGGAATCGCGACCATCTGCTCGCAAGAGTGTGACGTCATAAAACTTTAATAGGATCCACACACAACACGTGACGTAATGAGACAGATGGCGTGACCGCGCGCCAACATATCAAGCGTAAGATTATGACGTCATAATATCGTCCCCAGGTGGTCTCCTACCACATTATAAAATTTCATCGAAATCGAACCATTTTTGCGCACATTATGAAGCATAAAGGCGATGGAATGCATCCCGCTCCTATGTCCTGACCACACTTCACCCATTTTCAATAGGGTTCATTCCCAGGTGGTTCCCTACAATATACTAAAATTTCATCGACATCGAACCATATTTACGCAAGTTATGACGCATAAAGGCAATGGAATGGATCCCACTCCTATGCCGTGACCTTTGACCCTACTTCACCCATTTTAAACAGGGTTTATTCCAAGGTGGTCCCCTACAATATGCTAAAATTTCATCAACATCGACCTATATTTGCGCAAGTTATGACTCATAAGGGCAATGGAATGGATCCCGCTCCTATGCATGACCTTTGACCCCATTTCGTCCATTTTGAATAAGGTTCGTCCCCAATGGTCCCCTACCACGTACTAAAATTTCACCGGAATCGAACCATTTTTACGTGAGTTATCGTGTCGACAGATGGACGGACAAAGCTGGAGCATATACGCTTCTTCAACCTATGGTTGGAAAGCGTAAAAAACCGGGAATGAAAGCAAGACAAGTTTTTTGTAAAATTTTGCACACGTAACCCTGGTAACACAGCTACGTAAATTCAATGTTGAAATTGAGAAAAAAGGTTAAAACGAGAAAATGTTGAAATTTTTCATGGAGATTCGACATCGAATTTACATGGACAGAAAAAGTGGCATTAACGCTGAGAATTAATGCGTATATTCAATGCAGATTTTATGCTTCAAATTTTGAACTAAACGTGTGCATATTGGGAAGCACTGAATCCACATCGAATTTTCGTTACAATTTCAACCATCGCTGATCGCACTGTAAACCGCGCTGCACCGGTATCAGTTGTGCATGAATGCCTGGGGCACCTGACCTTGACGAGTCAGCTGCTCGAATTTTTCTGTTACAGAAGTTGTCTTACCACTTTAGTGTACATGCAAGGTTGTAATCACCTGCAGGTATCCGGCGGTGGCACACCTGAGCTCACTTCAGGTCTTTCACATGCTTGCAGGGGTAACTTAGTTGAGGGGGGGCATGCGTAGGAAAGTACTGGAAGGGCACCAGCCTAGCACAGAGCAGTCGGAGCTTCAGTCGTCAAGGAGAGAGGGTCCAAGTTCGGACATCGGTTTGACATAAAGGCTGCGGGTATCGCAGAAGTACAGCGTGGTGGACGGGAAAGAGGATTCCTTTGTCCACCGGGTCTTGCGGAAAGCATTGTGGAAAGCCAGTACGTGGTCAGCATGAGGACCCTGAACGGGAGGCTATCAGAAATCCGCAAAGCAGATGGTTAATGGAATAATAAAGTTTTTTGGTTTCAATTTTTATTTCCGTGTACTGGACTGAGTTTGGTCGATGCAATAATTCTTCTAAGCAAGGACACCTTCAGGCCCCTCGATAGCCAGATCTCATAGTAAAGGCAAGGCTGTAGCTCGCTATATGCCAGGAAATTAAAAGATATAATCCAAGGTATTATTTTATTTAAGATATAATCAAAGATTTAAGAATTGATAATATGTTTGGCCCTACAGCTATATTTCTCATAAACTAAAGTGAACTATAAGAAAATATTACAATTAAATTGTGTAGCATATTATATAATACACCCCCACCTTAGTGCATAATCAAAAAACAGCTGAAATGTGGTGGAATTAACATAGAAATAAAACACGCTGAAATAAGGCAGAATACTGGTTGACATTTGGTAATTGAAATCATGTGGAAATGCAGTTGAAACCATAGGGTTGAATTTGCATGGATGGTTTGGACATTTTCAACGTTAAGTTTTATCACACTTTTCACCGTTAATTTAACCTTATGCGGAATGTAACTTCAATGTAAATTCTACGTGGATGAGCTGCCAGGGAAGTTAATCACTACTTATTTCTCTAACTCTGATACGTGGTAATTTATTAAGCATTACACCATGAATGGCAGCAATTCAAGAGCTGTCAGCTATGGGACAAACTCTCCAGATAACATAGAAAATTTTAGCATTCTGAAGCAAGAGTTAAACTTATATCTTTTGATTATGTAATAATGGCTAGCATACTCAGATGGGAATTGGGAAATACTTTGTTCTTGATCCAAGACAGCAGAATTTTTAAGTTTCCTTCAGAGCTTTCAATATGAATGAGAGAAGCTATGGATGTAACTTGAAACAAACTTCTAAACTGATAGATCATGACCAAGCAATATTTTATGTAGGGACTAACTTCAGAAAGTGTGTTACTACCTTAATATCAGTTGTTTTACCCTTACTACTGGCTTATACTGGAGTCTCCAAAAACTGGTGATGACATCAATTATTGTTTTATACGTCTCGTACATATTTCACACAAGAACTCTCCTTCAAACCTCTACTCCAATGTGAAGAAATAAATTTTAGCTGTGATTCAGAAGAATATTTCTCCTCTCAATGAACCACTTTCCAGTGGTTCAATAAATTCATAAAACATATCAACAAACACTCTACAAATAATGCCCTTTCCCCAACTTTTTGATAAACAAAAGTAAATTTATGAAATTTTCATCAATTTCTCAAATTTCCCCCTTCTCTTGTGAAAGATGAAAATTCATTAGCTGATGTTACTCCTTGATCCCTAAACATTATTACTTGGAATGGTCATGGTATAAAAAACAAATACCCTGAATCCTGCCCTTTTTTGGATGAATTTCATGTTGATATAGCCTTAGTGACTAAAACTTTCCTAAAATCCAACATGAAATGTGAAGCTTCCAATTATTCTGTTCATATATCTGATAAATTAAACAGATTTAGTGGTAGCATTTCAATTTCAGTGAGAAACTCAATCAATTGAATACCATAGATTTTTCCATTAAAATATTTTTATACTTGAAGCCCATGGTGTCACTGTCAAATTTCAGGATGGGAATATAAAAACAGTTGCTTATATTACAACCTCTGACCCACAGTTCCAATGATCCAGAAAATAATTTAATTAAATTAGTCTCTGAAAATTTTCCTAGCCTAACTGGTGGGGGTCTAAATGCCATCTACCCTCTTGGAACTGCAGAGGAAAGAATGAGTTAGAGATATTACTAGCAGATATTATTCTTTAGTGAAAGCGAAATAGTTTTTTTATTCCCTCCAGAACACATATTTATCAGTGGACTGGGGACCAACAATACTTTTCATATAACTACTTTAAAAGACTATGAAATTCCCTATGAAACTCAAGCTTTGTCTTCAGAGATTAAATTCAGATTATTTTCCAGTGTTCTCTTGAAATTTTCACTAATGGATAATATTTTACCACTGTCACTAATCTAAACAAGGAGAATTTCTTAACCATAACACACACAAAAGTTAGTCATTACATAACACCAGTGAACCTGATATTGACACAGATGAATTTTTGATGCCATAAACCAAATGATTTCATGATCTCAAGTTCCAAACAAACCAGTGAAAATTCCATATACACTCAACCTCTGGATTAAGAAAAAAACTAAAAATTAAAAAGACATGTCAAAAATTATAAAATATCAAAAACCAAATGATAAAGTGATTTATTTTTGATTAAACTGGAACATACAGCACAATGTCTGAAACCCCTACAACAGGGTTTTTGAGAAAAAAACTCTAAAGTCAGCAATTAAAAGATGAAACTTGTTGTATGAGACATGGAATAAATGAATAAAAACTAAGAAAAAACACTATTCCCTCCTCTAAAAGCAGAACAATCAGATTGCCTATTTTAATCACAACAAAGTGGAAATATTGGATGATTTCCTTTGGAAACCATTCTCAATTAAGAAATTTTTCAAAATGGAAGAGCACACAGAAATATTCAACAAGGCAGTGGAAAATCACCTGTACAATCCTATGAGCTTCCTCTAAGGTCCAAACTCCACTAGAGCTTTTGAAACACCTACAAAAATCAAAATTATTTCATAAACACAGCTGATGCTAATAAATACCCTCAAATTAGATAGCCCATTGAAAATCCACTACCAAGCTGCACCCTGAGATTTAGAGGTCAGCTGCTCAGAGCAAAATCACAACAGTTACTGCCAGTGTTAGATTTTACTTACTGTTGATGTACCAAACATTTTCATTTACAGTGCTCTTAAAACATAACCTGAGTTTCACTGACACCCATCCCACATCTCACACAAAACCTTTTATATTTCACATTCATTATCTTTTCCTCTTGCATACATTGCTGACTCTGCTCTATGATTTCCTCAGCCTTCCTTTCCTGCCACTTTGAGTGAATAAATTTGTTATCACCTCATCACTCATTTTTTCAACATGGCCACCCTCTCCCACTAAAATATTTATCTCCATCCTACTAACGACATTTTGCTTTATGTTACACATCTGCAACACATCTTTATTCTGCACATAATAAGAAAGAGTCTTACCACAAACTTCACATAAGTAACACATCCCTCCAGTGCATGAATGACTCTTGAGTTGTTTCTACAATACACAAGTTTTATTACCACACACCAGAGTAGAAATAATCACCCTTTCATATGCCACCATTCAGAGCCCCCTTGACAGCCCATCAGTTTTATGAAATGGCCTAAAAGTAAAACAACTTTACTTTCAAAGCTAAATTCATTTACCAACTAATTTCACTATAAAATCTGCTTCCTCTGTCAAACATGCTTCTAAATACAAAAACTCATTCATCTGGTCTATCTCTGTGCCATTTAGACTGATCTGCATTTAGCACTGACAGTTTCTTGTTCAAAAACTATAATTTTAGTTTCCTCCTTATTTTTATACTCTCTTTGAATTTCATACATACCTCATTCATCATAAACAACATACTCTTCACAACTCACTTTTGCTCTCAAACAACAGGGCTGTTTGTCATCAGCTTACAGCAATCTGCACACTCAAAAATTCCAGAGAAAAACAGTAGTCTAATTTGGTATCACACATGCATGCATGCATGCATGCATTCATAAATATAATGAACAGCCATGGCAGCATTACACATCCTTGTCTCACTTCTTACTTCTTATGAGTAATTCAATGAAACACCACTCACACAGTACTGACAGCACATATAGCTTTCACACAGCCAAGTAAATTCCTTGTTGCACATTAATTATTCAAGACATTCCACAGAAGTACCCTGTTTACTTTGTTTTAATTAAGTCTTCTCTAGATCCACAAATGCAGCAAATTTTTTTTCTCTGAATTTCCTGATCAGTGGATTGAAAGGGATAGCTTTTCCTTGGCAGCAATGTTTACCCAAGATAACCCAACTGCATTTTTTTATGGAGGTATGTTAAGGAATATTATGTATAAAACAAAGATTCACAACATTGGCAACCTCAAGCAAAGAATTATGGAAGCCATTGCAACCATTGATGCAGAGTGAACATGGAAGAAATTTTGAGAACATGGGAAGAAATTGAGTATCATTTTGATGTTCCACATGGGATTAAGGGTGCAGCTGTATTAAGGGATTCAAACTGTACTGTACTTGACAAGTAAAACTTTGTGAGTTTATCTTTCAAATGTAACAGACCACATCAAAATATTTCAACTCCTAACTTTTAAATTAATGCTTGAATTTTTGTAAACATAATTTGTATAGACACCATGTACATCCCATTTCCACATAATAAATACTATAGCATCATGAGATACTCGTTCCACTGGATAACTAATGAGTTGGCAATATCTTGGCAGAGATGAGTATCCTGACTCTAAAGCGGTGCTTTTTGGTAATAATAGGGATTATGGCAGTTCCTAGGAGTAACAGGTTTTTAAGTATTTGATAGGAAAGATTTTAATTTTCATTAGCACTTGACTAACTTTGAGACTGAACACCAATTCTTCCTCAGTTCTCAGGACAATGTCCTGGGGAAGGATTGGTGTTTAATCTAAAAATCAAAGAAGAGAAAATTAAAATCTTTCCTAGTAATGTCATTGACTTGTTGTTTGCGTAACTTCAACATATGACATTTGAAAGAGAACAAAAGCACTATGTTGTTGTGACCCTGCTGGCCAATGTGAACTGAAATCACACAACATTACACTACCACAGCAGCCACGGATTAGCAAGTAGAGACAGAAACAGACAAATCTTACACATTTGCTACACATATCTGAGAAGTTTGCGTTGTGTTTTGCGCATTTCATCATGATGTAAAATATATAAAAATACATTATTTTGTTATTAGAGCATCAGCATATGTATTGCATTCCAAAAATTAATGTGATAGGAAGTTCTTTTTTTTTTTGTGTTATGTATATTCATTTTATTGTAATGTAAAATATGTGCCACTATGTTTTTTGTTGTCAAAGCATTACTATGAGTGTTGCATCTCAAATGTGAAAGTGTGTCGGCCACTCTCTGCCACTGTGATAAACAATACAGATACATTTAGTCAAATTCAGTTTTATTTCTCTTAAACCTCAGTTATTATGACAATAAAGCAAACATGCCACAACAAAATGATACAGCTTCCACAATAGCAAAACACTGCAGTTAAAGAAACTTGGAAAAATTATCAATCATCAAACAGTGACAAATAATATGTATTTTGAGATTTATGGAATTACCTTATCATATAACATTAACTAAACTAGTAATAGTACCAAATATTTGCCTAAGAAAACTCTAAATGTTGATGTGTGTTAAGTGTATCATGAAGAAAATGTGTATTACCTTTGCCAATCACTATTGTACATGCAGCATCTCTTGAATGGCGTCCAGAAGGATTTACTGATCGCACACTTATTCGATGAGGCTAAACAACAAAAAATTTTCTAAGAAATTAAAAACTCATATAAAAAACAATTTAAATAAAAATATTTTTGCATTAACATCAACTGCTGATTGTAAGGTAACATACCAAAGTTGTACATGTTTCCACCACCAGCATCTTTATTAATTTTGTTAATCTGTCCTACTAGTGTTTTATCACAATCTAGAGATGGTTAAAAATCAATATGAGAGATCAAAGGAAACATGAGCACATGTTTTTCATGTACCTTACATTTTACCAAACTGCTACAAGGGTCATAATAAAAGTCCTGCATACATTAATCTAAAACGGAAACGGATGATGCAGGCAATTGGGAAAATGATTGCATCATGTCAAGGTCAGACTCTCAGCAATGCAGTGGTGTCAGAACAATGCGCTATCATTTCCTGTGTGGACGTGTGGAGGTTTGGAAATGGAAGCATGCAGCTCAACAGGTCAAGTCACGCCATTAGACCAATGCTTGTACGTGAAAATAGAAACTCTGCGGGGGAAAACTCCAACACAGCTCCACACTGAGAAGTTTGGGGGGAAGAAACTCTTGACCGAAGCACAATTTCTAGCAGGGCATCACACTTTTGGGAGGGCCGAAGCAGCATTGAAGATGATCACTGCTAAGGCTGACCTGAAACGACGACAGACAAAACATCTGTCACCATTGTTGTAACACTTCTCGAAGAGAATTACCGTTTGACAGTCGAGGAGTTTGCTCATCAGGCAAATTTGTCTACCATGTCCGTTCACTGGAATTTGACCAACTCACTGGCAAAAGAAAAATCGCAGCACGCTGGGTGCTCCATCAACTCACCCCCAAGCAGAAGGCAGCCAGGGTGAGCATCGCACAGGATCACCTTCACAGGTTCGAAAGGGAGGGCGACACCTTCCTGAACAGAATTGTTGCAATTGATAAGACTGGAACCCATGATTTTGAGCCAGAACTGAAGTCACAAGCAGCGGAATGGAGGCGTCCAAGTTCCCCATGCCCCACACAATGTCGTCGGCAACAATCCAAAGTGAAGCAAATGATTATTTTTGCTTACGATGCCCAGGGAGTTGTGGTCTCTGATTGAGTGCTGGTAGGGCAAAATGCCAATGCACAGTGTTGTCGTGACTTTCTGAGGACAAAGTTGAGAATGAAAATTCGTCAAAATCGCCCCAGCTTGTTGGAAGCAAGAGCGATCTTGCTGCATGATAACACATCGTGTCATGGTGTAGCGTCGGTATGGGGATTTTTGTCGAAATATGGCTGGGAAACTTTATCCCACCCACCATACAGACCTGATCTCTGTCCACCTGACTTTGATCTTTTCCCAAAGTTAAAAAATCGGCTCTGTTGTATCCGCTACGAATTGATGGACAGACTGTCATTGGATGTGACCCGAGTAATATGACAGCTGAACAAATATGGCATACTATGGGGCATCCAGGACCTACCTCACAGCTGGCAAGTTGTCATTAGCAGCAGAGAGGAGTACATTGAACGGCAATAACGTAAGTTTTCTCTGTTACTTCACACTTTTCTCAAAATGAACAATGTGCAGAACTTTTGTTAGAACCCCCATAACTGAAAGAAGTAAAGGATAATATCTATTGTGCTGAAATTTTCACAAGTTGGTGAATCTATTTGGTGATGACATGATATGATCAATACACACAAATGAATGCATTATTTAACTAATAGTTTAATGTAATTAACGCATTATTTCTGTAAATAAGCTATGCATGAAGCAAACTACATTCACGGATTTAACAAGGATACACTGATATTTACTTAATTGAAAATATCAATTTTATATCATATAAAGAAATAAACCTAATATTTCTTTATAGATCACATACTGAAATACTTCTCACCAAAACTGACTGCAACCATCATGTTACACAAGTCAACCATGGCATTGTGTAACATGACGATTACAGTCAGTTGTTTACATTTCATGGTACCAAGACTGTTTGATGTCATAAGATACATTAACATTAAATTCTGACTTTCATTTGAAATATTTCTCTAAGTCAATGAAAAACTATTTACATCTGATTTTTGCATGACTACTTGACATCATATGTTACATTAAATCCTAACTTTCAAGCACATAACTGAACTGACATGGATGTACAAAAGCACTGTAAAAAATGGTAAAGATGCTAACAAAAAGTGCACAAGGCTTATGGTTTGAGTCAAATGGAACTCTAAACTGCCAGTTGAAAATCTACAAGAATTCATGGGAAAAACTGCCTTATTTGGATAGAAGATCATAATGATTAGAGGTAATTTCTTGCAAATGCTGCTAATCATCAAGGAAGAACCTTATCCATATGTACATTTACCAATATGGACTCAGGAAGCATTTCAAGATATTCCAACTGGTGGACAACATGCAGATAGACCAAAATATTGTAAATTGGGCAAAATATCTCATAAACATTGGCAATGGAACTGTTTCTATGGACCGGAAGGGCTTTATGAACATACTGGAGGAATGTATTAGCAATGGGATCTAATCACCGAAGTGAGATCTACTACATAATGGACCTGGAGACAAATTCAGACATTTCTGTTTTCAAGCTTGCACTAACAAGCAGAAAAACAGTCTCTATGGGTTCCTCTTTTCATCCATTTTGACACAGGCTGTTCATCAGAGGTGTAATTAGGCATTTCTGTGGCTGGGACAAATTGCAAAATATTGCTCCCCCAACTCTGTATGTACTGTATGTATGTATATGGCCTAAGCGCTGGCTTATGTCCATTTGTCTGAAAAGAGACTGGGTTTGAATCCCAGTGACTGCTTATAGCCCACTGAGTTGCTCACGGTGATCGTTGAATGATTAACCAAAAATTTTAAAAAAAAACTGTGACTGTTTGTACAGCTTTTCCCAACTGCTTTGGAGTTTGGACATTCGGTACTCTGTACATCAAAAGGACTGAAAGCAGCTAGCATTCATGATTGCAGTCTCAGTAATGACGAAATAGCCCCCAGAGAATCTCTAACAATGTGAATGACATCCTTACCTTGCGATGTACATATAACATCGCCTTCATTTCTGAAAGTGTAGCCGGCTTCTAACCGCATGGTTGGGGGTTCAATCCAAGCCCGACTGCCTAACTACTAAATATTTGCTGTGCCTCAGAGAGCACACTAATGGCAGTCTAGGGGTATTAGACCCCTTCTCCCCATTATAAGTACCATAATTTGTTCTACTGACTTTCTACCTCACTTCAGTGTCATTTCTGTTGGTCATTCTACTCCAAATCTACTAGTTTCCTAATTCTAAGGGTTGTTCAAGACCTGGGGTCAGACACTTCTTTCCTAAAATCCTCCACATAAATCTCTAAATCTAAGTTTGAGCAGCTAACATTCCCAAAGCATTTTGAGAAAGAAATAAGAATTTTAGACTGCCAGAGTTACCAAAACTAGTGAAACATATTAAAAGCAAAGTCTGTAAGTGGAGAAATAACAAAGTATGGTGCAAAAAGACTATCTCAGATACTGGTGCTAAGGTTTGAATTTTAATGAGATTGTAAGCAGTGATTTTTGCACCCTCTTTTGAGCTGCACCTGGAACAGCCGCCCCCACCCTAGTTATACCTCTACTGTTCATCATGCTTACATTGACTCCTTCAATGTAGCTAAGATATGTTGATGATATTTTCTTTGTTTGGATCCACAGGAGATATTCTCTGTGCAGTTCCAAGCCATGACCAATGCCTCATACAGAGAAATGAAATTTACCATGAAGTATGAGACTAGTGGACCACTGCCTTTCCTGGATGTTTTAGTCAAGAAAATATGAACTGGAGATCTTCAGACTCAGGTCTACTACAAGCCTATCTATGTACCAAATATTATTCTCTCTAAGTCTGCCTTTCAGGATACCTAAAAATATGCTCTCTTAAGATATAGAGGGAAAAGAGCTTTTACCTTTACCACAGACCAAACAGCCCATGATGCAGAGTTTCATGGTTTAAGATCCTTTGTCTCCCTCAGTAGAATTTGGTATGTGGGTGATTAACAATATTATCAAGAGAGCTGAAGCTGCTAGAAATAACTGCAGCACTATAACTTCAAATCCTTGTTTGTGGGTAGTACATAAGATCTTTCTCCTACATTTCTAGTTTTTGTTTTCTGAGGAACTCTCTTAAGAAATTCAGCCTCAGTATCAGTATTAGAGTACCTAAGTCAATATCGGATTTATTTGCCATAAATTGGGTAAGTCTTTCTGTGACTGGAAGACAGATCCAATTTACAGCAAATAAATGGTGTCAGCTTTATCCCTTTTGAAAAGTAGCTGGATGGATTCACAAGATATTATATTGGCATGACCAAATGATCTTTGACGATAAGACTAGTGGAGCACAAGTGTGATGTCAAGTTGGGTAGATTTGACTGCTACTATAGCACTACAAGTTAATATCCACAGTGCTATCCCTAAATGGGATAAAGTTAATTAAATCATTCCATATATACAAAATCCATGACAGACAGGAAAAAGACTGAAATCTTCACCTACTACAATGTTTACAATGAAGATCTTTCCACCTCCCTCCCTCCCTACCGTTTGGAGCGTGCTTCCTGATATTCCATACTCATCAATTTGGAAATAATGTCACCTGTGCATGACTTAATAACATGATCAATCACATTTTATGCTCTTTACAATTTGAATTTTAGTTAGAACCTTTTCCTCATCTAATTTAGGGTCAGCAGCTGCCTGATGAAGCCACCAGTCTAGTGCATAAAAACTTGCCTGTAGTTCTTATGTTTATGCCAATAAATAGATTTTCCACATGTCATAGTTTAAATTAGGGGTTCTCAATGTAGGGGACAAGGTAAAACTTTTGGGGGTATGCTGTGACAGCTGCACAAGGGGAAGAAAGAGAGGGAGCGAGATTTCTTTTTCGCAGGTCCACACAAATGAACTGTGAAAGCATAAACAAGCACAACTATCTCACTGATTACCCAGTAAAATGTTTATAATTTTATAAGATTTGTTAAATTGTTTATACCATTATTTGTGTTTATCGATATATGTAATTTATGAATACAAAATTTAATGTATATATATGTTTTATTTTATTCCCATTGTTACACTATAACCATAGTTTGATTTATCTATACAAAGTGTATGCCAGTTATAAACACATTTCCAGGTGTTATGTGAAGCATAAAAGATTGAGAACCACTGGTTTAGATAAACTTATTGAAAAATTCATTAGCAACAATACTCCTAGCTTCATTACCTGCCACATTAATGAACTACAATTATCTCAAATTATAAGGTTTTAGTAAGGAATAAAAAGAATATATACTGTCAGATTTTCACGTAGTACCCCTACCCTTCCTCAGGACTACAGCTATAGTAGTCTTGAGAAAGGACAATGTTCTTTTTATTTCTTCATAAAAACCATAATTTGAGGTAACAAATCATGGTTTTTACTAAGGAAAAAAAGAACAGAACACCTGCTATAGCTGTAGTCATGAGGAAGGGTAAGGATACTACCTGAAAATTTGACAGTAAATATTCTCTTTATTCCTTAGTAAAAATCCATGATTTGATATAATTGCAGTTCATTAAGTCTAGGAATAGCCTGTCATCAATTATTATCATCTTAATGAACTTAGGTTCAAATATTCAACCACAATTTCTATTTGAAACATTAAATAACCAAGGAAACATTTATGATGTTTAACTGGTATTTAAAGCTGCAGATGCAATTAAAGTGATGTAAATTCCTTTAACAAATATTCAATAATTTTATTTGGATTCAAATGGGTGATAAAACAAATATTTTAATTGCAAAAAAATGTTCTGATAAATAGAACAAATGAAAACACACACACACACACACACACACACACACACACACACATAGAAGAGCATACTTTGAAATATGATAGATCATAAGATAAATACACTTACTTTGTCTCTTCAATTAACTTAACTTTGTATAATAGTAAGAAAGTAAATTGGAAATTAATATGCTTTTGCGTTAAGTAGAATAGGTGTTCAACATATGAACTAGTCTTAGACTAGTTTCATGTTTTAAGTTTTTCAAAAAAAAAAAAAATGAAGCTTTGTGCTACTAAAAACTCAGGCTATTTTGTTTTTACCAACTTGCATTTTATTACTAATTAACTATTTTCATTGCTTTTGTTTCTAAAAGGTTTCTACCTAAGGTATGAATGAGAAAATTTCAATAATTATGCAACGAATGTTTTTGAGAAATTTTCTTCATTTCTCCAACAATCTCTTTAGCAACTTTTAATTAGCTAAAAATACATAATATCTAAAGCATTGTTTACCTGATATTGTCAAAGTATATTGCACGCTGTTGCTTTGTGAGGCATGTGCTCCCGGCCTGAGAGGTATTTTTGTAACAGGTTTTTGGCCAGTTATAAAAAAAAATTTTTTTTTAGAAATGACACAATTAGTTTATATATTCTCAGTTCCACATTCATTCATTCCCACAATCAAACGCTTCAAATTTACATCAATTAATAGATTTTTGTTGAAAGAGTTATACTCATCGGGCCAGGAGACGTATCACGCGGGGTTCGTCGTCACCATGTTACGGCGAGCACTTTCGACACGGTCAGTGTGTCATCGTCGGGCCTTCTACATCAACACAAGGGTTTCCTCACGTGTGTGTAGATGCTGGAGTCGCTTGTCGGGAAAATGAAGGGAAAGCCCTGTGGTCTGTATGTGCCAGGTGATTGCTTCTCATGTGTCGCTATCTATTGGATGAGTTGGCAGGTATATCAGTCGTAAGTACAATTTTTCCTTTTCGTTTTTGTGTAGCTATTTTTGAGCTATTGTTATTTATTTGTAAAAACAGGTGTATTATTTTTAGTCCTTTATTAAATGGTGGGACTTTTTGTAATGTTATTTTTTCTTGTCTTTTTTTATGGAATTTTTTTGCTTTTTATAAGTGACTTCCAGGCTGTATCTAGGTTGGTAGGTCTTGTAAGTTGCATATTTTATCTTTTTTTTGTTCAATAATAACACTTTCAGAAATCTTTAATTCTTTTTCGTTTGTGTGGGTGGTTAGTAACTTAATATTTTCGAAATCAGGATATTGTTTATGTTTAATGCAGTGTTGGATAAGTGCAGTTTTTTCTCCTTTTTTGTTCCAGTTCTTTATATGTTGATGTAATCTTTTTATTAATCTATTTTTTGTGCTGCCAATGTAAGAGATGTCGTCCCCAGAACTCTGTGAAACAATAGGAATTTCATATATGCCTGCTGATTGTAGTATACTATTGTTATATTTTTTCCTTATAATGAAGTCACCAATATTCTGAACAGAATGATCAAAAATAATGTTGTGTTTCTTCATTAATCTTAAAATTTTTCCGCTTAGTCCTCTAATAAAAGGGAAAGAACCTGAAAATTTGTATTTATTTTTTGGGATGTTTTGACTACTCTTTTAATTATTTTGTTGTTGTTTTTTTTATTCAAAAATCAGCTTTTTAACTGTTTTTGTGTCATATCCATATTGTTTGGTTGTGTTAATAATCCATTGAATTTCTTCTTCTCTGTATTTTCTATTTGAGGAATGTGTGAAGGCTCATTTTACCCAATTCTTAACACAATTTACTTTATGAGTTTTTGGGTGTTCAGATTTAGATGGGATCATTATAAGTACATAGGTTGGTTTTCTAAAAACTCTGTATTCAAAATTTAAGTCTTTTCTATTAGTTTGATATCTAAGAAGGAAATTTTTTCATCTTGTTCAAATTCCAAAGTTAATTCAATCTCTGGGTAACAAGTGGTAAATTTATTCTTCAATATTTCAATAATGATTTAACGTCTAAGCTTGCCATAAACATACCAGATAGTGGAATCTTAATGGATTTTATTTTTTCAATGAACTCTAAACTGTTTTTTAAACAGTATTCATTATTCATAAAAAAGGGGGCCAATTTTTTTTATAATTTCCTTTCTAGATTTATTAGTGGGGACTTTGGTTTTGGAACAATAACTCTAAATGGTCTATCGGGTTTATGGGTTCTTATTTTTCCAAAAATACTTGGAACTACCGTACCTACTGGTGGATAGGCCCTGGTAATTTCTGAAGGTAGTGAACTATGATTTCTAATTTTAACTAAAAAGTTTATCTAAAAGTCAACAGGGTCTTTTTTAATTATCTCACATTTCAATTCCTGAAAAGTTGTATTCATTTTAATAATATATTAACTTTTATCCAGTATTATTAACTGATTTGATTTACCTGCTTCACAAATTACAATAGTAAGGTCTTTTTTTAAGTCTAGAAGTTGTTGTCTTTCATATGTCATCTTTTCAATTTTAATTTCTATTTTAGACTGCAGATTATACTCATCCAATATATTTCTATACAACTTAAACCTTAAAGTTGGTTTGTGTGAATATGGGACACTTTGAATGATGGTCTCGATTTTCGGAATACACATTTCAGTTGGGGAAATAGTCTGCGGGTACGCAATTTTTTTACCCTTCTGTAATGCTGCCTGTTGTACTTCTGAGAGTTCGAGGTTAGAGTGATTTTGAAACGTGGGTAGAGAATTTTCATTGATTAATTTCTTGGAAGGAATATTTTTATCGATTAGTCTATTTATTTTATCGGAATGCCTTTTTCTGATGGTTTGGGCTTCGTTTTCTAATATTGTAAAAGTCTGTTTTAAAATTTGGTCGCTGACAGTATCAGTCCATTTTTTATTTAAATTTTCATATTTATTATTTTGTATCTGATTCTATAATTTATAACAGGTGTTGTGTAATTTATATACTGTCTTTCTTTTGGATATAATTTCAGTTCTTAAACATTTAATTTCACATTGTTTCATTATATTTGCGTCTTTGTTATTCAATGTGTAATTATTGAGTTGTAGATATTTTGGTATCAAGTTTAAATCATGGCAATTTATCAAAAATTCCAACTGGATGCTGTTTATTTGAAGGTCACTTCTTTTTTTTTCTGAAGTTCTCTAATTCTCTCAACTCTTTAGGTTTTAACAAGTTTCAGCAATTCATGGTCGTTTTTTCTCCTTCTCGTTCCCGGCGTTCCGTCGTATACTATGTAAAGAATTACGAAATATTTCGTAATTTTAATTAGCTGTCCACTAAATGGAGCTAAAAGTTATGATCATTGCTTCCTTTCACAAACTTGTTGGCAAATCGTAACTTTTCTGTTGCTTCTTAAGTTTGTTGAGATAAGGACTCTGAATTAGTGCTTTCTCATCTCCCATGTGAAAAGAATAAATATTTGCACATAATTTTTACATTCTTCAGTTAATGATTTACATACTTCAATTATTGTTTTTCATACATAAATTACTGATAAAAAGTCCTCTTTCAGAAAATTATTAATATTTTAAAATCAAGGAATGCTTCTTAAGTTTGTTGATCATTGCTTCCTTTCACAAACTTGTTGGCAAATTGTAACTTTTCTGTTGCTTCTTAAGTTTGTTGAGATAAGGACTCTGAATTAGTGCTTTCTCATCTCCCATGTGAAAAGAATAAATATTTGCACATAAGTATGACTCCATTTTTTACATTCTTCAGTTAATGATTTACATACTTCAATTATTGTTTTTCATACATAAATTACTGATAAAAAGTCCTCTTTCAATTATTAATATTTTAAAATCAAGGAATGCTTATTTTGAATTTAGTCATATTTTTTTGCTTGTGTTTTGCTACAAGGTCTGTACATTGGGTTGGGAATATTAACAGCTGTTCATATCATCATCATTGTCAACCATTACCAATCTCCTGCTGGAAAAAGGTCTCCCCAAGTTCCTTCCATGATGGTCTGTATTGAGCCAGTCTCCTCCATGTCACTCCCACATGCTTTCGAATTTCATCTGCCCATCTCCCATGTGGTATTCTTCTGGGTCTTCTCCTGTCTCTTGGAATCCAGTCTAAAATTTTGGTTGTCCATTGGTGATCCTTTTTCCTGGCAATATGTCCAGCCCATTGCCATTTCAGGGATTTTATTCTGATCATGATGTCTTCCAAACTTGCCATTTTCCTGATCCACGAGTTCCCCTTCTTATCTCTCCTGGTTACACCAATACATCTCTTCAGGCTTCTTTCAGCAGTCTTCAGCCTGTGTATTTTTTTATTTAGTTAAGGTCCATGTCTCTGCACCATACATAAGCACTGGAAGGATGCACTGATTAAGCACTTTTTTTAAAGACATAATGGCATATTATTGCTCTTAAAAATTGCACTGTTTCTTCCAAATACTCTCCCACCAAGTTTTATATGCTGATTAATTTCTTCATCAGTGTGACCCTCGCTTGATATCTGCTGCCCAAGGTAAATGTAGGAATCGGTTATCTCCAGCTTTTCACCATCAACTGATAAATCTTCATTTCTTGTAAAAGCATTCATTGTACATCAGTTTTGTCCTCTGAAAGTTCATTTTTAATCCCACTTCTTTACTTTTGTCAGCAAGTTACTGGATCATACTCTGCAGTTGTTAAGGGGTAGTTGCAAAAAAATAAAAAATGATGCCATCAGCAAAATGAAGGCGAGTTAAATAATCTCCATTAATTTTTATCCTTTTGTTTCCCCATTTCAATGACTGAAAGAAATCTTGAAATGTGGCATTAAAGAGTTTGGGAGATATGGTGCCACCTTGTATCGTTCCCTTTCCAATTTTTATTGGTGCTGTATCCTCAAATAGCCAAACCTTTGCACTTGCATTTTCATAGATGTTAATAATGCTAATGTACGCATCTTTAATACCACAAGATTTCAAAACCATTGTAAGTGCTGATGGTTTCACGGAATCAAAGGCCTTTTCATTATCAATAAAAGCCATACATAATGGGAGTTCATATTCCCTCGTTCTTTCAATTAGTTCTTTTAGCCACTCTTGAAGCCAGTTTGTTTTCTCTGTTGGGTCATGTCTCATGTTATATTCAAGCAATGTGAAAGAACCTTAGAGAAGATTTTATAAACTACTGATAAGAGGCTGATAGGCCTGTAGTTCCTGACATCCTCAATGTCACCTTTTTTATGTAGCAGGATCATTGTAGTATTGTTCCAATCCTCAGGAATCTTCCCTTCATTGAGACATCTAGTGAAAACTTGGACGAGTTTAGTTTAAATTTCTCCACATGCTTCTTGTATTATGCCCATGGTAATTCCATCTTCTCCTGGAGCTATTCCCCATTTCACGTTCTTAATTGCATGTGTAACTACTGTAAGGAGGACTGAAGGGACTTTGGTACTGGTAACTTTCATAATGTCTGGAGCAGATGTATCATCTCTTTCATGTAGTTTTGAGTAGAAATCTTACCAGTCAATGATAATTTGCTGTTTATTTTGTTTGTCAGTACCAGTCAATGATAATTTGCTGTTTATTTTGTTTGTCAGAGGCTGTGATTCGTATATTTCGAATAAAGAAAATAATAATAATAATAATAATAATCAGATACCCAGCTGGAATAATTGATTGGACTCAAAGTGAATTAGAAATACTGGATCAGAAAACTCGAAAGTTATTGAACATGCATTATGCACTCCAACCAAAAAGTGATCCTAGTTGTAACTGAATTTATGGCACCTCTATTCATATTGTACTGTGGAATGAACTTTTTTACGGGTCTTATAGAGGTTATTATTCAAAAAAGTTTTTGAATAATACTTTGAATAATAACCTCTATAAGACCCATAAAAAAGTTAATTCCACAGTAAAAAAAGTGATGTTGACAGATTATATTTACCTCAGAAGATTGGAGTCAGAGGGCTACTACAAGTACAACAGGTAGTAGAGGAAGAAAAAAGAAGCCTGAATGATTATGTCAACAGAAGCAGAAAAAAGCTACTTCAGGCAGTGAATAATGAAAATATCTGAAAAACAACAGAAAACAAGGCTGAATACAAGAGAAAACAGTTTGAAAGCAGATTAGATGGCTGGAAGAACAAGCTACAGCATAGGCAATTTTTAAAGAATATTGATGGAAAAAGTGACAACAACTTGACCTGGGCATGGCTGAAATTGGGTTCCATCAAGAAAGAAACAGGTCTGATTTTTGCTGCACAACAGCAGGCAATGCAAACAAATGTTACGAAGGCTAAAATCCAGAAAGTCGGTGATAATCCAAAGTGTTGACTTTATCAAGAAAAAGATGAAACTGTGTCTCATCTTATATGTGAATGTAGCATAATTGCACAGACAGATTACAAAGCTAGACATGACAGGGTTGCAAAATTGATTCACTGGTCATTATGCAGAAAGCACAATCTGCCAGCATCAAAAAACTCATGGGAACATCAGGCTGAGAAAGTCATAGAAAACAATACGTTAAGATCTTGTGGGATTTCAGAATTCAAACCGATCGACACATAGAACATAATACACCAGACATAACAGTCATAGAAAATCAGAAAGTCTGGGTAATTGATATAGCGATCCCTGGAGATTCCAGAGTCATTGAAAAAGAACTGGAAAAAATGACTAAATATAGAGACCTGGCCGTAGAAGTTACCCGGTTATGGACTAAACACACAACAATAGTCCACATTGTCATCGGGGCACTTGGAACAATGTCAAAAAATTTTATGAATCATTTTGAAAAATTGCAGCTTTCTGATATACCACCTATAGAACTGCTGAAGACAGCTCTACTTGGGACATCATATATTTTACGCCGATTCTTGACTGATACCTAGGTCTCCGGTGGAAACTTGTGTCAGTTCAACAATACCAGTCAATGATAATTTGTTGTTTATTTTGTTTATCATAAACTGTGATTCGTATATTTCGAATAAAGAAAATAATAATAATAACAACAGTGTCAGAAGTACTATACTATAAATATCAAACCTCTGAGGTACTAGATAATAAACAATACAAATTATATTGAGACCACGAGATTAAAACAGATGTAACCATCTGTACCAATTGTCCGGACATAGTGCTATATGACAAAAGGCAGAAAGAAGCAGTCATTATCAACATATTGGTACTGTTAGACCATAATATTCAGAATACCTATGCAACAAGAATTAACAAGTACGTGGAACTGGCTGCAGAGATTAAACAGATGTGGAAGCTGAAAAAATTCACACACATCCACTGAGTATCTCTGCAACTGGTATACTTTCTCAGATTCTTATAGCTCAGCTTGATACTTTAGGTCTACAACACCTAAGACCCAAAATCAAAGAAGCAGTAAATCTCCATGCATCGCACAATGATTTTTAAACCATGAGTGACTATGTCTTTACTTGACTTCATGTCTGTACTGACAAGTGAACCATGCTACAGATGAGAAAATCAAATTAAAAAAAATAATGATAATTATTATTATTAAAAAATCCTAAAAACTAAATCTATTAATATTTTATATAGCACTATTGATTGACATCAAGACCAGCAATACTGCTTTATATTGAGAGCATCTCAATTTTGTTAGTCAGAATAACTTTTCCCTTACAGTCATAGGAACTTCTACCAGTGGATTAGGTATGGAGCTATACTGACAAATTGTTTATTTGTTTGTTTAATAGAGTGTTCTTAATTTGCAGTCTTTTGATGCAGTTAAGCTTATATCTCTGTTTTAATCAATTTGGGTATGCAACTTTTGGCTTTTTGATTTTCTGCAGGATTTGTAGAAGTGAAGTGAAATGAAGTGAAGTGTGTGTGTCTGTGAGTGTGTGTGTGAATATATATAATGCATAATATATATGCGTAACATCACAGCCTCTCCTTGACAAATGTCAACCCCGCCTTCTCGTGGTGCATCCTGTTCCCACTAAAGGGGCTCTGACGACCGCCAATAGCGGTATAACTATACCATCGGGATTAGAGGAAATTCTATCCCACACTCACCAACCCGCTTGGCCAGCGTGGTGAGTTATGGCCAAACCCCTCCAAAATGATTCCACAACTTAAATCTTGGCCCTCAGTCTCTGGCAGCTGGAATGTACCTGGCCAAGGCAGCGGCCAGTGCGACATGAAGGCAGAGGGTGCTAAGAATCCCCGGAGGACCGGACTAGGCTGCCATCTGATGCTGACCTTGGCTACGTATAATGGACGCTCCCTATCTTCTGATTCAAGGCTTCTTGAATTGGAAGAGGAACTACAAAGGATCAAGTGGGACATCGTGGGGCTAAGTGAGGAAAGGAGAAAAGGAGAAGATCTCATCGAACTGAAAAGTGGACATCTCTTCTACTATCGTGGGACAGATACTGGCAGAACTAGTGGTGTTGGATTTATAATAAACAAGAAACTGAAGGATAAAGTTGTAGAAGTTGAAAGTTCCTCTGACAGAGCTGCACGACTTGTTATCCAACTCTCAAAAAGATACCAGGCTCAGATTATTCAAACTTATGCACCCACCACAAGTCATCCTGAAGAAGAAATTGAAGAATTTTATGAGGAAATTTGTCATCTAAATAATAAAGGTAAGCAGCACTTGAAAATAATCATGGGAGATTTCAATGCAAAAATAGGGCAACGGCAACAGAATGAAACTTCAGTAGGTAAATTCGGTCACGGCAACAGAAACCAGCGTGGAAATACTCTCGTTGAGTTTGCAGAGGCAGAAGGGTTTTTCATCTTGAACTCCTTCTTCAAGAAAAAGCCACACAGGAAATGGACATGGAGACATCCAAATGGGACGACAAGTGAAATTGATTTTATTATGTGTAACAAAAAATTCGTCATAGAAGACTGCAGTGTGCTAAACAAGTTCAACACAGGTAGTGACCATAGATTGGTGAGATGTAAGATGCACCTCAACACTAAACTTGAACGTGGCAAGCTCATAAGACAAACAAAATCTATTGACATAACCAACCTTAAAAAACACCATAATACCTTCAAGTTGGAACTGAAGAACAGGTTCTCTGCTTTAGAAGGCCTAACATCGGAAGAAGTGGACATCTCTGAAGTTAACAGAAAAGTAACCAAAGCTCTTATGGAAACAGCAACAAAATTAGCTGGGTCTAAGAACAAGTTGCATGTAAACAAATTATCAGGAAAAACGAAAATGTTGATGCAAAAAAGAAGAGAGATGAGGACAACTAAAGAAGATGTGACTTCCAAAGTGGAATATATAGAGCTATGCAAGACAGTAAGAAAAAGTATCACTGAAGACGTAAGAAAATTCAACTGTGAACTAGTGAGGAAAGCAATTGAAAACAACCAAAGCCTAAAGATAGCAAAGGGACATCTCAGTAAGGGAAGAAAACAGATTATGGCACTGAGAAAAGAAGATGGTTCTGTAACAAGAAATAGAGGCGAAATTTTGACAAGAGTGAAAGATTTCTACTCCAAATTATATGAAAGGGATGGTACATGCACTCCAGACATCATGAAAGATACCAGTACCAGAGTTCCTCCAGTCCTTCCAGCAGAAGTTGCACATGCAATCAAGAACATGAAGCAGGAAAAAGCTCCAGGAGAAGATGGAATTACTGTAGACATCATACAAGAAGCAAGTGGAGAAATCGAAACAGTACTCGCCCAAATTTTCACTCGATGCCTTAATGAAGGAAAGATTCCTGAGGATTGGAACACCGCTACAATGATCCTGCAACATAAAAAAGGTGACATTGAGGATCTCGGAAACTACAGACCTATCAGCCTCCTATCAGTAGTTTATAAAATCTTCACTAAAGTTCTTTCACACCGCTTGAAGGTAACACTGGACATGGCTCAACCGAGAGAACAAGCTGGATTCAGGAGTGGCTACAGCACAATAGATCATATCCACGTACTGAGAGAACTAATTGAAAGAGCGAGGGAATATGAACTTCCATTGTGCATGGCTTTTATCAATTATGAAAAAGCCTTTGATTCGGTGAAACCATCAGCAGTTACAATGGCTGTGAAAACCTGCGGTATTGAAGATGCATACATTAATATTATTAATAACATCTATGAAAATGCAAGTGCAAAGATTCGGCTGTTTGAAAATACAACACACATAAAAATTGGAAAGGGAGTGAGACAAGGTGACACCATATCTCCGAAGCTCTTTAATGCCACATTGGAGGGTGTTTTTCAGTCGCTGAGCTGGGAAAACAAGGGGATAAAGATTAATGGAGATTATCTAACCCACCTTCATTTTGCTGATGACGTAGTCATTTTTGCAACTACCCCATCAGAGCTGCAGAGTATGATCCAGGAACTTGCTGACAAGAGTAAAGAAGTGAGATTAAAAATGAACTTTCAGAAGACAAAAGTGATGTTCAATGCTTTTACAAGAAATGAAGATTTATCGATTGATGGAGAAAAGTTGGAGATAACAGACACGTACGTTTATCTTGGACAGCAGATATCAAGTGAGGGTCACATTGATGAAGAAATTAATCGGCGTACAAAACTTGCCTGGAGAGCTTTTGGAAGAAACAGCATAATTTTCAAGAGCAATATGCCATTATGTCTTAAAAGAAAAGTGTTTGATCAATGCATCCTTCCAGTGCTTACGTATGGTGCAGAGACGTGGACCTTAACTAAAAGAGACATACAAAGGCTGCAGACAACTCAAAGCAGTATGGAGAGGTGCATGCTTGGTGTAACCAGGAGAGGAACTCGTGGATCCGAAAAATGACAAGAGTGGAAGACATCATGATCAGAGTTAAATCGCTGAAATGGCAATGGGCTGGACATACTGCCTGAAGGACAGATCATCGATGGACAGCCGAAATTTTAGATTGGATTCCAAGGGACAGGAAAAGACCCAGAAGAAGACCACATGGGAGATTAGTGGATGAAATTCGAAAGTATGCAGGAGTGACATGGAGGAGACTGGCACAAGACAGACCGTTGTGGAGGAAACTTGGGGAGACCTTCGTCCTGCAGTGGATTGATAATGGTTGACAATGATGATGATGATGATGATGATGATTATGATATTAATATATACTGAATTCAAGAGAAAAAATATACACAAATCAAATGAAGACTATTGAAAGCACCTTTGCTTATATTAGTATTCGGTGCTCTGCATAATGTGTTTCTACATATTTCCAATAAATCTGGACCATACTTTTGAGAAGTGGTTACTATTTATGGCCTTTTTAAATTTCTCTCTCACATTCATTTTCCTTAACTTTTCAACAGATGCACTTTCCCACAGATTGATGAAGACATAATAATATAAATATTTCGTGCAGAATTAATAATTTTATCGATTGCCTGTAAAGCACACAAGCAGTGGGCTATTCTATCATGGTAGCATGAAATCTGCACACATCTTTGTTCATTTTGTAACACCTTTCAATTATTTTTCTGAACAGTACAGCATTTATTACTTGATATTTTGAATATGATATATAGAAGTTGTAAAGGTAAAAGTAGAAATCGAGTCATGTTTACCAAGAAGAGAATCAGTACATAATTTAGTTGAGCTGACCACAGCTATGAGGGCAAGGAGCAGTTTTCAAAACAAAATTACAGAAGGTAAGGCTTTCCCATAAACATGCCTAAATTCATGCAAAGGAAGTTTTAGATTTTTGTAAAAGCCAATCAGGCACATATATAACACAAACTTTACAGAATTCCATCAAACTGTACCAACTTTTATTTATAGAACTATTGCAAATGCTGATTTTATTAACATTTTCAAAAACTGGCACTTTTCACATTTTTTTTCATAGACTCAATAATGCCAATTTGTATTCTTTGTAGGAGGCCAACTTAACTATACTCAGTACTGATGTTTGTTTAACTATTTTTAAGTATACTTCTATCTATTCACAAACTGCGTTACATCAACACAGTTTTTATATTTTTCTATGAACTTTATTTACATTCACTCCTGATAAATATTGGATGTTGGCTTGTTATTCTTCTTTGACAATAATACAGGGTGGTGCAGACATTTTTAACAAAACTGTAGTGTATAGGGGCAAATCAAATGCTGAAAAACAGTTACTCAAAGTATTGGCAATAGAACAACTGCCTGAGTTAGCATCACTGTGTAAAGGACTTCAACCACAGCAAACAATATTCCTGAGAATGGTAAAACGCCTGTTACTACCAGACAATTCCTCACACCAGATGTCCTAAAACAGATATCAGCACATAATATATAAAGTCATTATATATTCATCCTTACTACTGATACTTTTGGTCAAGAAGCACACTTAAAGGCATGAAACACATGGGTTTGTTCAATATTCCTAATTAGCTGGGTCATCATTTTTATTTAGCTGTGCTGTATAACCTACAAAAGAGTGAACTAAAACAAGCAAAAGTACATCTACCCAAAATTATTAATTCACCTGAAATGTAATTGGCCATACATACATATAGATATTATCAGCTTTTATTTCTTAAATTTTATGGAGTTTATACAAGAGTTTTTAACTTCCTTAGTTATAAGTTAATCTAAACACTAAATGTTACACTTCATTTGAGTAATGCATATAAACAATTATTTATATGCATTGCTTATGAATTATAATTCTTGTGTGTACAATACAAAAATTGCCATATTTTTAATTCACGCAGCAAACCTTCATCCAATATGGGCCAGCCTAACATAAATCAGATCCTGCAAGCAAAAGTAGAAGTAAAAAGTTATTGACTGAAAGTGGGTTTAATAAAGTATGTCAAACACTCTCCCGTAGCATTTTACATACATTACTTATGTGACATTTTTTTCAGATATTCTCAAACATTCCAGCAGATCTCTTCTTCATTTGTCCTTTACTCTTCTTCACTCACCATAATGCATGCTATCTGCAATCCCTGCATTGCTTACACACCTTTCGTTTATACTGCCTTGTCTTCAACACATATTGCTATTGCTTTTTATATTATGCCTCTTCAACAGCGTCATGAAATATATATAAATTATGACTACAGACTTGTGGTGGTGCGATGGAATGAAAATATCAACGTTAACCACAATAAAAGGTTTATTATACATCAACTATAGTTTCACAAAGCTTTTGGCTAGGCATCATCAGGACGAATGTAGCGTAAACATTCAAATCATTGTGACATCATCAGAATTCTGACGGTCACAGTTTTTCGTGAGTTGTTTCCACGCACTTGAAAGAAAGAGAGTCAACGTCATGTCGTTGACAAGCCGTGAAGAGTTCCAGTATATGTGGAAAGCTTCTAATACATTAAGCTTGATGGTCGAATCAGGTTTATCAATAAGCGTAGCATTTTCAAACAAAATATTATGGTTATTTTGCGACAATGTTGGGCTATAGACGACTTCTTCAGTTCACAGTTTCGTATGTAATCCTTGTGTTCCTTCACACGGAAACTTAAGCCCTGCGGGTCTGTCCTATATATGAAAGTCCACATTCACAAGGTATATGATAAATTCCCCAGGAATTTATATCTTCAACATAGTCCTTTGATCTTTAAAAATTTATCTTGTTAATGGGTTTAAAATCGACTTTGAAATTTAAACTTCTGAGATTTTTTGAAATTCCAAAGCAAATCTGAGGAGTAAAAGGGATAACCACCCAATTCTCTTATATTGGGAGGTCTATTGGCATGAGAGAGCAGACTGGTTTCGGTTTCCTAAATTTTTGGACAGCTTTGTCTGTAATGGAAGGGCTATATCCTCTATGCACTGCAATTCATTTAAGAAAATCAAGCTCTTTCTGCAAGGAATCCTCAGTTGAGCATATATGTAATGCCCAATATGCGTATGTATAGAAGGCAGAGTTTTTTGTTTCCATGGGTGATTCAGCGGCAGCTTTTGGGAGGAGGCAAGGGAGGCAGTGTCTCCTCAGAATTTTAAGACTCTTAGTTAGAATTATTCGTTTTGTTCATTCAGTACTTTTGGGTATAGGAGAGCAAACGCTTATGCTAGTTAACTCTTTTGAATTAAATGTCGTCTATGCGTTCATTCAGTTTTTTAAATTGACGCTTTTCAAAAACAATCGGTAGTGCGTAGTTGCGAATTGTCCTCAGCTGGCGATCTCCATCCTTGAGGCATGAAACAAACTGTCTCTCGTACATTTTGAGCCAACCCTGTTTACTCCCACTGAATCAGTAGATACGAAGGTAAGCGGTGGAACTGCCAACACAAAGAGCGCACGCACACCGTGGACTTCCTGTGAGGCAGATGTTATCTTGCCTCATGGGAACAGCTGTTTCCCTGTAAACAGCAGCTCTGCTGTGTTAACTCCTCATTCGGACAGCTTCGAACGTCATTACATAGCGTCTTCTTCCTAGTTGCTTTTCTTTCACACTAATGTTTGTGTAACTAATTTTATTTATGTTTTATGAAAAGTTGTTTATCAGACCATGGCATCTGCTTCAAACATATCTAATATGGTGGATAGCTTACTGGAAAAGCCTTTCAGTAGAAGAGATTTTGAAGAAAAGAATCAAATAAAAAATGATGGTAAGCCTATACCTGAAATGAAAAAGATGACTTCAAAGGGCAAAACTTCAAACAGAGGTTTTAATATTGACTGGTACAGAAAAGAGCAATGGCTAACTGGTAGTGAATCAATGAACAAACTATATTGTTAGCCATGTTTGCTGTTTCCTGTGAGTGGCAATGAAGTCTGGCAAGAGAAAGGCTTCAATGATTTGAAAAATTTACCACGTGCTTTGGACAGGCACAAAAAGTGTAAAGATCACATTCTGGCAGTTGATAAATTACAGTTGCTAGGCAAAACAAGGATAGACTACTCTCTCAGCGAAGCAAAGAGAACAAGTGACTTTTGTCATAATGAAAAAGTAAAAAGAATCGTGATGTAATGAAGAAGTTGATTGATATTACAACACTACTGGCGCAGCAAGAGCTCCCATTTCGTGAACACGATGAGAGCGAAGTCTCTGAAAATAAGGGAAATTACCTTGAGATGATTGATTTACTCTCCAAGAGTGACGAAACATTGAGAGTGTTTATGGAGAATAGTACAACATTTTCAGGAACTTCAAAAACAATACAGAATGATTTAATCGAATCAGTTGCTCATATAATTAGGAATGAAATCAATGCAGATATTGAAAATGCCCAGTTTTTTTCTTGGCAGATTGATGAAGCGACAGACATTAGCTCCCATGCACAAGTATCAATTATAGTTCGATTCGTGAAAGATGGAGTACCAGTAGAAAGATTTTTGGGATTTTTTGACGTAAGTTCTGATCGGTGTACTACTTCGCTTAAAGAATTACTGGATTGTGAGCTGGAAAGATTTAGCTACAAAGAAAAACTAGTTGCACAGACACATGATGGCGCAGCAGTGATAGCATCAGAGCTGAATGGATTGCAAGCAAAAGTGAAGTGGGATGCCCCTCAAGCATTATTTGTTCACTGCTACGCACACAGACTGAACTTAGTTTTGAGCAGAGCAGCGTCAGTGTTGAAGGAATCACGTATTTGTTTTTGCAAATTTAAATACAATTTGTGCATTATTTTCCAAATCGACAAAGGGTGTTCATTTACTAGAATCTGTTGGTGGACCCAGACCACCTCGTGTATCTCAGACCAGGTGGAACTTCAAATCTCGTTCAGTGTCTACCATAGCTGACCACAGGTGCCTGCTAATTGAAGTATTTGAAAAAATTGAGGATGATTCCAACTATGATGATGAGACAATTCACGAAGCAGCAGGACTAAAACGGTGGCTCCAAGATTTTAATTTCGTTTTTCTTCTCTTCTCATATTAAGAAAATATTTGATTTAACTGAGGTTACTTTCTCTGTACTGCAATCAAATAGTTCCGATGTTACATTTTGTAACAAACGAATTACTGGCTTATGTGAAAAATTATTGTGCTTTCGAGATCAGAAACAGTTTGATGATCTCTATCATAACGTGTGCAGTGAGGTTGGTTCTCCAAATAAGAGATTTAAAGGAAGCAATGATATTCCAGCCACCGTGCAATACAGAATACTGTATTATGAGGTAATAGACAATGTTACAACTCAGTTAAAATGCCAGTTTTCTGACATTGAGAAATTAAAATTTCTTCAGCTGGTCGATGTACACTGCTTTGAAGCTCATTCTAGAATTTTTCCTGAACACTGTTTTAAAGCTCCGCTTCAAACTTATGAAAAATACTTTGACAGCAACAAACCGAATAGTGTGCTGCAGGATCTGTATTCAGACAGAGATCTGTGGAACAATGCCAAAAGTACAACAGAACTTCTATCTGCCATATACAATAATAATCTAGCACAGGCACTGCCAGAGATATTTAGACTTCTTTCCCTCGTAGTAACAATTCCTGCAACATCGGCCTCTGTGGAACGCAGTTTCTCGTGCCTGAAGAGGATAAAAAACTACAAGAGAAACTCCATTGGGCAAGAAAGGTTGTCAAGTTTATCAGTTCTGTCCATCAAGAAGGCGCTTGTGAAGAGGATGGAAGCAGAACAGACGTGGTATGACCATATAATAAATCACTTCGACAAACAGAAAGAACGAAAGATAAATCTCATATCATCATCATCATTGTCAACCATTATCAATCCACTGCTGGACGAAGGTCACCCCAAGTTTCTTCCACAACGACAAATCTCATATACAAGACAATATAAGCATAAGGTAAGCTTATGCTTACCTTATGCTTATATTGTCTCTCTCTTGCTATATATAGGTAAATGCTGTGTTCAGAAGTCTTCAAGACTTTTTTCTTTTGGCGTCAGTGAAGGCAGAGGCGTGCATACAATAGAATTTCATTTGAGATGAAAAAGATTTATAGTTCAGTCTTGCTTTTTATCTTCTGTTGATCTCTTTAATAAAAATCTATTTCGATGCAATATATTTCATATTCAAACTGACTTAACAGTTCCCAAATAGTCCAAGAGGGCAATTCAGACTGAAAAAATATATTTAGGTGAAGGGCCGGAGCCTTACATAAACACGTTTTGTGTTGGTAAGTCATGTAAAAAGTGCATTTCCAGTAAAATTTATAAATCTTTTCACGGGTCACGTTACTTATTTCATACTTCGCACATGAGAAAGTAAATAAAAAAAATTATATTGTAAAAAAAATGGCATTAAATTGAATAAATTTATCATGAAAGAAATACAGGGTTACACCATATAATACAAATAAATGTTGAAGATGGCAATCTGATTTTTGGTGTAAATGTGATAAGGATGGTAAGTTAGATAATATCCGAAAACTTTAAAATCTCATCGTCCTGGATCGGGACTCGAACCCGCGTCTCCCAGATAGCGCCCGGGTATGCTAACCACTACACCACCCAGAACGACCAAGTTTCAAGTTTCTGATTAATTTGAATATAACCATCACAGGATTCGCTAGTCGAAGCAACCGGCATTCATGTTTAGCGAATCTAGAGATTAAGAATCCTATTCCGTGATTGCCCGGAATAGCAGATAAATCAAAGAAATACGGGATTACACTATATAACACAAATTTTGAAGATGACAATCCGATTTTTGGCGTAAATGTGACAAGGATGGTAAATCAGATAATATCCCAAAACTTGAAAATTTTCATCGTCCTGGAGCGGGACTTGAACTCGCGTCTCCCAGATAGCGCCCGGGTATGCTAACCACTACACCCCGATGAAAATTTTCAAGTTTTCAGATATTATCTGACTTACCATCCTTGTCACATTTACGCCAAAAATCGGATTGTTATCTTCAAAATTTGAACAAATTTATTTGAATCCAAGCTGAAAAGTAGTTTGTCTCCCCCGCAATTTTGGTCACGGGCCGCCACTGGGGTGATTTGATATTGCATGTGGGGGTAAGGAAACAGCAAATGGTTTTCGATAAACCGTTGTACTAAAGGATCCTTCAGAGCGTGACACAAGGACATCAAGAAACGGTAAGCAGCCATTATTTTCAGTTTCACATGTGAACTGTATATGAGGATCAATTGAATTGATATGTTCAACTAATTCAGGTATTTCCAAGTTCATGCTATTCCAGAGAACAAAAGTATCATCTACGTATCGAATCCACAGGTAAAATGTGACAAGCTGAAAGAGTTTTGTCCTAGATTTCGCATAAAATAGGCGACAGTGGGCTGTCCTCCCGTCTGTTGGAAAAATCTCCACGAAAAAGGAAACTGTTTTGTCTGATACTAGTCTCAAAATATCTTCTACTTCTGGTTGGCTGAAATGATGTTCAGCAAGACTAGCTTTCAATGATTTGAGGGCTCCATTCAGTGGGATACTTGTGAACATGGATTTCACATCAAAGGATAACATGAACTGATCCTTGTATGAATGTCGTTTTAGCCAATTGACAAATTCGATGGGATTTTTCACAGATGTTTTGTTCGAAGAAGTCGTTAAAGTAGATAGTTTTGAAGATAGAAACTTGGCCAACTTATGTGTAGCTGAGCCGATTTTACTGATTACGGGACGGAAAGGGATACCAATCTTATGTATCTTCGGAAGTGCATAGAAACTTGGACAATGGGCATATGAGGGCTTTAGATGACTTTTTGAGTTTTGGTCAATAGTTACACAACTTGATACCAATTTCTGAACTTCTTTTAATTGTTTCTCTGATGGATCATTTTTTATTTCTTTATAGGGTTCTTCGGAAATAAGTTTTCCGGCTTCTGCTTTATAATGTTTTTGTCCAGAATAACGACTTGTCCTCCTTTATTGGCTTTAGTAATGATAATATCAAAATTTGACTGTAATTCTTTTAGAGCATTATGTTCTTCCTTGTTGAAATTGGGTTTAAATGGTGGAGAAGACTTAGATGCTATTATTTGGCTGACACAATGTCTAATTGTTTCTTTTTGATCAATGTTTAGATTGCTTTTTATCAAGGACTCTTCAACCGACGCTACGATATTGGATACTGGTACCTTTTTCGAAACTGCAAAATTCGGATTGTAACATACAAACCGTTTTTGAATTTCGTTCGGCTTAAAACAAGAAAGGTTAGATATTACTTCAGTATCTGTGATGGTACCCTCAATATGCAAAATAGAATTTTCTTTATTGTTGCTGTTTTTTGATAGTTTGAAAAACTATCAAAAATAGTATAAAACTATCACAAGTATCCCACTGAATTGTTGCTGTTTTTTGATAGTTTGAAAAACTATCAAAAAACAGCAACAATAAAGAAAATTCTATTTTTCAGATTGAGGATACCATCACAGATACTGAAGTAATATCTAACCTTTCTTGTTTTAAGTCGAAAGAAATTCAAAAACGGATTTTATGTTACAATTCAAATTTTGCAGTTTTGAAAAAGGTACCAGTATCCAATATCGTAGCGTCGGTTGAGGAGTCCTTGATAAAAAGCAATCTAAACATTTATCAAAAAGAAACAATTAGACATTGTGTCAGCCAGATAATAATGTCTAAGTCCTCTCCACCATTTAAACCCAATCTCAACAAGGAAGAATATAATGCTCTAAAAGAATTACAGTCAAATTCTGATACTATCTTTACTAAAGCCGATAAAGGAGGACAAGTTGTTATTCTGGACAAAAACACTATGAAGCAGAAGCCAAAAAACTTATTTCCGAAGGACCCTATAAAGAAATAAAAAATGGTCCAACGGAGAAACAATTAAAAGAAGTTCGGAAATTGGTATCAACTTGTGTAACTCTTGACCAACGCTCAAAAAGTCGTCTAAAGCCCTCATATACACGTTGTCCACGTTTCTATGCACTTCCGAAGCTACATAAGATTGGTATCCTTTTCCATCCCATAGTCAGTAAAATCAACTCAGCTACACATAAGTTGGCCAAGTTTCTATCTTCAAAACTATCTACTTTAACGACTTCTTCGAACAAAACATCTGTGAAAAATTCCATCGAATTTGTCAGTCGGCTAAAATGACATCCATACAAGGATCAGTTCATGTTATCCTAGTCTCTCTGAACATCATTGCAGCCAACCAGAAGTAGAAGATATTTTGAGACTAGTATCAGACAAAACAGTTTCCTTTTTCGTGGAACATTTTTCCAACAGAGGGAAGGACTTGCATGGGCAGCCCACTGTCGCCTATTTTATGCGAAGTCTATATGCGTCACTTTGAGAACAAACTCTTTCAGCTTGTCACATTTGACCTGTGGATTCGATATGTAGATGATACTTTTGTTGTCTGGAATGGCATGAACTTGGAAATACCTAAATTAGTTGAACATATCAATTCAATTGATCCTCATATACAGTTCACACATGAGACTGAAAATAATGGCTGCTTACCATTCCATGACGTTGTTGTGTCATGCTCTGAAGGATTCTTTAGTACAACAGTTTATCGAAAACCATTTGCTGTTTCCTTACCCCCACATGCAAAATCAAATCATCCACAGAAACAAAGAGCTCCGCCTTCTACAGTATGCATATCGGGCAATACATATATGCTCAACTGAGGATTCCTTGCAGAAAGAGCTTGATTTTCTTAAATGAATTGCAGTGCATAGAGGATGTAGCCCTTCCATTACAGACAAAGCTGTCCAAAAATTTAGGAAACGGAAACCAGTCTGCTCTCTCATGCCAATAGACCTCCCAATACAAGAGAATTGGGTGGTTATCCCTTTTACTCCTCAGATTTGCTTTGGAATTTCAAAAAATCTCAGAAGTTTAAATTTCAAAGTCGATTTTAAACCCATTAACAAGATAAATTTTTACGGATCAAAGGACTACGTCGTAGATATAAATTCCTGGGGAATTTATCAGATACCTTGTGAATGTGGACTTTCATATATAGGACAGACTCGCAGGGCTTTAAGTTTCTGTGTGAAGGAACACAAAGGTAATGTACAGAGCTGTGAACTGAAGAAGTCGTCTATAGCCCAACATTGTCACAAAGATAACCATACAACAGAAATAAAAAATGCAAACCCTCCAATGGGAGCAGGGATGCCAAAAATATTCTCGAAAATTAAAACTCATAAAGAAAACACACCTTTAAGACTGATTCTATCGAAAAAAATCTCACCACTCATCAACCTAGAAAAAGATATACAACTATCTATCCCCAATATTCATGAGGAATCAATATACATTAAAGAATAGCTATGAGTTTATAGAAAAAATCAAATTAATTAATCAAGACCTAGAGCAAATAACTATGGCCTCCATGGATGTTAAGGCGTTATACCCAAACACTCCTGTCGAGCTAGCCATCGAATTGATTATGCAACAACTAAGCATCAACAAAGAACTAAACTTGTCACAATTGAAAGAACTAAAGAATACCTTATATTTCGTCAAGGAAAACAACATCTTCCATTTTGAAGGAAATATATATAAACAAACACAAGGTGGCCCTATGGGATCCCCATTATCGGCATTATACGCAGAAGTGATTATGGCATACCTCGAAAAAGAAATTATTCAAAATTTACCTGAAAAACCAATACTTTATGCTCGATATGTAGACGACATTATTATAATGTCTAAACTTAACAAAGCCGAGCTACAAGATCTAGCACAGCAGTTTAGCAAAATCTGTAACACCATAGAGCTAACTATTGAGTTTGAAGAGGATAATTGCCTATCCTTCTTGGACATTCAACTAAAGAAAAACAAAAATAGTTTTGAATACTCTGTGTTCAGAAAAGCAACTTACATACCTGTACTGATACCATACTCGTCGCACCATCCAGTGATACATAAAAAAAAACAGCATAGTAAACTTGATACGGTGAGCGTACACACACACATCTAACAACAGGCTAAAAAATCAAGAGCTAGAGTTTATCTCGAAAATATCACAAGAGTATGGGTACCCGAGCAAGCTAATTAATAAATGGATACATGAGAGTAAAAAGCATATAACTCACAGTAAAGAAGGCCAAGAAGTGCACAACCAAAGGAAGATGAGAAATAAAAAATTGAAATACATTGGAGCTTTCCCATACCTGGAAGGAGTGAGTAAAGGAATCAATAGGCACTGTGCTAAATATGACTTACAACTAGGAAGCTCAGTGCACACCGTGAAAAGTATGACTGTCAACAAAAAAACAGAGGAAAAAATGCTAGAAGAATCAGGAACCTACGAAATTCCAATAGCACACATACCCCCAATATCGTACATTGGAAGTACGAAAAACAGATTAAAAAAAAGACTTAAACAACACATATCTAACTGGCAAAAAAAAGAAGCCAAAACGGCTTTAGTGCAATTCTGCTTGGAAAACCGGACATTCCCAAAGTTCGATGAAATTAAAATGCTAAAAAAGAATAAAAAATCGGAAAGGCAAATGAGGAGGGAAGAAGCAATATTAATCTACAAAAATAAAGCAAGGGTATGTAACCAGAACGATCCTAGCACATTATCGGGCCTGTGGAAAGAACAAATAAGACAAGAAAAACAACAACAAAAGAAAAACAGGCAAAAAAGACAAGAAAACCAGGATAGGAGAAGAAATTAAAAAAATTAAAAAAAAAAAATACGGGGGAAAAAAAAAGTGTTCTTAACGAAACATAGATGGCGCCAGCCGGGCTTGATAACGAAATATATCCAGGAAAGTTTTTCCGACGAATGGCAACAAGGAGTATCGGACTCCATTAGCGCGAAGTTAACCACGAACATCGGTGGTAAAGTCGCCACGCTCCTGAAGATGCCCAGAGTATGGGCGAAAATTTCGAGTATAAAGAACGGTAAAAATTGATGTTTGAATCCTAAAGCAAAGATCCAATGAGTATACCCAGCGAAAAGTGTGAGAAGTAAAGCCAGTCATCACATACAACGGACTTTAGGACAATAACCTCAACAAAGACCGGAAAACACGTGCGTGAAATGTCCCCGTCGCTAGAAAGGAATGCCAAGGTAAGCATTATCCGCTAGTTTTCTGTACAAGTTACTTTGAAATATCGCACATAAAAGAGAATAGTACAATAATTAGAGCTATATAATAGTCAGAATTAGAACTACTAAGTGGAAAGATAACCATAATACTTTGTTTGGAAATGCTACGCTTATTGATAAACCTGATTTGACCATCAAGCTTAATGTATTAGAAGCTTTCCACATATACTGGAACTCTTCACAGCTTGTCAATGACATGACGTCGACTCCATTTCTTTCAAGCGCATGGAAACAACTCACAAAAAACCGTGACCGTCAGAACTCTGATAATGTCACAATGATTTGAATGTTTACGCTACATTCGTTCTGATGATGCCAAGCCAAAAGCTCTGCAAAACTATAGGCGATGTATAATAAACCTTTTATTGCAGTAAACGTTAGTATTTTCATTGTAGCATCATGAAATCCAAAACAGAAATCTTATCATGGTAGTAAATCAAAAGTCTATCACAGCAACTGAGAATGATGCCACAGAAAGGCTATGATCACATCAACTGAGAATAAATTTTTGGTAAGCATTTCTATACCCTCATTAATCTTGGGGATATAAAGTTAAACTAAGCACATCTTCACTAAAATTGTAGTTTCAAAAAATATTTTTGTATGGATTTTCACTCTTATTTGTTACAAAATAATCAGTTAATGCAATATAAGAGTAAATGTGTGACACAGAGAAAGCTTATAATTGGGTATATAAAAATCCTAAAGTACATACATACATATCACTAAGCTGTTCTCTGGGATCCAGAGTTTAGCTCCACAAAGAAAAAACAAACTACCAGATAATTTTTAACTGATTATTTACTTACTGTTGCCGTATCAAACTTCTCCATTTACAGCAATCTTTACATACAACTTGGGCTTCAATGACATCCATCACACGATGCACACAAGATCTTGTATACTTCATACTCATGATCTTTTTCTCATGCAGACACTCCTGAATCTGATCCTCCCATGACTTCCTTGGCCTTCCTCTGCCTTTCCTTCCTGCCAATTTGGGCTTAAAAATTTTCCTTAGTAAGCATCTTATCACTCATTCTTTCAACATGCCCACACCACTGAAGCATATTAGTCTTCACCTTGCTAACAACATTATGATTCACATTACACAACTGCAAAACATCTTCATTCTTCACACAGTCAGAACGTGTCTTGCCATAAACCCCCCATACGTAATGCATTGCTCCAGCACACAAACGACTCCTATGTTTCTTCTGTAGTACCCAGGTTTCACTGCCATACATCAGAGTAGGAACAATTACACTTCCATACACAGCTATGCAGGACTCTCTTGAGAACCCATCATTCCTGTGAAAACCTCCCAAAGCAGCTATGACTTTTAATGAAAAATTCACTCGCCTACTAATTTCACCATCCAAATTGTTCTCTCTGTCAAACATGCTTCCTAAATATACAAACTCATTCACCTGGTCAACCACGGTGCCATTTAGACTTATATTACATTCGGTATTACCAGTTTCTCTCTCAAAAACCATAACTTCGGTTTTTCCCTTATTTTTACTCAGTTTGAATTTTGTGCAAACTTCGTACATCCAGAACAACATACTCTGCAACTCACTTTTGCTTTCTGCCAACAGGACAGTGTCATCAGCATACAGCAATCTGCACATACATATCACCAAGACATAAACCAGTATTATATATTTTGGTATCACGCATGCATGCATCCATAAATACATTAAACAGCCATGGTGACATTACACAACCTTGCCTGACTCCTACAAAAATAGAAAACAATTTTGATAAACCACCATTCACTCGTACGCAAGCTCTACTGCCAGCATACATGGCTTTTACACTATTAAGTAGATTCTCAGTAACACCACATTCATTCAATACCTTCCACAGAAGTGTCCTATTTACTGGGTCATACGCTTTCTTTAAATCTATGAAGGCTGCAAAAACTTTCTTACCAACAGCCAGATACTTTTCAATCATCATGCACAAAGCAAAAATTTGGTTAGTGCAGCCTTTATCAGGCATGAAACCACTCTGAACATCCCACATTTTCACTGATGTAAGATCCCATATTTTTTCAATAATCACCTTACGAAACACTTTCCCTGGTACACTCAGTAGGCTAATACCAGGATAGTTCTTGCCGTCAGACTGATCACCTTTTCCCTTATACAAGGGAATAATGATAGCATCCTTCCAATCCCGAGGGACCATTCCTAGCTCCCAGTACAACTAGCAAATTTCAGTTAACCAGTCAATTACAGAGCCGTCAACATATTTCAACATCTCAGCAATTATGCATTCAACTCCAGGAGCCTTACCATTCTGAAAAGATTTTAGAGCTTTACACATCTCCTCTCTTGAAATCCCTCCTGTGCTTCCATCCTGCACTATGACATCATCTGCTTCTGCCTCAGAATCACCTTTGCTTTCTTGATCTAATATCTCACAGAAGTATTCACCCCCATCTTTCCCTTAACTCATTGGGCTCCCATATTTCCGTGATCCTATTCTTCACACAACTTACAACTTTCTTTCACCTATTTTTCCTTAGTTTCCTGTAACTTCCAGAAAGTCTTTCTATTTTCCCAAAAAGCTAATTCATGTCTTTCCACCTTCTCTTTCCTGTCTTTTGCCTTATTCTGGCAAACCAACTTAGCTGCTTCATGCTTCTTACAGTGGTATTAAGTCACGGAAACTCTACCTTGCAACATCAGCAAACAGGCTTCGTTCTTCCTCTTTATTACCTCTTCAATCTCACTATCCCAATAAACATCACCTCTATTAATAAATAAATCTATACAAACTCCGTTTATTGATGTGAAAGTATATTTAATGAAGAAATACAAGGAAAAATTGTATCTCCCGAGCTTTCGCTCTCTAACCGGGAGGCTTTCTCAAGGGTTACAGACGTTACTAAACAAGTCTGGTGAGTATAAACAAAAAATTTCGAAACACTGGTGCTTAGGAACGTCGTATTTTGAAACTTGATGCTTGACGCACGAGGCACGAGGTGATACACGGGTTTCTTTCACGCGGAGAATCATCTCAGCATGTTCCTCCACGCGGATGGAATATCAACAGATTGGGTATCGTTGCATGCGTAGGGATGTGTGGAGATCTCAGTACTTTCCCTTATCAGTGTACCTTTGTAGCCAGTATACGGCGCAATTATCTTTACTTTATCCCATAACGGGACTGCGTTTTTTTGGGCAACTTCTTTAAACAAGGCTGTTAAGGTCTTTCCCAATCTGATGTCTCTCTTGTGCTCCTTAGACCTTACAGCAATCGACCTTTTCGTCATTCTGATGTAAATTTTTGACAAACCGTTCAGGTACATCAGAGGTATCATGTACACTCCTGCATCCGATTTCCTGTCTGGGTTTCTGCACGTGTTCGCCACAGCTTTGTGTATGCTGTTCGGTGATTAGATGCCGATGTGAAGGTCATGGTGTCTCATTAGACTTTTGGATGAGTAAGATAATTTTGGGATATACGGCACAGATCCGGCGCAATGTAAATTATCTCCTTTTGCCTTGGGAGTTGTACGATACCTTGATTGGACTTTTTGTAGGACTCTTCTTAAATCATGCTCGGGGAAACCAGCTGCAATGCCTTTATTGATAATATCTGATATCTCTTTGTTCCTTGTTTCTATGCTGGAACAGACGTTGAAAGCTCTTTCAAAATTCGTTCTAAATGCTGACATTTTATATGTATTTGGAGATACAGATTTAGGTGCGATAAAGTTGGGAACTGTTATTGGTTTATAGTATACCGCTGTGTCAAGTTGGCCATTCTGGTTTCTATGCAGCATAACATCTAGGAATGGTAGTCTTCCTTCAGTTTCCCTTTCTAGGGTGAATTTGAGTGTTGGATGCAAGGTATTGGCTTGTCTCCAGAATTCTTCAAGGTCCGCGTCGGAATGTTGCTATATGAGAAATATGACGTCGACATATTGGAACCATATACGTAGCTTTTTGATGGTGCAGAAGAAAATTCTGTCTTCTAGCGGGCGTAATATTGCTTCTGCTAATATGCTTGACAGCGGGGAATCCATAGGGGCGCCTCTGGTCTGTTTGTATATAGTTCCTTGGTAACTGAAGTTGTTGTTGTTTACAGTCATGTTTAGGGCTCTTCTTATATCTTGCTCCGCTTCTGGGAGAAATTCATCATCCCTGAATAACTGTATCTCGAGAATGTCACAGTCCTCCTCTACTGGTATTGACAGGTATAAGGACGTTATGTCGAGGCATGCTAATATATCATGCTATATATATCGCCTGCTAGAACAGAGAATTTTCTTCTGCACCATCAAAAAGCCATGTATATGGTTCCGATATGTTGATGACATATTTGTCATATGGCAGCATTCCCACGCGGACCTTGAAGAATTCTGGAGACAAGTCAATACCTTGCATCCAACACTCAAATTCACCCTAGAAAGAGAAACTGAAGGAAGACTGCCATTCCTAGATGTTATGTTGCATAGAAACCAGAATGGCCAACTTGACACGGCAGTATACTATAAACCAATAACAGTTCCCAACTTTATCGCACCTAAATCTGTATCTCCAAATTCATATAAAATGTCAGCATTTAGAACGTATTTTGAAAGAGCTTTCAATGTCTGTTCCAGCATAGAAACAAGGAACAAAGAGATATCAGATATCATCAATAAAGGCATTGCAGCTGGTTTCCCCAAGCATGATTTAAGAAGAGTCCTACAAAAAGTCCAATCAAGGTATCGTACAACTCCCAAGGCGAAAGGAGATAATTTACGTTACGCTGGATCTGTGCCGAATATCCCAAAATTATCTTACTCATCCAAAAGTCTAATGAGACACCATGGCCTTCACATCGGCATCAAATCACCGAACAGCATACACAAAGCTGTGGCGAACACGTGCAGAAACCCAGACAGGAAATCGGATGCAGGAGTGTACATGATACCTCTGATGTACCTGAACGGTTTGTCAAAAATTTACATCAGAATGACGAAAAGGTCGATTGCTGTAAGGTCTAAGGAGCACAAGAGAGACATCAGATTGGGAAAGACCTTAACAGCCTTGTTTAAAGAAGTTGCCCAAAAAAACGCAGTCCCGTTATGGGATAAAGTAAAGATAATTGTGCCGTATACCGGCTACAAAGGTACACTGATAAGGGAAAGTATTGAGATCTCCACACATCCCTACGCATGCAACGATACCCAATCTGTTGATATTCTGTCCGCGTGGAGGAACATGCTGAGATGATTCTCTGCATGAAAGAAACCCGTGTATCACCTCGTGCCTCGTGCATCAAGCTCAAGTTTCAAAATACGGCGTTCCTAAGCACTAGTGTTTCGAAATTTTTTGTTTATACTCGCCAGACTTGTTTAGTAACGTCTGCAACCCATGAGAAAGCCTCCCGGTTGGAGAGCGAAAGCTCAGGAGATACAATTTTTCCTTGTATTTCTTCATTAAATATACTTTCACACCAATAAACAGAGTTTGTATAAATTTATTTATTGTATTTAGGTGTGAATCCCGTTCAACAAGTGATCACCTCTATTGTTATCCACTACTGTGGTGCCACAGACATCCTCAGCAGCAGTGACAAGACAGTTCTTAAAACATTCCCACTTCTTTTCTACATCCCTCTCACATGACTTCAGCTCCTTCAGTCGTTCTCTGAGTAAGTTAGAATAATGCTGATGACTTTCAGGGAGCCTTTCAACCTTTATTATTTCCATCCTAGGTCTCTTCCTATTCCTCCAACCAACATTCAGTTTCACTCGTGACAATACCAAGTAATGATCAGAGCCAACATCCTCACCTCTCATCACACAAGTAGGGGCGGATTGGCGGTCGCAAAAGGGCCCGTTCAGTTGCAGTTCTGCGGTACTATTGTATCACAACTGAAAATCACTTTTTTGATTTAAGAAATAAAACAAAAAGTACAGTTGCTCTGGAAACAGTGGCAAGCACTCATCATCCTTAAATTGAAGTGGGTGTTGTGGAAAAATTTCCATTGGCCCATGCCAAGATTTTACTGCAGAAAAATTGTACTGCAATTTTTCTGCTGTGGACAATCACAGTTAGAAATTTCAAGATATTTAAATATCGTGGCAAACTCACTTAATTGACATGGAAAAAGCAAATAACCAGGTTTAAATCACTAGTTCAGATAGTTATTTATGTAATTACGCTGGAGAAGCTTCTAATTTTGGACACACTCAATATTTATATTTGTTCAAAATTTTCTCTTAAGAACGCCGAAGTAAGAACATTAATTTTTTTTAAATTGCTTATATAGCCTTTTATGTTTGACAGATCGTAAAATAATCTTGATTTTAAAGGTTTCTAGTTCTTAAATTTTCAACGAAGTGGGCTGAAATTCCAACAAATATTTCAGATAGAGAACTGCTACTACCAAAATTATGTTTGAGTTGTACCAAAAATCCTTTCGCATAAGACATGATTTCAAAATTTAAATAAATGAAAAAAAAAATAACCAACAGAACTTTTACACTGTAAAATTTCTATTTGTACTGCAATTTTTATAATTTTTGCTATTGTGGACAATCATAGTTAGAAATTTAATGATTTTTAAATATTGTGGCGAACAGATTCTTCATTTAGTGATCATATATTCATATGTGTTTCAATTACAAAACATGCTTTTATGCTGCGGTTATGTATTATAAAGACACCTTACTAAATAACGTAAACAACATATTTTGCAACTTCATGTTGAAATGATATCTCTCAGCATTATAAATATTTAACGGGAATTGTCGAGGATAAATTTTTTAAGGTACATTACCTCTCAAATTTTTGATCTAAATCGAAAATTTGAGAGGTAATGTACCTTAAAAAATTTATCCTCGATAATTCCCATTAAATATTTACAATACTGAAAGTAATAAGAGGAAGCCATGAAGTCATTAATTACTAGAATTAAAGATGATATCTCTGTAAATGCCTTCATCTGCAGCATTTGTCAGTTATCACAAGGAGTGTAGGCTGCATAGGTAGAATATTTCGGGGGAGAAAGGGATCGTATATGAACACCCCCACAAATACTCTTACAGTTATTTCAAAATAAGTTCTTGATATTATTAGCTTTCACTCTGAATTCTGTGTTGTCATACAGTGGATAGTACATTCCATAATGACCATTATCCAGTATTGTTCTGCAACTTTATCAAACATGAGTGAGTATTTTCACTACTTTAACTAAAGTAGTGAAATACTCACTACTTTAACTAAAGTAGTGAAAAACATTTTGCCCTGTTCAACCCCCACCCCACTGCTGTTAACATACGTAGATTGCTGTGCCTCCTGATTTTTCCTGATGCCGGGCCCCTCGAAACATTTCAGGATGAAATGAATGGTCAAAGAAACTACAGAAATAGATAGACTTCCCTTCCACACTCTGCATTTGAGAAATACATCAGTTAATTGCACGAGGAGGAAGGAGTGGAAGTTTGGAGGAGGATATTTTTTTAAATGCCTAAACAGATTAATCATATTTTTCATGCACAAGCTCTATCTTGCAATATAAAATTCGGGCTCAGGTGGGCTAGGGTTGATATACTTTTGGCTTGGGCTCTTAAAATTGAGCTCGAATTCAGCTCTTATGAGCACAGGACTAATGCCTCCCACAACCAACGGGAGTAAAATCAACACCCCCCCTCCTTCCTTGGGGAATACATAGAACATCTTGTACACACCCCAGCCCTCCTGCAACATACAGTACATACATTCTCGTTTCTCAGCTACTAAGTGAACACAGAAGTTTGCAAACACACATGGCCCATCTATTGTAGTTGGGATTCTAGCAGTTGCTTGGTGAGAGGATTTTTTTCCCTAATTCAAAATAGAAGTTTTTTTCCCCTGCTTGTTATAATTACATTATGTGTATTTCGTTTATAAAAAAGTGTTGTGGTTCAGTTGTGTGTTTAAGACAACTGGACTGAAAACATTTTTAAGAAAGTAAGAAAGAAAAAGACAAAATATATGAAAGGGGCCCACTGGGAAATGTCCCGGTAGACCAATCCGCCCCTGCACACAAATTTCAACAACTAAGTGTTTCAGACGCTAGTCATAGACAACAAAATCTATCACACTCTTGACCAAGAATACGATTTTTCCAAGTATATGTGTGGATATACTTGTGGTTGAAAAACGTATTAGATACACACAAACCATTCTCAATGTAGAGTTCAATTAATCTTTCACCATTATCATTTACACAAGGATCATTAAACTTACCCAGAACATTGTCAGAAATCGCATTCTGCACACCTACTCTGGCATTGAAATCTCCTGCTATTATAACTTTCTCTTTAGCACTAAACTGGCTCAAAACAGCTTTTAGCACATTCCAGAAATCTTCCTTGTTATCAGAAGGTTCAGAATCACATGGAGAATACATACACGATAACAATTACTACTCTCTGAAGTTTTACTTTCAAGCGAATCCAAAGAATTCTCTCACTTATGCAGCTGTAGTGCATCAAGTTGTTCTTCATCTTTTCACTTAAAAGCACACCTACACCAGTCTGTTTCCTCACATTATCGAATACTCCAGACCACACACTGACTGTGCCACATCCAATCTATATTTATTAATTTCTTCAATCACCTCATTCATTTTGTCATTTATACCTGCAGTATTCCATACACCAATCTTACACTCACTCAGCCGTGATCTCTTTCTCATGCGCCCTTTAGAAATTCCAGGTCTATTCTGTGGTGGACGGTCCTTCTCAAGTATGGTAGGTCCACTATATCCCACACTAGAGTCCTTTAATTTATTCTGTCTTTGTGTCTTTTTAATCAGGTAGGTACATCAGTGTGGAAGATTAGCCCACAGCTGACGGTTCCAGTTGGTCATTCAACCTAAGAATTCTGGAAGAAAACCCAGTGAGTTGGGGTCTTTTCACCAATGTCACACAGAACTAGCTGGCACCTCTCCAAGATTCACAGGGGCCCTTATTAATGTTCTGTGTGCCATTGCTCACGGAGCGCACCCGAGGAGACAAACCCATGTCTCACTAAGACCACTCGCTATCAAAATCTAAATTAATGTAGGAACCACAGCATTACAAAATAGTATGAAAATTGCTACACAGGAGCTCTTCTTTTATCACATTACAGAAATCATACTAACAAAGTACAGTACAATACCTGGTTCGAATCCACTCCTTCTACTAGTGAACGGGTTTTTTCTGATGCTCGAATGGTAGCTTTTGGCACGCCATCCACATAAACATGGTAGGCTTCAACAGATCCACGAGGAGCATCAGGAGGTAACCAACCAATAAGGATACTTTTGTTGAGCTGCCTCTCCAAAATCAACCGTTGAGGAGGAGGGACTGAAAAATGAAATCAGTGTAAACAGTATGATTTCCAGTTTAAAGTTTTACACTTTGACAAAACATGTTCCTATATGTTTACAATCATTAGCTTTTTCTTTTGCATAAATTCCTGAATCTGCAAGAGAAAAAGGATACTGAGTATGAAGTACGAAAGGTCTTACATGGGAGGGCGTGATGGATACCAGAAAAGCTTAAGTTGTGTACTAAGATCACTGTAAATGGCAATGTTTGATAACATCAGTAGTAAGTAAAATCAAGCACCATCAGTTTTGAACTTTAATTTGGCAGATGAGCTTTCTTTGAGGAGCTAACCTCTGAATTTTAGAATCCAAAATGTAGTTGAAGCCTTGATAACTCAAACTTTGGTAAGACAAATTCTTGATAACTCAAAAAAAGTGAAATTCCCTGCCTGCATTCTGTGAGCACAATGTTTCCTTGATTATTTTCCACTCCCTTCGAATTTGACTTGCTACACAAGAGTGATTGTACTTTCAGAAAATCCTTTTTTTCTCAGAAAGGATGCCAAAAACTTCAGATTTTCTTGTGGATTATCATAGGCTATTTGTTCCACCACTAACTAACCAGTTCTCCAAAAAAAAAAAAAAGTTTCTTCAAACTTAACTTTCTCCTAAGATGATCTGGGTAAAAATAATTAGCTGCCAAAGAATATGAGTTTAAATCATACATACATTGTGTCTGTAAAAATGTGCTCAGGTTCTGGATTTCCTTGCAGCAGTTTCATGCTTAACCACTCTTCAGTTTACTTATATTGGCAATGCTAGCCATTGATGACTAATAGTTAATCACTGCACACACTAGGATAAGCAAGGCAATACCATTATCCAGTCCGTTAATAAAATTTGTATTGAGTATTGAGTATTGAGCTTGTGACATTCTGTGGTAGACTTTCTAAGGTTTTTCAGTTAATACCTTTTTTATAGCTGGCAGACGTTTATTGGGTTGATGCATAAGTTCATGCCATTTTATTTCACGAGTGTTTCCCAGATCAGTAGTGACGGTGCAGATGGTCAGTTGTATATCAAAATGTAGCCAATAATATTGTGTATCTAAATCATATTGTGTTGTGTGATTGTGGCTAATGGTTTTTTTGGTTTTCAGGTCTGGAAGTATGGAATGTCAAGTAGTGAAGAATGAACATTTCCAACAAAATGATCAAATGATCATATGCATAGGATTTTAGGAAGGGAATGTCTGACCCCAGGTCTTAAACAACCCTTAGAAATAGGAAGCTAGGAGATTTGGGCCAGAGTGCCCGATACGAAAGTGACACGGAAGCAAGGTAGAAAGGGATAGGAAGACGTCCTTATTAATTACTGGGGGGCCAGTACCCGAGGTCCGACAGCTTAGTGTGCCCATTCAACGCATGGCAGATATTTAGTGGATCAAGCGTTTGTACCTGCCCAGGATTGAACCTGAGGTTATCTCCATAGCAGTCGTGAACGTTGCCCACTAGGCCACCTGTGGCCCAACATTTCTAACACCTGCTCCTCTACGAGTTTAGCAAGGGATCCTCAGCCGCCGATGCTACTCTACAAATTTGTGCTGTGTATGGGGAGGATGCTATTGCTTCAAGGACAGACCGCAAATGGTTTAAGCGGTTCCAAGGTGGCAATTTTGACCTCAATGACTCTGCACGCTCAGGTCGTCCATCTCACTTTCATGAGGATTGTTTGAACTATCTCATCCCCTTGGATCCACATCAAACCACACGCGAATTGGCCACTGAGATTAACTGTGATCAGACCACAGTGGTGAGACGCCTGAAACATATGAGAAAGGTAGAGAAATTGGGGTCTTGGGTGCCTCACACTCTCCCTGAGACAACAAGAATCAGAGTGTTGCCATATGTAGTTCCTTGCTCTTCCATTATTGCGAATGTTCTCAACAACACAATTTTTTTTCTGCCACGTATTGTTACTGGAAATGAAAAGTGGTGCCTGTATGTGAATTGCAGGCATCAGAGGGAATGGCCAAGCCCAAACAAGACGCCCACACCACGTCCAAAACATGACCTTTATCCTGCAAAGATCATATTGTGTACCTGGTGGAACATGGAAGGCATTATTCACTGGTAAATGCTGCTGAGGAATCGGACCATCAATGCTGTACTCTATTGTGAGCAACTCCGCCGTGTGGAGGGAGCAATTTAACAGAAACAGCCATATCGGTACCATGGTGTCCTTTTCCAACATGCTAATGCACGCCCTCACAGTGCAAACATGACCAAAATTACCATTCAGAGCATGAAATGGGAGATCTTTCCACATCCGGCCTATTCCCTAGATGTTGTCCCTTCAGACTATCACCTGTTCTGATTTCTGTTGAATGCACTCCGTGGCAGAACGTTCAACAATGATGTTGATCTCGAGAATGTCCTTAACAAATGATTTCTTCGCAGCAAAACCTGCACGTTTTTTCAAGAATGGCATTGCAGACCTATCTAGACGTTGGGATACAAATGTAAACAATGAAGGGGGATGATACATAGTTGATTGATTTCGTTTTCCCTTCTTCTGTAATACATTCCTATAGTGCGGTGAAAAAAAACCAGCATGAACTTATGCATCAACCCTGTAAATAAACACACAAAGATGTCACTATGTTTAGAGCAACTTTCTCCAAAATTTGAGAGATGGTATTCAACATCTGAACCACAAATGTTAGTAAAATGTGTATGACTCTCACAGCATCTACTGTGGAACTATATCCTAGGCTAAGAGATGGGCAATAGGTGACTTGTACTGACATGTAGACATTGCCCAGTATTAAGTGGGAAGAAATATGAACGACTACCCCATGTGCAGTAGCATGCCCATGGGGGTGTTAACCCCGAAAAATCTGGAACCCTTCAATATTTCAAAAATGTGATTTTAAAAGGCAAAGTTTTGTTAGTATTTGAAATTGTTTTTATGTCTCATGGCAACAACTGAAACATGTTTTCTTGTTTTCTCAGACCTGCCAACTGCTCCAGAATATCCAGATCATCCTAGATGTATGTAGCCACTCTGCAGGCTCCATGTAGTTTGGGGGTTTCTCTGGAAAAAACTAAACTTTATTTCATTACCAATTTTTCCTCAAATAATGACTGTGACCAGAAATATACTGCACTAAAAAGTACAGATAAAAAATTCGAGCAAAGATAGTAAAAGATATTGTCAAAAAATATTGTCTCTTATACAATAGTATTTTTTGACTATCTTTGTATGACTGGCTGTCATGCCCGCGAGCACAGGGGGAGGGGTGGAGAAACTATAGGAGGTGAAATGAATCGCGTTGACCAATGAAGTGCATAGGATTGTCACCCCACGTTCAGGTCAGCCACCGAGAATTCCCCACACAGAGGTCTGGTTAGAGAGAGCTACGCTAATGTACGCTGCTTTGTGATTTAATTGTGAAAGGGTGTTAATGGAGTGTTTTTCACAATCTCAAAATGAGGGCATTTCCAAGGTTTTAAAAAAGAATACGAAACAGCATGGCCAATGCTGAAAAAATTGCGTAAATCAGTTAATCATGTTTTTGTTATATATGCTGCTCAGATTTTTCCATTGCTCACAGAGGTAAAAGTTATTGCAAGCGGCACGTGGAAGGTGCACACCATCTTGGAAATGTAGAGATACAAAACTCAAACCGAAGCCTAACATCCATGTTATCCTGCAGCAATGACTTAAAAATTATTCAGGCAGAGGCTCTGTTTACCAAATTCTAAATTGAACATAACTGCTCATTGTCGGTATCAGACTATGCCAGTCCATTGTTTAAAAAGATGTTCTCGGACTCACAGATTGCTTCAAAATATGCATGTGCTCACACGAAAACAAAGGCGATAATAAAATCCTTTGCTTCATCAACAGCCCAGGTGATTGGCAAAATATTGAAGGCAAACAAGTTTTCACTGGCAACTGATGGCAGCATTCTGTTGCAGATGATAAACTATTTCCAGTTGTTGTGACCTACTTTGATTCTTCATTAGGTAAGATTGTTACATGTTTATTATCACTTCCAAACCTAAATTATGACTCTACCGGAGAAAATATTTTTGAACTGTTAAACACAGAACTTTCAAAATATGAGGTTGTGGCATTTAGTGCTGATAATGCATCGGTAATGCTGGGAATTCATAAAGACTTCAGTGCATTTATTAAGAAAGAAAATCCTAATGCTATAATACATGGTTGTGCATGCCATTTGATCCACTTAGTGGCGAAATATGCATCAAAAGAATTATTACGGGTTAACGTGGAAGATTTCTTTGTTGATGTTTACATTTATGTGAAAAAAGTACTAAAAGGCTTGAACTTTTAAATTTTGCCAACAGGTTTTTAAATTAGAAGCACATAAAATTACTAAGTATGGCTCAACAAGGTGGCTGTCAATGGGCAGTGTTGTTGAAAGATATTTGGAGCAGCTGGATGTTTACAGTTGTGGCTTTTTTGAAAACTTTTTTTTTTTAAAACATGTTTACAGTTGTTGCTTTTTTGTGAGGAAGAAAAGGATAAATCTTCAGTATTTTTGAAATAAAAAAATTTGAAGCTCCAAAAATGAAACTTTATCTGTTTTTTCTTTACAATCAACCGTGCTACTGTTCACGAAAGTAAACACCATAATGCAGCAAGATGCACCCATGATTCACAGATTTCAAAGAGAGCTGACATCATTATTTAATGAATTCATATTAAGATTTATTAAGCCTTCAGCTGTAACTGCTGCAGCTTCTGTATTGGTCATGGACTTTTCACGTGGGAAGATCCCGAAAGAAGATGATGACCTTGTTATTGGAGGAAAAACATGACAATATATCAAAAATTCAAATTTGTCACAAATAGAGTTGGGCAATTTTTATTCTTCTGTTAGACAGTACTATAGTAAGGCACATATGTACATGAAGAAGAAGTTTCTTTTACAACATGAGATTGCTTTGCGCCCGGAAACTAAATTCTTATCAGTTGATTTCTTTTAAAACTTGTTTCCTTTTTTCCGACACAGAAAGATTTGGTTGAAAAACAGTTTGCCAAATTTCAAAGTGATCCTCCGAAAGAAGAAATCTTAACTGCTGTCAGAGTTGAGGTAGCTTGGAATTTAATATCATGCATTAAATATCATAATGGGTCATTTAAATACACTGTTTTACCAAAATTAATGGCCACAATTCTCCTTATACCTCACAGCAATGCCACATGTGAATGAGTGTTTAGCATGGTTAAGAAGACCATGATAATTAATACAGCAATCAGACATCGCTAAATTGACTGTAATTACTGTTTCACACGCAAATACAATCACATCAGAAAACTTTAAAATTTCATCGTCGCGGAGCGGGAATCGAACCCACATCTCCCGATTACCATTCGAGCATGCTATCCATTGCAATACCCATGACGATGAATTTGCAAATATCTGAGTGTTAAGAGCTTCGGAATATTCTCCGACAACGTTCTTAATCAATACAGATTCTGGTGCCATCTAGCGTTGTTAAGTAAATTTCCAGTTGTTCAGGTATACAGAGGGAAAGAAATATTCTCATAATAATAATATAAATATTCTCATAATAATAAATATAAGAAATATTAAATATTCTCATAATATAATATATTTTCATAATATAAATATTCTCATAATAATAACATATGCGGGTTCGATTCCTGCTCTGTGGCGATGAAAATTTCAAGTTTTCTGATGTGATTGTATTCGAAGAAATATGTGAAGAAATATTGTGAAAATATTTCTTCCACTCTGTATATGGTTAAGAAGAATCTAACTGATTTTCGATCCAGTTTATGTGTTCCAACTTTGGAATCTTTAATAATTGAAAAATGAAAAGCTCGTACTGATCAGACTTGCTTTAGGGAAGATCTATCTGATGCTGACTTACGCAAAGCAAAACAATCAACATATTTATCTTAAGTTTGTTTCAAAATGTATCATATTTTTTGTCCAAATTCATCTTATATTTATTTGCAACCACATATTCTCAGATATGATGAACGCATATTACTAAGATAATAACGAAAAATATACATTTTATATATAAAAAGAAACTTTGTAATTTAATGTGCTTTCAACGGTTGTTTATTGTAGTAACTATGCTGAGAATGTCACATTTACATTTGGTAAGACTGATAGATAGCACCATATCGGCTTTGTGAGACCAATATGGCACTTACTATAGTGGGAACTTTTTGCCGACACAAAATAAGACATAAACATATAAAACGAGCGAAACACACAGTCACATATAGTAAAAGGTTCATCTAGCGGTAGCTTTCGGTCATCCTACGACCTTGATACCTCGCGATTGACTGGATGGGCTGGTTGCCAGAACTACACTTTGAAGTTGGGGTGCTGGAAATGTTGCCAGATTTTAGAAGATATCTAAATAAATGGGATTTGGTGAGGGGTCTCTGAATTGCAGTTTTTGATGAACAAAATTTCAATACTTTCTTGGAAATGCAGAGATGCCTTGTTAATGAATGGGGCAACTTTTTTGGTTTCTTTCCAAATGGGAATTGCAGAGGTGTCTTCAAGGGTTAGTGCAGATAAAGCTGTCTTTGGAAGACCATTGGAAACATCTTTTTTTGTGTTCACTAAGTCTTGCATTGATGCTTCAACATGTGCTTCCAATATACAATGAGAGACCAGTGGAAGTTGAAATGGGGATAGCATAAACTCTAGGGGTGTCCGTGTCCAAGGGTGAGACAGGATCTCTGTCTTTAAGCAGGCACATTATTGCAGAAGGGTTTGGTTTCACTTTGAGAGTGTAGCCCATAGTTTTGAAAAGTTTACCCATCTTATAAGAGAAGGATCCATGGAAAGGGATGGAACCAATGAATGGTGGTTTTTCCATTATTATTTGTGAGAGAGAAAACAGATTTTTTAAATGGGAATTTCGAGGAATTTTTCAATTGTAGAATGTGGGAACTGATGGGAATTCCTCCAAAGTTCCCATTTGAAAAATCTGTGGATTTCAATTTATGTACCATTTTTAAACATGTTTATAGATTTCTTTTTCCAAAAGAAAATAGATTCCAGTCACTTTTCCCAACAAATCGCAATGTGCCACTATCTTCTCAAATACTGATGGTTTTAAAACTTTAACTGAATTTTATACAGGTGACTTGAATTACTCACAAGAATAATTAAATGCAGAATTGAAACTGAGGTACCATAAGATCACCCGCAAAGAAGAGGAGCACTGGCCAAAGGATGCATTAAGTGCTTTAAAACTGTGCTACAGTAAGATGTTATCCAATATAAAAACACTGTTTCACATCCTAGGTACCTACCAGTGGCAACTTCAGAAAGTGAGCATTTGGTTTCAACACAGCATCTCTTAAAATCATATCTCTGTAATACCATATCAGAACTGAGACTCAGTGGCTTAGCATTACTTCACATTTATCAATAATACACACCAAAAGCTGAAAAAGTTTTAGATGAACTAGAAAAAAACCCTAGAAGGCTGGAAATACGACTCAAGTAATAGTAAGTAAAAGTAACATAAGAGTTGAATCAAATCCAAAAACATTTGTCGAAATGAGTGTCGTCAGCATCAGGGATTGTTAATCTCACTGTACAATGAAAAAAACACTATTATATAAATGCAGAATGTTTCACTAGAAGGTAAATTTTTATTTTGTTCTAGAATTACTTCTATCTTTTAACCATTTAACAGTAAGTAGTGTAATAATCTTGTTTCCTGCACAAATAAATAGCAAAATATAAGTGGTCAACCCAGGGCCATAGCTACTGGGTACTGGTAGGGCAGGAAGGATGGTTTCCTTTTCAGAATGGTCATACTAGGTATGTAAATTCATGCTTTGAAGGATGTAAATAGATCGTGTAAATAAATTTACTGAAAATTTTAACTGAAAAAGACAGTCATACACTTTAGTATTTCTTTTTTAAAGACTAGTTAATTGTGGGGATATGTGAAAGACAAAGTTTATTCATCCAAAGAGCAAAGTGTTGACGAACTGAAAACTCACACAGCTGCTGCAATTGCACCTGTTACAGAATCCACTCTGGCATGTACATTGGCTTTATGTACTTTGAGCAACAAAAGGTGCACATATTGAAGTTTATTAACTATATTAAAAAAAAAAAAAAAAAAAAACCTTCGAAGTAAATTTACAAGATCTGAAAAAAAATACGAAAAAATGCAATTCATGAGACTACCTTATAGGTTGTCTTATGTTATAAACGTGATTTTAATTACACTATACATAATATCTAAGGTATTTTACCTGATATTGTCAAAGTATTTCTCACGTTGTTTGCTCTGTGAGGCACGCGCTTCTGGCCCCGAGAGGTCTCTTATGTTACGGACTTTTGGTTAGTTATAAAAAATTTGCAGAAATAAAACAGTTAGGTTATATATTTTCAGTTCCACATTCATTTACTTGCACAGTCAAACGTTTAAAATTTACTATTAATTAAAAGATTTTAGTAGAAACATTTATACTCATCGGGTCAGGAGACGTCTCACACGTGGTTCATTGTTGTGGCGAGCGCTTTCGGCGGTACGTTTACCGCCATCTTCGGGCCATTATTTCTACACGAGCGTTCCTTGCCTGTGTGTGGTTTTGAAGTTGCCTGTTGGGAATCGATGGAAAGGTTTGTTGCCTGTATGTGTTAGGTGATTTGTTTCTAATGTGTCACCATCTACTGGATGAGTTGGTAGGTATCAGTCGTAAGTATAATTCATTTTTCATTTTTGTGTAGATATTTTTGGGCTATTATTATTTGTTTGTAGAAACAGGTGTATTATTTTTAGTCCTTTATTTAATGGTGGGATTTTTTGTAATGTTCTTTTTTTTTTTTTGTCTTTTTTTATGGATTTTTTTTTTATAAGTGAATTCCAGGCTGTATCTAGTGTGGTGGGGTCTTGTAAGTTGCATATTTTATCTTTTTTTTTTTTTTTGTTCAATTATAATGCTTTCAGAAATCCTTAATTCTTTTTCATTTGTGTGGGTGGTTAGTAATTTAATATTTTCAAAATCAGGATATTTTTTATGATTAATGCAGTGTTAGATAAGTGCAGTTTTTTCTTCTTTTTTGTTCGAGTTCTTTATATGTTGATGTAATCTTTTTATTAATCTATTTTTTGTGCCGCCAATGTAAGAGATGTCGTCCCCAGAACTCTGTGAAACAATAGGAATTCCATATACGCCTGCTGATTGTAGTATACTATTGTTATATTTTTTCCTTATAATGAAGTCACCAATATTCTGAACAGAATGATCAAAAATAATGTTGTGTTTCTTCATTAATCTTAAAATTTTTCCGCTTAGTCCTCTAATAAAAGGGAAAGAACCTGAAAATTTGTATTTCTTTTTTTGGGTTGTTTTGACTAGACTCTTTTAATTTCTTTTTGTATTCAAAATTCAGCTTTTTAACTGTTTTTGTGTCATATCCATATTGTTTGGTTGTGTTAATAATCCATTGGATTTCTTCTTCTCTGTATTTTCTATTTGAAAGAATGTGTGAAGGCTCATTTTACCCAATTCCTAACACAATTTACTTTATGAGTCTTTGGGTGTTCAGATTGAGATGGGATCATTATAGGTACATAGATAGTGGAACATTAATGTTCCACTATCTGGTATGTTTATGGCAAGTTTAGACGTTAAATAATTATTCACAAGTACCCCTGTACCAAAAGCCATAGACATTATCATTAAAGAGTTAAAAAATAAATCTCAATTTAATAATATACAATTACAAGAGTTATATAACATTTTAACCTATATTTCTAATAACAATTACTTTGAGTTTGACAAAAAAATTTATAGCCAAAAAGTAGGAGCCCCAATGGGATCCCCATTATCTTCTTTATTTTCAGAAATAATCATGTGTGATATTGAAAACAAAATTAAAAAATAACTACCAGACCCACCCATCATTTATTATAGGTACGTCAACGACATTTTTATTTTGTCTAAATTAAAACAAGAAGAACTTGAAATATTGAAGAATAAATTTACCACTTGTTATCCAGAAATTGAATTAACTTTAGAATTTGAACAAAATGAAAAACTTTCCTTCTTAGACATTGAAATAATAAAAAAAGACTTAAATTTAGAATACAGAGTTTTTAGAAAACCAACCTATGTACCTATAATGATCCCATATCAATTGGAACACCCAAAAACTCATAAAATAAATGGTATTAGGAATTGGGTAAAAAGAGCTTTCACACATTCCTCAAATAGAAAATACATAGAAGAAATCCAGTGGATTATTAACACAACCAAACAATTTGGACATGACACAAAAACTGTAAAAAAGCTGATTTTTGAATACAAGATGAAATTAAAAGAGTCTAGACAAAACACCCCAAAAAAGAAATACAAATTTTCAGGTTCTTTCCCTTTTATTAGAGGACTAAGTGGAAATTTTTTAGATTAATGAAGAAACACAACATTATTTTTGGACATTCAGCTCAGAATATTGGTGACTTAATGATAAAGAAAAAAAGTAACAATAATATACTACAATCAGCAGGCGTATATGAAATTCCTATTGTTTCACAGAGTTCTGAAGACCACATATCATACATTGGCAGCACAAAAAATAGATTAATAAAAAGATTACATCAACACATTAAAAACTGGAACAAGAAAGAAGAAAAAACAGCACTTATCCAACACTGTGTTAAACATAAACAATACCCTGATTTTGAAAATATGAAATTACTAACCACCCACACAAACGAAAAAGAATTAAGAATTTCCGAAAGTGTTATAATTGAACAAAAAAAGATAAAATATGCAACTTACAAGACCCCACCACACTAGAAACAGCCTGGAAATCACTTATAAAAAAAGAAAAAAATCCGTAAAAAAAAAAAAAAAAAAACCCAAAAAAGAACATTACGAAAAATTACACCAATAAACAAAGAGGAGAAAAAAACAAAACAACAACATACACCTGTTTTCTATGAACAAATAATAATAGCCCAAAAAAATTTACACAAAAGAATTATACTTATGACTGATACCTACCAACTCATCCAATAGGTGGCGACACATTAGAAACAAATCACCTAACACATAAAGACACACACTATACTTATGACTGATACCTACCAACTCATCCAGTAGATGGCGACACATTAGAAACAAATCACCTAACACATACAGGCAGCAAACCTTCCCATCGATTCCCGACAGGCAACTCCAGAACCACACACACGCGAGGAACGCTCGTGTAGAAATAATGGCCCGAAGACGGCGGTAAATGTACCGCAGAAAGCGCTCGCCACAACAATGAACCACGTGTGAGATGTCTCCTGACCCGATGAATATAAATCTTTCTACTAAAATCTTTTAATTAATAGTAAATATTAAACGTTTGACTGTGCAAGTAAATGAATGTGGAACTGAAAATATATAACCTAACTGTTTTATTTCTGCAAAATTTTATAACTAACCAAAAGTCCGTAACGTAAGAGACCTCTCGGGGCCAGGAGCACGTGCCTCACAGAGCAAACAACGTGAGAAATACTTTGACAATATCAGGTAAAATACCTTAGATATTATGTATAGTTTTCTGAAAAAATTTGTTCCTATATCAAATAGTTTTTTTAAATACATTTTTAAAATGTGTCAAGGACTTTTGGGACACCATGTAGTTCTCAAATAAAAAAAAAATGCAAATTCTTCATGTTATTATTTTACATAAAGATATAGAGATATGTGTGTAAAACCTTTTTTTTTTCTAAACTAAAATAGTTTAATCACTTATTTAGATTCAAAGAAAATTGAAAGTAAGACTTTATTAAAAGCAGTTTTGCCACTGCAAGGTGTTCTGACTCAGAAGTCAGCCTTGATCAGAATGACAAATATAACGTAATAAATATCACTGGGCCTGGAATGAAGTTATAACCAAGTTCTATCAGGTTTTAAACTCAAACATAATGAAATGTATTTTTTATTAGATTATATATAGTACCACAACACAAAATTTATAACATTCCTCATGAATGGACTTAAATCGCTTATCACCTTTATTAAACTAAATGCTTAAATATAAAATAACAGCTTAAAAACTTTTGCATTGAAAACATTTTCATAAGATTTGCTGCCAAAGGATCACTACAGTTATATTAAATCTACCATTTTCATAAGAAACCTCATACCTGGTCCTTCCTCTCTTTCTAAATCTGACAAATCATCTTCATCCAGTTCTTCAATGTCTTCCAGATCAATGTAATCATTCATTCTATGGTAATCCTCTATTGATGATATCAAGAAGGAAGTTAATAAACAAAATTTTTTTGTGCAATGTAACGGAAAAGTGTTTTAAATGCATCATGTGAGGAAATATTATTTTTTAAGTAATAATTTCTAACTGCAACACAATCCAACATTTTTAAATTTGGAAACCACAAAAAACTATATAAAATCAGTCATAAGAATGTAATAATAATAAACACCCAGATCCGTCTGTCTCTCTGGAACGCTTGACGTCACAGCAATGTCTGCATTGTTGAGCCATCATTTATCGAACAATTTGTGTGTGCTCTCGCGATGTCAAAAGGATTTCCTGCTATGTATAATAGCACGCGATCACTTTTAGATGTCAAGGTGATCGCGTGCTAATTTAAAAACATTGGATTATTAATGACTCAAGTTTTATTTTTCTGATCTATAAAATTGAAATTGAATTTTTAATATCACAGCAAGTTGAGTTTGCACGTGATCACATTGAGATGTCAAGGTGATCTTGCGCTAATTTAAAAACGTAGGATTATCAGTGACTTGAGTTCTATTTATATGATCTACAAAATTCTAATTAAAATCTTAATATCACGGCAAGTTGCATTTGTATATTAATTTAATTTAGCACAATTCGAATATTAATTTGCACGCATTAATTATTTTTTACTTTTTTAATTTAACTAACTTTCAGAGTTTGGTGCTGATTATATTAAACATTTTGCAAACTATCGATCTATCTAAATGCCATAACCTACAATAAAAACTGAAATCTTGAGATGTCAAAGTGAGCAAGATTGCATCTAAAAGCAGATGTCACCCCAATAGCACATTGTCGAGAATTTAGATAGTTCCGATTTGTAATACTGGATGTCACATTATTTTGTAGAAAAAGCTTTGTTATGAAGTTTCAAACTAACCATCGAATAGGACAGTCTAAAACAAGCCATGAAAGGAATAATGAGTGTGCCAGAGAAAAAGTAATTTAACGCAAAAGATCAAAGAAAAAGTTATTAAGGTAAGTTTACATGAAAACAACTTTTCGAGTTTAGTGCTGATTATATTACACATTTTGCAAAATATCGATCTATCTAAATGCTCTAATCTACAATTGTTAAACAAAAAATATTTTACACAGAATGTTATTTATCGCGAAGTCTTTTTAAAAACAGAAATAAATAGCATATAATTTTTAGTTCTAACATGAATGAGTTCTTAACTATATAAGTTTTTACTATGTTTCCTTACAGAAATCTGGCATCTATTTGATTTGTTTTTTTGCTTCAATTAAAAAATAAGATTTGTTATTTGTTAATCTGCTTCAATTAAAAATTTCACTCCATCACAGGATGGGCAACATCCCCTATATATTAATATTTATTTAAAGCTTAAAAACATCCATCCTAGGACAGGCTATACACTACTAATATTATTTCAATTTACTTCCGATATTGGAGGTTATTTTTTAACGTGCATTAATGCATTTGCATAATGCAGAAGCAGCCCGCGAGAACCACTGAAATGCCCAGCTGATAGGTCCGTGCTAGTCGGAGCAAAACGTACCCTAGATGACGGTAATGGATTATTACCGAAAGTACTCGGGTTATGAAAAATTATTGAAGTAAATAAGGAGACAGCAAAGGAAAAAAACTCATTTAGTGACGAGGCCAGATAAATACCAACGGGGAAAAAAAAAAAAAAGAAGTGGACCCGCACTAAATGAAAACCCCCCATGCCGCATCCACATAACGGAAATAAGAATTGAAAGCCAAGCCCCACGTGCGGTAAGTGTTAATCGAACTTTACCAACAAAAAGGGAAGTTCAAAAATGCAAATACTAATATTATAAGTAAATAAAGTAAAATGTCACACAATTTATTTTAAAACAAAATTTAATAATCATAAAAGGCTACTAAACAACTGTTGACATAATTCAAATTAAATATATAAATCTTGGGTTTCCAATAAATTTATGTAACACCAAACATCAGAATCAAAGACAACAGCAGAAATTTTCATATTACACTGGTGTGCAAAAATTAAGGACGAAGAGGAGAAATGAGCATTTTAGCGGAACGAGCAGGCAGAATGGACCATAAGACCACTCAGGAAATAGACTAGGGTACGGTAGGGCATGCGCATATATGCAGCATGACGTGGGGGGGGGAGTGTCGGAAGGGTATAAAGCACACAGGCGGTGTACACTCAGCAATTCGGTGAAAGCTATTGCACGGTGTACATCAGTTTGAACGACCTTGAGTTGCAGCCACCGTGTGATATGGCCAAAAGGCAATCCAGTAGAAGACATTTGTATGACTTTACCCGAGGTCGCGTCATTGGGAAGTTGGAAGAAGGTCGAAGTGTGACTAGTGTAGCCGAGGAGTTCGGGATCGCTCACAGCATCGTTTCACGAGCTTGGAGAGCATTTCAAACGACAGGAACAGCTGTCCGAGAGTTTAGCAGTGGTCGTCCATGAGCAACCACGGCGGCGGACGACCGGTATATTGTCCTACAGGCGAGAAGAGACAGACAGCAGACAGCGGGAGAAATCGCAAAGCACATGCAGCAGACAATTGGATGTCCGTTATCGCGTTTTACTGTGGCCAGGAGGCTGCACAAAGGTGGTCTATTTGCACAATGACCAGTACGGTGTGTGCCATTAACGCCTGCTCATTGGAGATGGCGGTTTCTGTGGTGCCAGGAACACAAGAACTGGACACATCAGCAATGGAGTCGAGTTCTCTTTACGGATGAGAGCCGACTTAGTCTGACGAGCAATTCTGGATGTATACACATCTGGAGAGAGCAGGGAACATGCAATCACACCTCCAACATCATCGAAAGGGACCGGTTTGGAAGGGGCGGAGTTCTTGTTTGGGGCAGTATCATGCTTGGTAGCCATACTGACCTCCACATCTTCCAAGGAGGTTCAGTCACTGGTGTATGCTATTGTACCGAGGTTCTCCTGCCTCACGTGCTTTTGTTTAGAGGTGCTGTGGGTCCTGAGTTCCTCTTCATGGACGACAACACTACACCTCATCGTACAGTGGCTGTCGCAGAACTGTTGGAGAGTGAAGAAATTCAATGCATGGATTGGCCCGCAAGGTCCCCGGACCTAAATCCAATCGAACACGTGTGGGACCTTCTCGGGAGACGCTTGGCAGCACTTCAGCAGCCGCCAGCAACGATTCCGCAGTTGCGATTGGCGCTACAAGAGGAATGGGCCGCGATGCCTCAACAGCTCCTTGGCAACTTCGTCCTCAGCATGGACAAACATTGTAAATCCTTCAACACAGTCAGGGGAGATCATATCCCCTAGTAAAGACTGGATTTTTTTGGAAGCCAGCTGCCTGTCCCATGGACGTTTCTGTCTTCTGTCCAGTTGTGCTCAAAGCTACCTTTTCAATAAAGTGCCTTTGTATCCTTTGGATTCCTTGTTTGGACGGTTTTGCTCACTTGTCCCATATTCTTACATCTCGGGGATCTTATGGTATGATTTGAGTCGATGTGGAGCACTTCTGCATGACGTTACATTCGAAAAACCGTCTTGTCCTTAATTTTTGCACGCCAGTGTATAATTATGTAGCATATTTCATAAACATAAATCCTAAAAAAATTGTTGAAGTGCATCATAGAAAAAGAAAATGGTCTCAGGTTTTTAAATTGATTTATGCCAAAATCAATAACAAAGCCTGAGATCATTTTACTTTTATGATAAGCATCATTAAAATTTTCACTAAGTAAAAAAAAAAAAAAAAACTTTACTGAAACCAAAACATCTGTGAGATATCATTCAAAGAAGGGATGAATCAGTTACTTCAAAAAGAAATAAACCATGTCACACTGAAACTTAATCACTAATAACAATTGATTCATAGACATCAATGGGAAACAAATCGCACCAGAAGAAATAATCACCCACAAACACATGGAAAGCATATACATATGTCATTATTGGCACAAAGGAGCTGTGTTTTTACTGTTTCCCATGTGTTCATGAAAATCAGCAGAGACAGTGGGTTATGATGCGGTTACATTTCAGAAAAAACTTGCTGTGAGCCTTGGATTTGTCAGGTAAGAAATGCTATTGGCTCAATTAAATTAGCCATAAGTCTGTAGTCAGGTATCATAATATCATTTGAAGAAGTTGGACTATTGTAAAAGTTTTTTTTTCTCATTTTGTACAAAAAAGAACCCCTATTTTTTTTCAAAAATAAGAATTGTTAATGTGCTTCTTCAGTTTTCAGTAACAACCCTTTCAAAAATTACTTTGGACTCTCCCTTTCAGCATTTTGGGTGTTGCTTTACCTGTAGGTTGTGAAGTAAAGAAACTTTGAGTATATAAGTCATTACATCAGGTTTTTTTTTTGTTTTTTTTTTTTTTTGCTGTTGTTTTAAAAAAGAAATAATAAAATGAAAAAAGGAAAGGGTTGTAAAATAAAGATAGCTAAAGTCAGCTTTCCAAAAGGATTTAATGAGCTCAGTACTTGTTTTTTTGGATCACAAATATCTTAAAATTATGGGGTTTTTCTAAGGAATAAAGATTTTTTTGTGTTTGTGCTCTATAACCTTGTCAAGGGTGTGAACCACCTCTCTTATCAGCAGAGTGCTTTGGGACTCATGTCTGGGTCAATGTACTACTAGATTCTTAGTAAATACATGACCCCCAGACATAGGTGTAGTAAGTCAATGTATTGCTAAATTCTTTACCATCCACTTTACTTAACTAAAAGTTTAAATTCCTGCAACCCCCCCCCCCCTTTTTTTTGCAGTGTTTACTCTTTTTTTTTTTTTTTGTATTATAATTTTTGCTTGTTTTGTTTGATAATTATTTTTTTTTGTTGGTAACAACATCTCTTAACAATAGTTTGCTTACATCAACACCAGTTAAATTTTATACATTTAATTTTCCGTCCAGTTTTTTAAATAATCATTCTAATTACATTTACAATACCTTATCATTAATTATTATCTTCATTTTCATTTTTTTACTCAAAACATTGCAATTCTTGGGAATTTTAATAAAAGAAGAGGAAAAGACACCATCGGTCCCTTTTCCAGTTCTTTATATATGTCTTTTTCAGTTCCTTACAGAAGTGGAAAATACGCCATGGGTATTGAAGATGCAATGGCTGTAAAAAAAGAGAAAATTGCTTGACAAATGCAAATGGATGAAGCTTGCATTTAGGTAATGAGCTCATAATTAAGAATATCATCTTTAGGCAGAAAAACATCTACAAATTTACTTAGCAGGAAGAGGATAGAAATAAAAAAAAAAAGAATAAATTATTGTGCAGTAATTGAAAAATCTTGAAGAGATGTGATTAAGAATATCTTATTTTTTATTATCATCATCACTGTTATTACATCACACATACCGGGTGATACAAAAGTCTTGCACATTTTGAAAACGTAATAACTCGCAGAGTTTTGAGAGTAGGGCAATGAGGTTTACGTAGAAATGATCAGAATGACATCGGGTTTTTTATGAAATCACATAAATTTTTACTCATTTTACTTACATTTTTTATTGCCAAATGGCGCCATAGGCGAACAGGTCTGGGATAGTGGATATAAAAGCAGCAGCTGGGAAGCAACCACAAGTCACAGTGGTCCGTGTCAGTATGCTGTCATTACCGGACAAAGCGCTCTTGTTGAAATTGTTCTATTGCAAAGCTAAATGTGCGAGTGCTGCGTTGAGAGCCTACTGGTCACTGAAAGGTGATCGCAGTGGGAAAGGACCGATGGAAAGTGCTGTGCTGCGGCGAATGGTGAAAAAATTCGAGGAAATGGGATCTTTGGCAGCACGCCCACGAAGCGGTAGACCACGAACACGTGCTGCTGCAGCAGAGACGATTACGCAAGAAATGGATGTGATTGCAATGTCATCCGCACATGGCCACCAGTGCTCCCCATGTTTCTCGGCAAACAGGCATTCCACACGGGACTGTATGGCGAACACTACGACATATTCTGCACAGATACCCGTACAAACTGCAAGCTGGCGATTACGTGCAGCATCAGGAGTTCACAGCATGTTTTTTTCGACAAATGGATGCCAATGAGAACTGGCTGATGAACGTTTTATGGACTGATGAGGCACACTTTTCCCTAAACGGAGCAGTAAACACGCACAACTGCTGCATTTGGGCCCTAGAACATCCCCGATCAGTCGTTAAAGCCCCACTTCATCAGCCGAAAGTGACAGTGTGGTGTGGATTCACGGCTTCCTTCATTATCGGTCCTTTTTTTTTTAAGAGGTCCGTGGCACCTCCTTTGAAACCGTTTCAGTGACAGGTGCACGTTATGCGAACATGTTACGAACGTACGTTATCCCTTGCTTGCAAGAGCCGGATGCAGTGGATCTGTGCACATTTATGCAGGATGGAGCACCACCCCACATCGCACGTTCCGTTAAGCAACTGCTGCAAGAGACGTTTGGCGCAAATCGTGTGTTGAGCCGACATTTTCCGAAGGCCTGGTCTCCTCAGTCACCAGACCTGACACCCTGCAATTTCTGGCTCTGTGGTTACCTAAAATCACAAGTGTACAGATGTCGCCTCACTACATTGGTCATGCTAAAAGATGCCATTTGACACCATGTGGCAGCTATACCACCGGACATGCTCTTCAATGCCATCCATGGTGTTTTCTCTCATCTGCAAGCAGTGCTGGAACACGACGGCCATCACATTGAACACCTGGTACAATGAGGTGTCTAACCTGGTACAATCAGGTGTCTATTTTTCTCGACACTTCCAACTTTTGGTTGCTGCTCCATCTAGTGATGAAAAATGTAAGTAAAATGAGTAAAAATTTATGTGATTTCATAAAAAACCCTACGTTGCCCTACTCTCAAAACTCCACGAGTTATTACGTTTTCAAAATGTGCAATACTTTTGGATCACCCGGTATATACCAATATGGTGTTGAGACACTATCTTGGCATATATAATTAAAAACAAATCTGATTTGCAGCAAATATTTTTTTTTGTCCGTCGCACGATTTTCTGCATCAAACTCTGAAGGATTTCTTCCTGGTTATTTATAGATTTTACACCTTCTGTCTACCTTGTTCCAGGTCTTACCACACAATGATATATTTGCACAGGCAGTAGTTCTTCTCCTGTTTGACATACCATCCAAATCACATCAAAATGTTCACATTAAGTTTTTGTGCTGAAGAAACACCCAGCTTCATTTTAACATCTGAAGTACTAATCTTGTTTTGCAACTGAATCCACCTATTTCACTCTGATATTCTTCTCATAACTCTTATTTCAGCTTTCATAATATGCTAAACAGGCCTTTACTTTTCACTCAACTCTTACATCCATAAAAGTGGTACAGCTTAAATAGTGTAGTGCATTATGGCAAATTTAATTCTCTGGACAACCCTTTTTTAGTGACAATCCTTTTACACTTCTAATAAGAATCTACCCAACTTTGGTGCTTTTGCTGTCTAATTTCTTACTAAGCTTTCCAGTCTCTTCTATAATCACACTCAATTAACATGTATCACTCGTTAAAACATATCTCCTGTACTAAACATTTAATAACTTTTACATTTTACCTTAGAGCCATTAATTTAGACTTTCACATATTTAACTTAATCATAAATGTTGTGCATGCTTTTCTCAGATGACTGAGCTTCTACTGTCCCTTGTTTCCTCTTTGAAATCAGAAAGGCATCAGCATACAGTTGATTGTTGATATCTGAGCATACACTATATTGACAAAAGTCACGGGACATCTAGAAGAGAAACACAACATAGTATTTATTGACATACATTAGTAAAGTGTCGGCCCAGTTTTGGCCTTAATGCATGCACTGACCCTTTGAGACAGGCTTTCGACAAGGTTTTGGAACACAGCGATAGGTATATGCTTCCATTCAGTACATAATGCTGCCGTTAACTGTTGCTTAGCAGTAGGCCTTGGTTCCAAACTTCTTATGCGGCGCTCTAATTCATTCCATAGGTGCTCTATGGGATTAAAATCAGGGCTCTGTGCTGGCCAGTCCACACACGATACGGAATTATCATCAAACCATGCCGTAACAGTCCTTGCTGTATGGCTCGGTACATTATCATGCTGGTACCAACAAGGCTCGGTTCCATAGTATTGCCGCAGAGTTGGTACGGCATAATTGTCCAGAACATTGAGGTAGATGTGCTTGTTAACAGGTTTGTCCACGATAACCAATGGGCTGGGACCATACCACGAAAAACACCCCCACAGGAGTATATTGCCAGCTCCAAACTTGACCATAGAAACAGTATACTGTGGTAAATAGCATTTCCCCGGCTGCCGCCATACCCACACACTGCCATTAGATGGATGGATCATGTATCTGGATTCATCAGTCCATAGGACTCGTTTCCATTGATCTACGGTCACAATATATGTTCTTTACACCATGCTAAATGACGACTAGCATTCCGAGTGGAGATGAAAGGCTTATGAGCAGTTGCATGACCATTGTAACCCATGGAATGAAGTTCTCTGCAAAAGGTATGTGTACATACCAAGGTTCCAGCATTTTTACTCACCTGTACACTGAGGTCTTGTACAGTACTCCGTCGATTAGCTGTAATGACACTCCTGAGAATTTGACATCGTATATCTCTGATTTTCTTTAGTCTGCTGGTACGTTTTGCTGCTTCAGGCACGCCATGTGTCTTCCACTTATTCGGTACATCCAAAACAGTTGACTTGGGTGTGTTTAAACGCTTCTCGGTTTCTCTTATGGACAACCCACTAATATAACTTCCTTTCTCAAAGTCAGTTCTCTACCGCCACGACATTTTCACTCACCTCACAGTGCGATATGATCGCGGTCAGCTGCAGGCCTGTTTTTATACCGTTTTCAGCTGTATTGCACATCTTAACAACACAGCGGATCCGTTCATTTGCTTTTGAAGGGGTGTCCGGTGACTTTTGTCAAGATAGTATATGTTTCAGCATATGATATGAAGATTATTTCATTCAGATTACCCATACAGATCTCAAACAGAAGTAGTGACAGCTTACATTTATAAAGCTGCCTGAGAATATGTACATATCATTTTGGAATCCTCTGCCCCTTCTGAAGATGACTAGGGGATTCACTCAACTGTTTTTCACCACCTTTTCTGTAGCAATCTTGAAGTGATTTTTATTCAGCAATCATGCTTGACTTCTGTAGCAAAAAAATAAAATGAAATAAAAACAGGCATATACCTACATAAAAGTATTTTATAGTCCAAGACTTAGTGCATGCTGATTAAACAGTAGACATGTTTTAACAACAATTACATAACAGAATTTTTTGGATTACCTAAAGAATTTGTTCATTATTATTATCTTTTCATTTGAATAACCATAACAATGTAAAGTTATGTCAATAAATCATTGTATTTCATGTATATTCTAATATGAATTTAAACTAGCAAGCTCCGAGATGCTTATTACAGTGATACTTTTAGCAGTAGAGAACTCAAAACTTACCTAAGGAAACTTTTGGTCCACCAAACATGTGCATGTCATCTCCACCATAGTCTCCATCATTGTATGTGAAACTGGCACTACTATCATCAGAATCTCTGTTGCCATATAGGACTTGAGACTGGAACTCAAAAAGCTCTTCTCCTAAATAACATATCAAAGCATAATATGAGAAGTAATACCATCAGTATCTCATCATTAAATCCAACATAAGATACATTTAAGATGTGATTTTTGCCATGCATATAGCTTTGTCACAATAGGTTCAACATTTTGATTTTAAAGTACTGTGATGTTTCTCTATATATAAGTTATTTATTTCTCTAATAATTACTATTGAATGCTATTGTAAATAAATTCGGTAAAACAGAAACTTATAGAGGTTATTATTAAAGAAAATTTGACCATCAACATTTTTTTAATAATAACCTCTATAAGACCCGTAAAAAAGTTAATTCCACAGTACAATATGAATAGAGGTGTCATAAATTCATTTATAACTAGGAAGAAACTTATTGTCAAAATATTATGTTGAACTATCTATGTCTTTTAGTTGTGATGAAAATATTCATAATAACACAGTTCTTTATGTGTGCATACATATGTGTACATTAAGCTGTTCTCTGATATTCAGAGGTTAGCTCCTCAAAGAAAGACCATCTGACAAATAAATATTTAACAGATAATACAAACCAGCAGATAAACTTTTAACTGATTATTTACTTACTGTTGCCGTATCAAACTTCTCCATTTACAGCGATCTTGACACACAACACGGGCTTCAGTGGCATCCATCGCATGACATACACAAGACCTTCTATACTTCATACTCATAATATTTTTCTCATGCAGACACTCCTGAATCTGATCCTCTGATGACTTCCTTGGCCTTCCTCTGCCTTTCCTTCTTGCCACTTGGGCTAAAAAGACTTTCTTAGTAAGCATCTCATCACTCATTCTTTCAACATGGCCAAATCACTGAAGCATATTAGTCTCCACCTTGCTAACAACATTTTGCTTCACATTACACAACTGCAACACATCTTCATTCCTCACACAATCAGAACATGTCTTGCCACAAACCCCCGTAAATAATGCATTTCTCCGGCACACAAACGACTTCTATGTTTCTTCTGTAGTACCCAGGTTTCACTGCCATAAATCAGAGTAGGAAAAATTACACTTTCATACACAGTCATTCGGGACTCTTTAGAGAACCCATCATTCCTGTGAAAACCTCATAAAGTAGCTATGACTTTCAATTTCGCCATCTAATCTGTTCTCTCTGTCAAACATGCTTCTTAAATACACAAACCCATTCACCTGGTCAATCACTGTGCCATTTAGACTTATATTACATTCAGTACTACCAGTTCCTCTCTCAAAAACCATAACTTTAGTTTATCCCTTATTTATACTCAGTTTGAATTTCATACAAACTTCGTAGATCCGGGACAACATACTCTGCAACTCACTTTTGCTCTCTGCCAACAGGACAGTGTCATCAGCATACAGCAATCTGCACACACGTGTATTACCAAGACATAAACCAGTATTGTCCATCTTGGCATCACGCATGCATGCATCCATAAATATATTAAACAGCCATGGTGACATTACACAACCTTGTCTAACTCCTGCACCAATGGAAAACCATTTAGATAAAACACCATTCACTCGTACACAAGCTCTACTGCCAGCATACATGGCTTTCACACTATTAAGTAGATTCCCAGTAACACCATATTCATTCAACACCTTCGACAGAAGTATCCTATTTATTTGGTCATATGCTTTCTCTAAACCTATGAAGGCAGTAAACACTTTCTTACCAATAGCCAGATACTTTTCAATAATCATGTGTAGTGCAAAAATTTGGTTAGTGCAGCCTTTACCAGGCATAAAACCACGCTGAGTATCCCACACTTTCTCTGATGTAAGACCTCGTACCTTTTCAATAATGACCTTACCAACCACTTTCTCTGGCACACTCAGTAAGCTAATACCACAATAGTTCTTGCAGTCAGCCTGATCACCATTTCCCTTATACAAGGGAATAAATGATAGCATTCCTCCAGTCCCGAGGTACCATTCCCAACTCCCAGCACAACTGGCAGATTTCAGTTAACCAGTCAATTACAGAGTCACCACCATTTCTTATATCTAAAGTCACCACCGTTTTTTATATGTGTAAGGGGTGAACTTCATCCAGTTAAATATTCTAAAACTCTGATAATCAAAATTGAGCCTTTACAAGACTCCTAAAAAATTGTTTTCTGTTGAAATCCTCATTATATTGCATAAAAAAACCTAAAAGATATCATCATAATTTAAATAGCCTTAATTCACTTTACATTCCCATTTACTGCTTCATTGGAGAAGACTAGAAGCTACACCTTGCAAGGGCCAATACATCACTGATATACATTAGCATAATCTTTATCTTGAAGGCATATTGTTTAGAGTTTACTTCACTTTATGCTATAGACACAATACAGTGTCAGAATGTGTTGTAAAATATCTTCTATTCTTCTTGTTTTTATATTTTTTCCCTGAATAAATTGCTTTGAATTATAAGTTAATAATGATACTGCAGCCATGAATACACTGTTGGCCACCCAAAATGCAACACCAAGAAGGAAGCATCCGATTGGCCTGAAATTCGCAGCATGCGTAGCCTGTTAGAGGCAGTGGCGGCCCGTCAGATGAGGCAAGTGAGGCGCCGCCTCACCTGAAATTCCGCAGAATGAGAAGTGAAAAAAAAAACTTCGGTCAGTAGCAAAGATATAAGAACTTTGCAGGATAAATGAAACACTGAAATTCACATTGTGATCCATGAATTAGGTTAAAGAAAGGCTTTCAAGAAGAGGAATGAATCATTATTTTTGCAAAGCAGCTGCATGTTTTAAGCGCTTAGAGGCGACCGGCTGAATCGTCTCGATGAGAAGCATGTTTTGAGAACTGGGGATCAGAGAAGAGCCCTACAGAGTGAACCCCCCACCCCCACGGTCCGAGGTCTACCTAAGGAGGTGCCAGACTTCCAGTAAGAGAAAGGAAATTTCTGAGGCGACACTCCATTTCGCTTAAACTGGAATCGCATCTCTGCTGTTATTGGAGAACCCAAGGATTGTGTATCCAATGGGCGCGGGAAAATGAGCAGATGACCTTGGTAAAAAGTGGTTTTACAGGCGATGACGCCGTTCGCCTCTAGACGCTTTGGAGTACGATGATTTCTACGTAGCTTTAACTATTCGTCAGAGTGTATTTGAGTCTAACTTTTTGTAGTGTGTTTTCAATCCTCTCTTCTGCGGGTGTTGGCTAGTTCATAGTAATGTTGAGTTTTTCTTCTTTTTATTTTGTTACTGTTACTAAACAGCATATTTTGATTTTGGTTGGAAAATATGAATGGCCCAACAAACGACGTGATTTGTGTTCTGGAAGAAATTCCTTTTAAACACTGGAAAGATTATGATAAAAGGGATGTTCTCATATCTGGAAGACCGACACCTATAATAAGTTCAATATCTAAAGATAAGAAGTGCGGCAAATCGTTTTTTAGGTCTTTCAATAAATCATGGTACGAGATTTCCACCTGGCTTTCTGGTAGCTATTACAAGCAAACTCTCTTTTGCTGGCTATGCTTACTTTTGAGCAATAAGAAAAATGTGTGGAATACAACGGGTTATTTTGATCTGAAAAACTTTTCTCGTAGTGCAAAATTGCACGAAAGCTCTAAAGAGCATATAACTAATCACGTAGGTCTGAAACGAATGGAAAAAAATATAAACACTATTTCTGATATGCTCAAAGAAAATGCTGCTCTTCATAAAGCTAAGTTTAATGAAAAGGTCAGACTAAATAGGCTTTTTATGGAACATATAATCGATTTAGTTGTCGTCCTAAGCAAGCAAGAACTGCCTTTTCGAGGACATGATGAATCTATTTCCTCATTAAATGAAGGTAATTTCAAGGAGATGTTCCATTTGCTACTTCGTAGGAGCACCCCAGAATTAAAAGCACATTCTGAAGAAATACGAAGCTTATTTTCTGGACAATCTAAAACGATACAGAATGATTTACTGGAGTGTATTCATGAATATATAAACGAATGTGTTAAAAGCAAAATTAATGAGTCAATTTTTTTTCAGTGCAAGTTGATGATACAACTGATATTACTCAAAAAACACAGTGTTCAATAATTGTCAGATACATATTGGACTCAAATTGTGAAGTAGTTGAGCGCTTCCTTGGTTTTTATGATATCAGCACTGACAGGACTGCTGTGGCACTGTATGATCTGCTAGCATCGGTTTTGGAGGAGTTTGATTTTAAATCAAAGTTAGTAGGCCAGTGTTATGATGGTGTAAGCGTTATGGCTGGAGAGTTGAGCGGTCTGCAGAAAAGAGTCAAGCTAGAAGCCCCGAAAGCTTTGTTTACCCACTGTTTCGCCCACCGCCTTAACCTTGTCCTACAACAGGGGTGCAAAAGTATTGTAAAATGTCGCATATATTTCGCAACTGTATCCAGCATGCCCTCATTTTTTCATAAATCTGCCAAGAGAACCCACGTAGCAGATTCAGTTGTTGGGAAACGGATTCCTCAAATAGCGGAAACACGTTGGGCATCACGTTCGCAAATTATGCGTTTAATTGTAAGCGAATGGGGCAAATTAAATAATGTGTTTGAAAACATAATGAATGACCCGGAATCAACGGAGCCATAGGATATTTGAAAAATTTCACTAATTTTGAATTTGCTTTTTTATCACTGATTTTTCATGACATTTTTGGAATTACGGATGTACTGTTTGATGTTTTACAAAAAAAGACTTTAGATATCAGTTATTGCCAAAGACAAATTAAACAATGTTGCGAACGAATAAATAAGAAAAGGAATGTAACCACTTACTTGAAACATTTCAGTGAAGCAATTAGTTTGAGTGGAGGTCCTAAATGTTGCCAAAAGAAACATTTGACTGAAGAAGAAGTGGAAAACTATTACAAAATTTTGTTTTACGAAATCGTTGACAGCATAATAGTCCAAATAAATACCAGATTTGAAGATATGGGAAAGCTCGAGTTTCTGCAGCTGGTTGACAGCTCAAAATACCATAGTTATTCAGAGTCATTTCCATCCAGTGCCCTTAACACTCTCAAAAAAATTTATCCAAACATTTTTACAGACACACAACGACTAAAAAACGAATTAATTTTTTTATATAATGATCACAACTTCAGGGAACTCAGTGTTCAGAAAACCTTGAAAACAATGAAAGAAAACGAGCTGAAAGATGTGTTACCAGAAGCCTACAAATTATTTTCTCTTGTATTGACACTGGCATCAACAAGTTCTTCTGCTGAAAGGAGTTTTTCTTGTTTGAAGAGAATTAAGACTTACCTCCGTAATACAACGGCACAAGATCGTTTGTCTTCACTCGCTAAAATTTCAATCGAGAAAGAATTGCTGAACCATCTAATGTCCACTCAACCATTTTATGATCTGATCATAGAAAAATTTGCAGCCAAAAAGGATCACAGAATTGAACTTATTTATAAAACATAAACTGAAAGCATTCTGTTCGAGACCAAAGCAAATTAATATCGTATTCCTCTGTTTTTAATTCCAGGTTTAAATTACCTAATACTTTTTTTATATAGAAATGTGCTTCTTTAAGTTGACTTCTCCTGTACATAGTTATCACGAGATTAGACTTCAGTTTGTGACCCGTGCTAAATGCACCTTCACTAATATGCCAATCGAACTGTGACTTTTATTCAAGCTCAAGAAACATTTCGCGAGAAAACAATTTCTATTCAAATGATTTACTTTGAATTTTTTAAGAAGTGGATCTCCGACTGGCGTTGGGATGTGAGTGACGCATTGACTAGCTAAAGAAACCTCACAAATTGCGTATTTTCGCTCAAGTGTATTACATAAAAGAATACAGGTGAAATATTTCTTTCTTTGTTGTAAAATTATCGAATAATTGTTTTCATAAAAATATTGTTGCAAAAGTAGCGTATATTACACACACACACACATACATATATACAGTGGTATATGCACATTTTCCCTCTAATATTTTTGGATTTTTTCGTGAAGAAAGACTCCCCACGCCGTGTTTCATATATTTCTATAATTTTATTCCATTTCTGTTGAATAATATTTGTATATAAGGGCAAAATGGCATGGGCTGAAGCCCTAAGGGATGGGGTTTACAGCTGTTTATAACAAGGCGCCTACCCGGGACCAATGGCTTAACGAGACTTCCGAATCTCAGCGGATTTTAATGATTCAGCCGACTCGAACCCAGGACTTCAAAGATATCCGATGGGTGATACTGCCTTTGATATGAAACTTTTTGAGGGGGGTGGGTGGTTCTGCACTTCTGCTGTATAACTGTGTATAAGTACATGTAACAATTTGGGGGGGGGGCGCTTCGACAAATATTTTTCTATTGGTTCGTACGCACATCTTGAACATTAATACAAAGCGAAGCTAATTTAATAAAATGAAGAAAATGCAATAAATTATAGTTGTTTTAATAAACATTTAATAAAGCAACTTCTTTGGCCGCTTTGCTTTACTTTCTCTTCTATTATCAAGAAATTACATTGATATTATGTATCAATGTAATTTATTTGTATTACATTGTAAGTTATGTAAAAATCAATGAATTTAAATAGGGAAATTATCTATAAAACGTACTTAGAAAAAGCTAACTGTCTCGCCTACTTAGGGGTGCAAACCACGACACCCCCCCGGCTATGCCACTGATATATATATATATGTTCGTATAACGTTATACGAATTTATATATTTTTCAATAACATATGTTTTACTGTTTTACATTTACATCAAGACCGTTCGCCTCACCAGCATTTTACACCACGAGCCGCCACTGGTTAGAGGACACGCAAACAATTAACATTGCAGGGCATATGCAAATCATGTGCGCCCAGCACGCCACCAAGAAGCACTATAAGAAGGGTGCACAGAAGGCGGGATGTAAGTAGTGGAAGTGTGTTGTGCTGCCGGATCTGTGCGTGGGAAGCTTCCTAATGCCTCGTCGCAGAATACGGCAGTCATTCCAGCACGTTTCGGAGTTCGACAGAGGACGACGAATAGTGGCTTATCGCGACAGAGGTTTATCGTACCGAGACATCGGCTCCCGTGTGGGACGACATTCAGCCACAGTGAGGCGAATATGGATTCGGTGGGTGCAGGAGGGACGGACGGACTGACGTAAGCGATTGCCGCAGAGGCGGCACACCACCGAACTAGAAGACCGACATGTTGTGCGGCGGGCATTGACGCCTCGCACCACCACATCACGAACGTTAGCGCAGGAATTAGGGTGTGTCACGCAACAACCTGTGTTAGCATGTACTGTTCAATGTCGTCTGCAAGAGCAGGGATTTGTTGCACGGCGCCCATTGCTCCGATTACCATTGACGTTACATCACCGGTGAGTGCGGCAGCAGTGGGCTGTTGATCGCCGCACCTGGACTACGGAATGGCACGACATTGTCTTCTCCGACGAATCCCGCTTCTGCCTGCAACACCATGATGGTCAGATCCGCGTGTGGCGGCACTACGGCGAGAGACTGTATGAGGCCTGCATTATGCATCGCCATACCGGTCCATTGCCTGGCGTTATGGTTTGGGGCGCAATTGGATATGACACCCGCTCCCCTCTGGTACGCATCGCTGGTACACTCAACAGCCGCCGCACCACCTCCAACGTTTTGGAGCCTGTAGTCCTCCCTTGCCTGCAGGACCTGCCAGCGGCCACGTTTCAACAGGACAATGCGCACCCGCACGTGGTACGCATCGTGCAACAATTCTTCACGGCCCATCAGGTGTCACTGCTGCCGTGGCCCGCCTGTTCTCCCGATATGTCGCCCGTCGAACACGTCTGGTCGCTGATCGGCAACCGATTGGCCCGGCAAGCACCGCCCGCGGCTACGTCTGATGAATTGTGGCAACGTGTGGAAGCAGCTTGGACCGACATACCCCAAGCCCACATACAAAGCCTCTTTCGTTCGATACCGCGGCGTGTAGCGGCCGTTATTGCCAGCCATGGGGGCCACACGAACTATTGATGCCTGCTTGTTCCGCAAGTCGCACGAGCCTGTAAACTCAATCGTTTCATCTTTGTATCTGTTGTTATGTGTTTAGTAAATCTGGCTTTGCTATCTTGTGTCCTTCTTGGTGTTGCATTTTGGGTGGCCAGCAGTGTATATATTGGTAGTGCAGCCATTCCCATTTTTTTAATGCAAATATTGTGCAATGTGTTTTTTTTTCATCATTTTTGTTGATTCAAAATTTTAACAATTTCAATTTTTTTTTGTGCAATATTGCATGAGGAATGTGCTTGGTTTTCAGTTGTTCTATTTCTCTATGATATGATTTAATCTGAAAATAGGACTCCTTCCTGCTTAATCTACATATTTTTCTTGTTTTGGATGTTTATATTTTCTTTCTACCAAAATGATATATTCACTAGATTCACCAAAAGGTTTTAGTAAACACTTTCTGTAACGAGCCCTTTTGATTTTTGTTAAATGTGCTTTGTATTTGTTCTTTCTGGCAGAATTTTGATGAAAAAAACATGGATACACTGACATTGTGTTGTTTTTGAAGAGTGATCCTATTGGCTGAAATGATATAGATCAATTTTAGAGATTTTAAGAACTATAATTTTATTTTCAGGTTTGGGTGCAAAATTGGACAGCATGTCCTGACATGTCGTCAAAACAAATTTTCCTAATTTCTTTGACTTTGCAGATATGGCAAATCACCTTTATGATATGACTAGCTGTAAAGCCCATTGAGATAAGAATACAACAGGTTCTAGATATCACTTATTGCTATTCAAGTTGTTCATTAATGACAATGGAAAATATCTTTGTACACGATATTTTTTTTTAATATCTTTTCGAAATCTGGAAGTAGTTTTCCTTGTTCTTGCCCAGGGACTACTTTAACTGTGACATCATCGAACCGTCGAACTCTTGACAATGCAACATAAAGTTGTCCATGGCTAAACACTGGTTCAAGAAGGTAGATTACCTACTTTCTCCAGTGTTTGACTTTGAGACTTATTAATGGTCATAGCAAAGGTGAGTTTTATAGGGAATTGTCATCGTCTTAATGTGAATGGGAGGTCTATCAGTAGGTGCGAGGTCAATTTGTGGAATGAAACAGTTAAACCACATGCTAAGCCTCTGAGTACTTCTGCAATGATCAAATTGGGTTTTAGTTCTTTAATTCCATTGCATAAACCAATGTCTTGTTTCATTGCATAAACCTCGTTGTGTATTGAGGTTTCTCAGGAGCATGATAATAGCTCCAATCTTCAACTTGAGTCTGTGAAGTGGCATTCCTGATGAAGTTTGCTCATTTAAAAACTCTATAGGATAATACTGTTCAGTATTTTCTTCACCATCAGCATCAATTGAATCATAGCTTAATGTCTGATGTGCTTGCTGTGCCCTCTAAGAGACCATGAACATTCTCATTTAATTTGTCAACACTGGAGTTTTTGGGACACAGAATGGCTTTCTTTGTAAATGTTTTAAAATCAGAAATTTTCAAGTTCTCATGTGTGCAAATTCTTCTCAAAAATGGGATTTATATTTTTCAAACAATTCTTGTGCATTGGCTGGTGAAACAAAGATAAGAATGTATGCAAATAAATCTTGTTGTTGTCGAGGCATGCTGCAAACTGATGCTTCATCAAAGGTTTTCTCCCATATTTCATCATTCTTAATTAAATCTTTCTGCAATGCACCTTCTTGGAAGGTATCATATGGAATTCCATTGACTGTTCTTAAATCTGTAATGCTTTTCACTCTAGACACATAAAGTAGCAGTAGTCTCAAACAGTATCTTTCTGGATCAGAGCCAAGGTTGACTGAATACATTCTTCCAATCACATTATCTCCACCACGTTTTCGTTGGACCCATTGTCTTTCTTTTTATTGAACACATAATGTCTTGGCATGTCACTATATGAAATGGATTGCACACCTTCATTGCCCTCATTTAGTTTGAACCATGCTGTCAGCATTGTATCTCTCTGAGCATTATGAACAACTGCCTTTTAATCATTGTTTAAACGCTCCGGATTAAAGGTAATGTTCTGTTCTTCAGGAAGGTGAACAGGTAATCTAACTATTGTATGAGATTTCTGATGCATATCATAACCAAGTATTTGCCACATTGCCTCAGGTACGCTAATGTATCAGGAATCAACATTACTTTTTACTTCGTCGTATTTGGTGTTGTGCTCTGTTACTTGCACATTTTCACAGTCATGACCTTTGTATACGTACTTGAAAAGGTATTTCACGCTTTTCACAGTAGCGCACACCTCAACATTAATGTTGCAATTGTACTTTAACAAAAGATACGGATTATAAGGGACAATCCAGCTGTTATCAATAATTTTATCACGTACAGTTGTGGTTGCACCATTCTTTTTACGGTGATATAAAGGATACCCACCTTTGTTAGCTACTGTTTTATTTTGGAAAGACTTTGGAAATTGCTTGGTACATTTGCCATCTTCCATACAGGGTGAATTGTGATTATTTCACCACACGGGCCATGAACCATGTGTTTCGCAACAGTTACATGTAAAACTGCTAAATGCTCTTTATCTAGTAGTTCTGCCGATATAATTTGGTTAGTTTTCTCAGGAAATGTTGGTTTGTCCTCTTTTTTCAAAATAAAGAGCATATGAGAATGGGGAAGCCCTTTTTTTTGGAATTCAATTACATGAACTTTGGCCACCAGAACTCCAAAAATATGCCATTTGGTTATATTATCCATTAATTCTTTCAACTTTAATTGGAAGACTCTTACAACTAAATCTGGACAGTTTTTGACAGATTGACCGTTCAAGTTTTCAGTAATTTCTTCCCATTTCAGGTTGCAAGTCATAGTAAGGAAAAGATCAAGCTTGACATACTTTCTGACTATCGCCATTGCATCCTGATAATTTTGCACCATATTTCGTGGACTACCTTGAAATGAAAATGACAAAATAAGAGTTTTTCCAGGAAGAAACTCATCATCTCCAGCATTCTGAATTTGGTCCACCAGACCTTTATACTTTTCGACACTTAACTGAGACTGATTTTGTCATATGTAATTCAGTGTATTAGCTTCCTTTTTAACATACGCATCGACATTGTATTGCTGCGTAAGCTTTCCTTTGCTTAATAATGGATTAAATTCGTCATGGATCGAAAGACGAGGTTGATAGTATTGCATTTGTGTAACCCTTGACCATGGCTTTGTACATTGGTTAACAACACTTAGTAAAGATGTTGGTCTATGTTGTAATGGAATGTCAGTTGAACTTGTGACATAACGCATCTCTGACGTCACGTTAGTTAGAATGATTTGGATAAGATTACGTCACATTAGAATGATTTAGATCAGATGATGTCACACCAGATGCTGTTTTCTTTGTTGCTATGACAACAAAACAAAGCGATGTACGCGTGAACTGTGCATGTGTAGGTAACGACGTCACCTGCATGAAAACATGAAAAGCTCAGCATGACATCACAAACATTTGTTTCTCGGTTGTTGGTATGACGACTTAAAAAGTGATCCAGAGTCGTCGGCAACTTGGCCTTTTATATATAAGGATAATAGCTCCTAGGGTCCACACAAGCGACAGTTACAAGTCTCCTGACTACAATTTCAAATAATTAGAAGTTAATATTGGGAATTAAAATGATTTATCTACATCAACATGAAACTATGAACAAAATTTTTGCTTTATTTTTAATTCAAGAGGAGAATAGTGGAAAAGATTTGGTATTCTTCATACAGCAGGCAAAGGAGGCGATCCTATCAAGGAAAAGGTGACATGTGTTCCACTACTTTTTGTTGGCTTATTTCTGGTCCTCATGGGAAATTAATTTTATTCTGCGCACTAGGCAAAAATACAGGAAAACTCAGTCTCACATTCTCAAAAATGAAGGTTGCTGCAACTTTAACTCTGAATAGGCTGATTCAATACTCTTTGCTTAGATTTTTACTAGTCTTTGATGACTGAGTTGAATATTTCATTCATTATTCCAATAGGCAATTCATTGTACAGGGTGTATAACTTCTCAGTGTACTCCAGAGGTTAGTGGCATATCTTGGGTCCGAGACCTGGACTATCTCCCCCGCCCCTCCCCCAAGTACTGTTTTTTTTTAATTGCGAAGTTTAATTTTTAATTGTTAAGTAATAGAAGTAACTTTTTTTCTAAATTTTAGGTACATGCCATTGGTAACATGATACTAAATAATTATGAGGATTCGGATTTGAACACTTATTTGTACATGAACTCCATTCTTCTGAATACTTTGTTTGTACATGAACTTCATCCTTCTTCTCCTTTTGTGTGAACTTGAGTGCTACGTTTTCATAAAATGTTTCTTCCGAATACTTTTTCATATTTAAAAATAATGTGTTTCTCTATTGACAAAGCAGCCAAGTTTTTTTAATATAAATGTCCTTGTGTGGCTCTAAGATATATCTTGATTCTTTTTAATGCTGAAAAACTTATTTCGGCAGTTGCAGTTGCTGATGGAAAGTTTAATATGAGGTCAGCTAATTTGTAAACCTCACTAAACACTATGTCCAATTTATTCAACTTTATGTAACACGTAATGTCTCTTACTGATTTGTTTTTTGTATTCATCAAAAGAATAAAACACCTTCAGTTCATTTTTTGGTCGAGCTGTATCAAAATTTGAAGCTTAGAGTTTTATAAGATCTGACAGTAAATATTCAGGAAAGCTTTCACAAACTTTATCAAAACAGTTTGAATCCAACAAAGCCACGAATTTAAGATATACTATCTCTGATTTTAATTCATTGACACTTCACAAAAACTGAAACTCTTGCGAAACACTTATGGGCAGGAGTATGCGAGTGACTGATATAGTCTAACTCTTCGTTTTTCTGAGTGAACTGTTTCCCAAAGCAATGGCCTATATCCCTTTACCAGCTGATTGTCATGAAAACGCTATCAGGAAAGTGCACAGAAGGTTTTTGCATCAGAACTGCGAAGACTGTGGAAGAGCTGCTTGCGTTATGCCATTGGTTTTCCCTCGCCAGACTGAGTCAAAGAAGCAAATCTGCACGCATTTGTTTTCGCACCAAAAGCATCGACATATTTTAATACTGTTGATAATTGACTTTCATTTGTGTATATTTAATTTAGTTTTATTTGTGTATTCTCTGGGCTTCACAGGTAGCCTAGCTAGCCTCAAAAATATGCCACTGCCAGGGGAAATGCGTTTGATAAACAGTCAGATGATTTTCAAAAGAGAATATTGTGCATAGAACAAGAAAGATCAAGAAACAGATACTAATTGTCATGCACACACACACATGCACACAGAGTGTATAGATTTCTTCATTAGAGTGTAATTTCTAAATTTGCTGATTTCTGAAGATGACTTGTCTTCTTCATTCAGTCTCCATAATGGTTAAGGTTAACATTTTAGTAGTGCTAAATCACTGAAAATGGAATCCTTGATTTTCTCAATTTTTATCTTTCTTTCAATTTTCTTTTCACCATGTCTTGTTACATCCAATAATTTAAAATCAATCTTTGTTCATTGTGAGAATAGTTTCTGATATGTCTCAAAATGCATATTGTACTCTTATTGTTTTCATAGCTGATGCCTTGATTCAAAGGAATAGAATAGTGCTAAAAAGAAAAAAACATACCTATAGGGTTAAAGATGGCTTTGTTTTAATAAACATAAAAAAAGGCTTGAAAATACTAACTGCAGAAAGTGTGATGGATAATTGAAAATAAAAAAACAAAACAAAATAAGAGTTTACTTTGTGAAAGTTTGCATTCCATAGACTGTTCTTAGTCATTTACTGATCACCAAAAACAGTTCACTCTTGGAGAGAAAAGAAAAATAATGAAGAACCAGGCACATAATTTCAGCAAGTCCAAGTTCATTGTTTTTTGAAAACAGAAGAAGAAAAAACAACAACTTCTAGTGTGATGCACAAACACATATGTTGCCAGGACGAGAGCTTCACACACATCTATCTGCACAGCTTTTTGTGGAGAGAGAATTACTGTTTCTATCCAAGTGCGAGAGAGCTAGTTGCACCGGAGCGCTCTCTCTTGACTTACACAGGAAATAATGTTTATATTTAAGTTTTTCTTCCTTTTTGGATGTCTTTCAGAGCATAAGTGGTGGCTTTATACTAACAGTTTCTCTTACATGTTTATCTAATCTGATTTAGACCCATTTTTTGCTGCTGATTTATGCTCTACTACGAAATATTCAAGTGACCACTTGTCTCTCCAATGTAAGCACGTCTACAGTTACAGTATATGCTGTAAATAAGTTTTTGCATCAGTCAGATATCTTTTGTAAATAACTTAATTTGGGGTTGTTTTTCTTTATTTCACTGTTAAGATTTGATGTAAATCACAAGTTGTACCTTTTACTAATTTTCAGAGAGATTCAAATAGCTCTTTGTGATAGGTAATTTTTCTGGAAAATTTTACTTTTCCTTCTGATTTTCTGCAACATTAAAAAAAAATTCAATACCTTCATTTGGGCAGTTACTTCCTGCAAGAATTTCTTCTAATTCAGCTTTGTATACTTTGAATCAAATCTATTTGTTTTTTTCAGTGAATTGGCCAGCAATATTTCATTTTATGTTAAGGATGGTAAAATTTGAACTCCAATATTTTGCTACAAAATAACACATCTTTTAAAATCAACTAAAGCTGCATCCCAGTATGATATGAATTTGCTAAACCCACTCTTTATTGAGAGCAGACAGAGAAGTAAACAAGAAAGAGATACAGAAAATTTAGCAACAGAAACAAAATATTTTATGTACAACTGTTTTTCCCATTCACAGAACTACTTATCATCCCAAAGGATAATGGGATATAATCATTTGATGAAGCACATCATTCAGTTGATATTACTGATAATGAAACATACACACACATGGAAAATCTCTGTATTTAAGACCACATGATCCTCAAGTTCTTCTCCCAGTGGATATTGGAATAAAATGAACTTTTCCATGAAATAATATTCATTCCAAAACTGATCAGATAAAAAGCAGCTGCTCTGCTTTCCAAAACTAAGTTTTGCCTACTGTGACTTTTTCTGGTTCCTTGTAAATAGGAGTAATGCAAATTATCAAAATGCCTAAAGCAGAGGAATTTGTAACCACAGAAGTTTGTCCAAAAACATAAAAGTTATTGAAAACACTAATATTCTTATAAATTCACATGTGTCTTACAAACTGTGTAAAGAAATGAATATACAGTGGTGTGCAAAAGTATTGCATCACCTGCAAAAACCGTGAATCTTTAAGTTTAACTCTTTTTTTAACTAACTAATTTTCATAGTTATTTCATCATTTATATGTCATTTGATGTGAAATTTAATGGAGATTTCAAAAATGTCTAGTTTTACCTGTAGCTACTTCTGTCCTTAAGATACATTACAAAAATCATAACCAAGTAAAAATTATTATGAAAAGGATCATTTATCCAATACTTAGGTTTACAGCAATAAATCTTTTTGTAATTCATAAAGAATGAAATAATATTTAAATACACAAATATAATGAAGCAAAATTATAAAATGTATCTAATATATTGTTGCCCAGCCTTTAGCTTTAATTACAGCTTTGTATCTTGATGGCATACTGTGAACAAGGTTTTGTAAAAAATTGGGTTAAACAATATGAATCCAAATTTGAATTACATCTTCAATGAGTTGAATTTTGGTTGTTGGCTTCTTTTTTGATAGTTCACAAATTTTCTATCGGATTTAAGTTTGGCGACTGTGGTGGCACATCAAGATGCTGAACTTTTTGTTCCTGAAACCACTTTATCTCTACTTTAGCACGATGACAGGGAGCATTGTCATCTTGAGAAATAAAATTAGTCTTCATAAAGTCTTCTAGATGATGGTAGCATCTTCTTTCCTAATATCCAGATGTATTTCTGGGCATTTGCCATACCATCAACAATATGGAGGTTCCCAATGCCATGCGCACATATGCAGCTCCAAACCATAACCTTCACCGGATGCTTAACAGTAGTCACTAAGCAACTCAGATGGAATTCTTCATGCTTGAATCTCCTTACATAAGCACTACTCTGATTCCTACTAAGACAAAATTCTGATTCATCACTGAAAAATTTTATACCATTGCTTAGTTGTCTATGAGACATGCTGCTTTGCCCACTGAAGTCTATGCTGTCTTTGATTTGCAGTTAACAGTGGTTTACGCATGTCTTTGCAGCCACGTAAGTCATAGTGAAGCAGCCTCCTCCCTAATAATAGATGTAATAACAGTAACATCAGTCACTTCAAACCATCTTTGAAGCAATTCAGGTGAATTGAGCATCCTGTCTGCCAAGCTTAGCTTTCTGAGCACTCTGTCCTGTCTGGTTGTAGTGGATCTAAGCCTTCTACTGCGACGCATATTTTTAATATCACCAGTGTTTTTTACTTTCTTCAGTAGTCTAATAACTGTAGATTGATTACAGTCCACTCTTTCAGCAATCTGCCTTGAAGAATATCCCTCATCATGCAGAACAATTATATTTACTGTCAACTGTGGAAAATTCTGCAGTTTTAACCATTGAGAACGTACACAAATTATAGCCTAATAACAAGAAGAAGCGACCACTACAATGCTCTAGTAGCCCTCATAAAGGGCGGAGTAGGATTAAAATAGCATTAGAAAGCAGCAAATCAGGTAAAAGAATGTCTACGATCGGCTGTAACAATTGCCACATAGCTAACGTGAATTTCAATGTGCTTGTCAAGCCCCATATTTTATGACATATCTTAATTAAGAACAGAAGTAGCTACAAGAAAAACTAAGATATTTTTGAAATCTCCATCAAATTTCGCATCTAATGACATATAAATGATGCAATAACTATGGAAATTAGTTAGTTAAAAAAGAGTTAAATTTAAAAATTCAAGGTTTTTGCTGGTGATGCAATACTTTTGCACACCACTGTAACTGAATCAATGTTGGATCTGAAAGGTATTTACAGATGAAAACATTATTCATAGGATAGTTTCTAGATGTTGCATGCACAAAAAGAATGTATTTGCTCATTAAGAACACAATATGTTTTATACCACAGATGTTGCTTACACACACAAATGCATGCATACGCACAAATTTAGCTTGTTAATGGCACCAAAGAGTCAATGTAATTCAGAAGCTACATGTTATAGCAGCAGCAACATTTTATCAATTGTATTCTTAATGAACAAATACAATCCTGTGTCGGAATTACTTTTAGAAAATAAAGAAGAGAAACTCAAATATCTCTGCTCAAACACACAACAAAAAAAAATTATTCAAAAAAAGTTGGTGGTCAAATTTTCAAAGTAAAGCCTAGTTCCTCATCAGGACTACATCAGGAGTGATGTAGTCCTGATGATGAACTAGGCTTTGGAATAATAACCTCTATAAGACCCGTAAAAAGTTATTTTCACAGTAAACTATGAATAGAGGTGCCATAAATTCATTCACAACTAGGATAAAAAATTATTAATTCACTAATTTTGAATTTAAAAAGTGACATTTTAAGCAATATTAAAAAATAATTAATTACTTTCCATTGTCATGAGTCATGCAAGATGCATAAAAAAGGCCAGCTCAACCAAGTTATAAAATACATCACAATTAAAAAAGCTTGGAAAATATGTAATATACTAATAACTACAGATGACCAAACATCCAGAGGACTCTTTTTAGAAATAGCAAATGATTCATTCAAAATTATAGCTAAAATGTAAAAAAATGCTGCAGAGGGCTGCAATGTAGCTTCTGACAACAACAGAGTGTACGCTGGAACACATGCAAGGATTAAAAAAGAAGTGAAATTTACTGATGAATATGTACCTCGTGTCTCTTGTGATTTAAATTTGGTATTAAATAATGTATGTAGCATTGTACTAGAAATTTCTAAGTTTTATGATGTAATACAGATAACTCAAAAGTTTGTCAGTATCATTTAGAGAAGAAACAAGTTAAATGTAGCACAAGAGAGATAAAGAGAGACATGACATGCTAAACTCTATGATTGATCTACATGACGGTCATCATGCCATGATTCAGTTATTGATTTTTGACATAATTATTTGCCAATAGTGAATGCACTTGACTTCTAATATAATCTATATAAGTGATAAAAAAGCCAAAAAGGAGAGACCCATTCTTCAACAGAAAAGCAAACACAAAACTATATTCTGAATCTATTTATTTGATCCTCTTACAGAATGAAACTTTGGAGAAAATAAAGTTCATACTAATATTAAATTTATTTACAAAGCAAGAATATAGATTTAGAACATTTATGGAAACTTCCAGAAAGCACTGTGGATGAACTTAAGAAAGATAGATACAATCTGAAAACACGTTGATGAAGTTTAAATTATTGGCTAACAGACTGGGATTTCAAACAATTTTTCAAGAAAAAAATTATGAGCCTGAAAATTATTACTAAAAATCAATTGAAAATGACTTCAAATTAATAAAAATATTTAGAAAAGATTTTCTAATGAGATTTTTTGAAAACTTGTGTATTTAACAAAAATGTTTGTTAGTCAAACCCATATATGATTTAAGGAGTTAAATGTAACTGCTTAAAAGCTAAATTTCCTATTTACTAAAGTATTATCAACACTTCTCAATGAGACTGAAAACAAAAAGCCAGCATAAAATTAGTTATTAGTTACTGAAAATTTTTGAACATCTATGAATTTCCATGTTGTCTGCTCACTGGTGTTATTTTTGAAAAAACTACCATTTAGATCATAGGAAGATCTTTCTCCACAATGATATTATTAAAAGATTACTTGAAAAATATTATGGCTCAAAGCAGATTGTCATATTTGGTCATATTGAATACCAAATAAGTAAGGATGAAATTCCCTCCTTCTATGTTATTTGGAGCCATCTGGAATAGAAAAAGATTCCCTCTATCCTGAATACAATCTGAGAAAATCTGAATATGCATAGGAACTCAACAACTTTACGGAACATTCCTGAAGTGGTACTCAAACTTCATAAAAAGTATATTTTTCTATTTACATAGATTTGTATAGACAATACAGATAATTTTGATTCAATTGATGACAATCTGTCTATTAATGGCTCTAACTGATCAAAAGTAATTTTTGAAGGCAAACTTTATATATAGACATCAGTTAAGAACTATAACCTGGCACAAATTTCTGTGCTTCATGAATCAGTTAACAGCTGTTAACTTATTATTATGTGTCTATGCTATGGCATTAGAAAGATGTCATATTTTTAAAATCTACTTTAGATTAAAAAAAAAAAAAAAAACACTACCAGATTTGGGAGATTTTTGTAGCTGTGGCAGAAGCCTACTTTTTTCCAGAGCAGCTTTTAGGAGATTTTCTTTTCGGAAAACTTATCAAAATTGATGAAAAAAATAAAAAATTATCTAAATGAAAAAGATCATACTTTTTTAATAAGTAATGGTAAAACTGCACTCAGAAATTCTTTGGCTGATAATAACATACTTTGGGATATTTATTGTTGGCTCCAGGAGAACCCAACTGATGACATTTATGTTCTGAGCTATGAAATTTTGTAGAAAAAAAGTCTCGAATAAGCAACGAGTGCATGTATATATTTTCATTCTCTTATTTTGGACTCAATTTAAAACATAATCATGAATGAAATATAATATATAAAACTTTTATCAAGAATTAAACATTACATAACATTTACGTATATGTGCTAGCATAAAAGTTGTTTCCCATAAAACACAGAGATGTATTTTGCTTTTCAGATCAGTATGCAGAAATTAAGATACAAAAATTCAAACAAATCACTTGAATACTAATTTTTAAATACCTCAGATAAATTAATGTATTTCCATGCTGTCAAAGTATTGCTTTGATTAATTAAGAAATGGGGAGAAACAATTTTACCTGTGAGTTTTTCTACAAAATTTGAGGGCACTAATCCTTTCCTACCATCTAGTAGTTCACCTGAGAAAAAGCCATCCTTAAAAAAAAAATAAAAAAAAAAACAGTTAGCCAAAATAAGAGATAAATGAAAATTATTCAATATAAAAAATGAGGTTAATTACATTAAAAATGATTGTTCAGATTTTACTTTTATTTTACAGGAATTACTAGGACAAATTTTCTTCAACAAATATGTCGAATTTTTGGGTTGTTTCCAACATGTCATCATGACTGACTCAAGAGAGTATGTAACCTGATTATGGGTTAAAATACAACCCATAAATTTGACAAACAATAATAAAAAGCCACCTAGTAATCCCTGTAAAATAAAAGTCTAATTTAAACAGTAATAACGCCACTACTAGAATTAGCCATGACATCATTATATCAAAAGTTTTAAAATGATGTTTAATGGAAAAAGAAAGCTCACAAGCATTACAGTTTTACCACTGGGCAGCATAAATGCACATTTCTGAAAGGTGACAGAAGCGTGTGTTTGCATGCATCATCAAGATCTATTTATTTGAAAAAAAATTGTGTTTCCATCCAAAAGCTAAAATCACGATAAAAAAATTTGTGCACTTTGCAGCCTTTTCTGTTGTAAAATGTTTCCTGTAGATAGCTTAAACTTTTGATTTTGATTGTGTTTTTTCTTCTATGGGGGTCAATTAAAAAACAATTAATTTAATATTAGCTAGCTTTACCTATAATAAGTGTAATTCACACACCATTTGATTTTTCAGAAGTACTCTTTCTACTAGGAAGTCTCAACATATTTGCATTTGAAATTGGGTCTGTGCTTCTAAAAGTTCCATTTTAAAAATCCCTTTTTGCATTAGATTTCTGTAACAATAACTAGTTTTCCATGAAGCTTTTCAGGTGCAAAATTTCCCAATAAAGCAGCATGCAATTAAATTTCTGGTTACATGCTGTCTTTGTTTTCATATGTAAGTTTGGAAAAACATTTTGTTACTTTGGAAAAACCATTTTGTGTTTAACTACAATCAATATGGTTCGCATGATTTGCATAACTTCTGGTTTATCAGAGGCCATTATCTTCCCACAAGGGAATGTGATAATTATATCTGCATTTGGCATTGTATTTACATTTCTAAAAATCCTACTTTAAAATTATTTTTCAAACTAACTGCTGTAACCATGACCATTTTCCCATGCAATTTCCCAGCTTCCTTGATGAACATTTTTTCTTTTTTTCAACAAGGTGGTACAAAATTTATTTTAAAAAGTGCTGATTGTATTTTTTGAAATAAGTGCTTTGAGAAAACCTTACAACTCTAGGTTTTAGACTTTGGTGACATCTTCCTTGTTGATTCATTTTGAGAATGTTATTTTAAAGTACAAAATATTTGTTTATTCCTGCTGCAATGAAATGCATGCACACAAACTTTTGAAATTTTTTTTTTTTTAATTTCAGCATTACACACTCATTGTTAATGAACAGATTTTTCTGAGATATCAGTTTATATAAAGTTGAAAACTTTTTATCAAGTGAATATTGACCTTACACATGGAAAAAGAACCACAACGTCATAAGGAATGCATGTAAGTAAAAATATGCAGCATGGGACAATACCAAAACCATGAGCAATGACTGCATAAGACCAGCAGTATCTGACTGAAAGTACCAATATTTAGTTTGAAATAACTGTAACTTCACTCTCCTTTTTCATCTTTCTATTTTTTTTTTTTTTTTTGACATAACCAGAAGATACCTACTCTCACCACACACGTTGACAATTACCACACCTTCCTGTAATTTCTTATTTTTCTTGCTCAAAACTCACATAGATAAAGTTTCACGTGCATAAATCACATTAAATAGCACTCATTTTGTGAATCATCTCTGTAAGATGCAAGAAACACTTACAGTGATCACTTTCATGTGATTTTAATAATTTAAAATATTCCATTTTCTTCTGAATAACTCAAAAATTACTTTAATGAAGAATTTTCAGAAAGTTTCTTATAATGAAGAAAACTTTCAGAATTTTTTTCTTCTAATGATGAATGTCACATTTTTAATGAGGAACTTTAAAAGGGAATTCTCTCCAAATATTTAGCTGAAAATTAGCCATCTGTGCAAATGCCTGGTCAGGCATTTGTAGAATAAAATATAAATTCTTTACTTGTAAATGTTATTTATGACTGTTGTCTTTTTTGTAGAATAAGAAAAAAATTCAAACTAACTTCATTAAAGATTCTCATACTTTTCCCAGCTGCAGTGTAACTGGTCACATAATTTACCTGTAATCTGACAGTCCCATTCATCACAATCTTTTTAAAAAATACAGCACCTTTATACTCCCATTAATATTATTTTGATTGCATTTCTTGGCAATAATATACAGAACATTTGCAACAAAATATTATATTAATAACTTATACTTTTCCTGAAGAGCTTAGAGTATACAGATACTCTTCCCATATCCCTAATACTAAAAACTTCTTGGTTGAATATTTCAATGTAAAAACAAAAAAGGGTGAGTGGAAAATACCAAGCATTCAGAAAAGCTTTACAATATGTCTTTCAGAAATTTTTCTCTCTCTGCCCCTTAAGGTGGATATAAAGGCATGTCAAACGTAAAGGTTCTGCTCATAGATGGCGCTGAAAATTGCACGGTTATTTCCTACCCCCTTTTTGTGGGGATCTTAGTGTTATGACCACTTTCCCTTATCAGATGCAGGATCAGTTTTCAGCTCCCTATCCTCACCCCCATGTTTCCCAAGGGGGAAGCTCAGTTAACATTTCCTTTGCAATGTCGTTTTAGGCAAGTAAAACGCAAGCCTTTTTTTTTTTTTTTTTTTCTGCTAACACAAATTATCCTAAAATTTGTGATATATGACAGCACAGGGGAACTGATAAACAATTCAAACTTTAACAGATAACGGTGTAGGAGGAAATTTACTTTACTATTTTATCTTTTTTCACTATTTTTAAAGTTATATATTCATTTTTACTCTATCCTTTTGCAGTTTCACTGTTTCATACGTGTACTCTCTTACCAGTAAAGCCTGATAGCCATAAGAATGTCATCCAAAAGACATCAGCAGGTGCCTTGCCAATAAACCATTTTCTTCAACCTAGATTGAATTTCTTGTCCTTTTATGGCTATTATGTCTCTTGTGTGGAGAGTAAATTATCTTTATGATATAGGATGTTGTGCTCCGATTGTGCTTGCAATCAAGAAATTACACGTGACTTGAAATATAAAGCATCTGTGCTATGGACATAGTACTGGCATACATTAATCCGTATTTCTCCAGTACTACAGAGGAATAAACCAAGCACATCGTTACGAAGTTCATAATGTTAAAATTTTTAGTTTCATACAGAGAGTCTAATGGTCGAATATATCGGTGTATTTTTCTTCCGTTAATTAGTTGGGACCGATTTCGTCCGCTAGCGGCATTTTGCAAATTTGTATCAGCATCTACGGATATTGCGAAAATTAGAGAAGAAAAAATTAAGGAATCGCTAATATTTCCCTGTAAAGAATAAATGGTTTTATGAAAAGATTATATATACATTAGTGGCATAAAAAACCTGTCTGTGATGTAACATAGTTTTCAATAAATAATATTTCTGAAAAACACTAGCTCACAAAATAAGTGAAGAGTCGTTTGCTAGGTTATATTCCAAAACGCAATGGTTTTTCAAATAACATTTTTGTACCAAGGATAGAAAGTGAGTTTCGAAGATATTTTCTGTGTTAGGAAGCGAATGTTTTTCGACTGATAATCCACGAGTACGAATGAATTTATACACGCAGCTTGTAAAGAGTATTATGTTATTATGCATTTGGTGAAAATTTTATTTAGCGCATAATAGCTTTTTAACATTTTTATATACACAAATGTTCCTTTGAATTCAAATTTTAGAGTATGATAAATATGTCTAATGCACCCAAAGTTAATATTTACGATATTACAATAGGACGCTTGCAGCCTAAAGGAGTGATGCTTTTTTTCCCAAGCGGAAGATTATTAATAAGTTTAATTACTATATTTGCACTTTTAAGGTATTAAACCCCTGCAAAGTGCGCATAGTTTACGTGCAATTCATAAATGATATACTATTAAAAAGCACCAATCACTTACCCTAAAGATCATGGTAATTTCCATCCACAACACACTTCCAGCATGTCAATTGTCGTAATGTTGTTGGCCTTCAAAGATTTACAGACATCTTGCTTACGATTCCTTCTTCCGGGGATGAAACATCGTTTTTTTTTTTTTATTATTATTTGCTAAACTACGCTGGTTTTTTTTAGCCATATGAGATGTAACTATAGCTCGTCAATCCCATAAAAACCACACAAGCATACTACTCATTCATATATTCAATTAAAAAACTATGTACATATTTACACAACATTATTTTCCTAGGTGGTTAAACCTGCGCTAGAGGATTGTGTGTGAAGGGCTGAATGAGTGTGACACTTGCAGTGGGAGTAGCAGGGGTTTTGAAACAGATGGAACATTTTGTTACTCACAGTTGACAAAGGTTTAACCACCTAGGAATATAATGTTGTGTAAATATGTACATAATTTTTTAATTGAATGTATGAATGAGTAGTATGCTTGTGTGGTTTTTATGGAATTGACGAGCTATAGTTACATCTCATATGGCTAAAAAACTCAGCGTAGTTTGTCTAGCAAATAATAATAATAAAAAAATACGATGTTTCATCCCCGGAAGAAGGAATCGTAAGCAAGATGTCTGTAAACCTTTGAAGGCCAACAACATTACGACAATTGACATGCTGGAAGTGTGTTGTGGATGGAAATTACCATGATCTTTAGGGTAAGGGATTGGTGCTTTTTAATAGTATATCATTAATAAGTTTATTTGTTACTCCAAACAACCATTCTATACACATATTTGTATTAGTACAAAATTTATTTCTTTTCTGATTTGTGGCTTGTAAATGAAAATAATTCACGTAGAATGAGTTATTTTGGTTCGCCATAGCGGACAGAATATAAAAAGTAAGAGTATAGAGGTTGAGCACAATGTCCGAACTTCTCTATATGCCCGGAGAAGGAAACGGCAATCCATATGGGAAATTACTGAACTCTGAGAAAATATGAATAATCGATATCTGTAAAGCTGGGATGCAGTACCCTGAGGTTACGCCAACCTAGCAGAGTGCAACACTATGCACCCCATGATGTCATGGTGAACACAGCAGTGCAGATACAGTTCCAGATGTCCACACATGTTGATCGGAAATAAGTACGGACATCTAGCGTGCATGCTGCAGCAAATCGTACACGCTACCAGACTACAGTTTACAAAACAGAGGCATCATTTGGAAACCCGACACTCTTCTCTTAGCTATAGCTTGCTAGCATATTTTTTGCAAACCTGTTGCCCTGCAGTCAAGGCCAGCCCATGGTATTGTTCAAGCATGGGCAAGGTGGAGGTCTGGCTGCCTTTAGATGAAATTAAGATGTTTTGTTACACACATGCCCCCCCCCTACACACACACACACACACTTTTCTTGAGGCACGCAGTCCACATAGTGATAGCATTATCTTCCAAAAATTCAATGAAAACCCGCTCAAATTATCAGTTTGTATTTTGAGGGAGAATCCTGTAAGAATGCACATCAGGAAAAAATGCTTCTTATGGGAATACTTCCAGGAACTTTCAGAACAGGCAACAGAAAAATGAAATATTGAAAACCGACTGAAGAATGTTTATCAGAAATGATGACAGGGTATGTTTCCTTCACACAGCTGGTGTGTGTGTGGGGGGGGGTCAAACTAACTTACACGGAAAATTCTCAAATACTGATTTTGCACTTCAAAGTTCTCAGGAAATTTCTTTTTTCCTTTCGATTAAAACATTAAGTTGGAGTCGCTTGATTAATGTGAGGCTCGAAACCAACCCATTAAGATACCACTGCATGTACAAAGGTATCTAAAGAAAAACAGGGATTGAGGAGTTACCTGAATTTTGTAGTGTACGCATTTTTATTTAGATTCTCTTTTTATTACATTAGCAATTTCTCAACATGAGCTTTATTCAAAGAATTAGCAATTATGTTAAAACAACTAATTCAAAATCCTTCGAAAATGAGATAAAAAAAAAAGGTATTTCCTTCCCCACTGAAATCCTAATTTTCTTTTTTTCCTCTAAATGTATAGAGTATTTTTCCTGTATTCAGTCTCTTCACCTCATACAGGTAAAATGAGAATTGCTAAATCACATGCTTTACCAACCAAACATGCCGATTTGCTATTCAGTCCTAGGAAGACAAATATTCACTCTGAAAACAAATATTCCCATCGTGGCGGTCATACCGTCCTTCCTTTTATGGTGTAATTAGTTTCAATTGCAGATGCGGTCATTTTGAAAATGATACCGTGCTATAGTGGTAGGGTAACGGGGAGAATGCCTAGGGTTGTTTCCGTCATGCTCCTGGCACCTCCTGCTTTGCAAAACAAGGGGTTGGTCAAGAAGCAAGTGACAATCGTACTTTGGAGACATTTTCATGACTGTAGCCTCAAGGTGAATAATGTTGTCTCAGGTCCAGGAAGAGACACAAAGATACAGACTTCAAAAATAGAAAGGCTAAATATACTGGCTTAGAAGAACGGCAGAAAATGAGAACTGCTATAAAATATTGCAATTAGGAATACACTTTTATGTAATAATACGAATGAAACAAACATGATTAATTCACAAAGAAAGTGTAAATAATATGTATTTTATGAAACACTATTTTTCAGATCATTATCATATAAACAAAAAATATATATATTTATATGAAAAAGCTAAAGCAAAATAAGGGCAGTCTACTGGCCCACTGCCCTCCATATGACCGCCGACGTGGGTACAAGCCCACGTCGCCCACTCCTAGTGCCGGCCCTGCCTGCAGTGCATCTGTTTCTGAATGCAACGTACGATTACAATATTGTCACAGAGAGTCCTGGAAACGTAGACAGTGACAACTAATTAAGTTCAGCGATCAGCTCAGGTTCAATATTTGTTACCGTTATATAAGTGCTGTGAGTACCATAGGGGCAACATGGAGCATCGCCCCAATCTTCTCAGGTTAAAAAATAAAAGCAAAATCATTTTTGCTGGAAAAAATAAAAACAAAATATTTTTGCTGAAAATTTTTGCTCTCTTTATTGTTATGGTTTAAAGTTTTGTGGTGCGAGGCCCTTAAAAATATATTTTAAATATATTTTTTTAATTTATGATCCCCCTCTTTCAAATAAGTTACCGCCCTTCATTGTACAGCCACTTAGATTTGCAGATTTCAAATTACCATTATTATTATTATGGCAACCTTCCTCATTCATGAAATAGCAAACATCATTTTGTAACTCTCTGCTATATGTTCTACAATCTGTATGAAAACCAGATACTTAAATTTTAAAAAACAAGTTAGTAAAATCATGCAATGCATTGATTATGATATGCTTTCTAACATACTAGAAATCATAAAATGGCTGTGGAATAAATCTCACTCCTACGCCCTGACCTTTGATCCCATTTCGATAATATTCAACAGAAGTGGTTCAGTATACCTCCGAAATAACATGATAACGTTTTGTCGCAATCGAAGTAATTTTACGTAAGTTATGATGTATAAGGGCTATGGAATAGACCCGGCTTCTGTGTCCTAACCTTTGAACCATTTCTCCCATTTTCAATAGGATTCGTCCCCAGGCAGGCCCCTACAACATACTAACATTTCATCCAAATCTAAACATTTTTACGTAAATTATGGCGCATAATGGCGATGGAAATGATTCCGCTCCTATGTCCTGACCTTTGACCCTCATTTCACCAATTTTCAATAGGGTTTGTCCCCAGGTGATCCCCTACCACATACTAATATTTAATTGAAATCGAACCTTTTTTACGTTAGTTATGATGCATAAGAACAGTGGAATGGATCCCGCTCCTATGTCCTCACCCTTGACCCCATTTCGTTCAATTTCAATAGGGTTCCTTCCCAGGTGATTCCCTTCCACATACTAAAATTTCCTCGAAATCGAACAATTTTTACACGAGTTATCGTGCAGACGAACATACGCACACAACGCGTGACGTAATGAGGCAGATGGGAATCGCGGCCATCTGCTAGCAAAAGTGTGACATCATAAAACCTTAATAGGATCCACACATTTGTTTGACTGCTGACGTCATGAAAATACAGGTCGCGCCATCTTTTTCTTCCCAATTAATGCGTTCCCAAGGATGAAAACTTGAACATCGATTAAAAGCTTCATTTTATAACTTGGAATACCTAATAATTTCTAAAACACAACCATAATTATGCAATCCAACATTTGTTTGTCTACTGAGGTCATCAAAGTACAGGTCGCGCCATTCTTTTTCTGGTTTCAACACCACCAAAGGAAAAGTTATTGATTTTTAATATAATTATGGCTATGTTTTAGAAAATATTAAGTATTCCAAGTTATATTAAGAAGTTATTTTAATCGATGTTCAAATTTTCATCCTTGGGAGCACATTAATTGTGAAGGAAATGTGTACAAAAGTTTTTCCATTGGAAGTATAGGAAGCAAAATTACTTGACGTCCACCTTAATAATATGGGATAAGGGCGATGGAATGGATCGCAATCCTATGTCCTGACCTTTGACCCCATTTCGTCCATTTTCAATAGGGTTCGTTCCCAGGTGGTCCTCTACCACACACTGAAATTTCATCGAAATCGAACCATTTTTACGCACGTTATGGCGCATAAGGGCAATGGAATGCATCCCACTCTTATGTCCTGACCTTTGACCCCAATTCACCCATTTTGAATAGGGTTCGTCTCCAGGTGGTCCTCTACCACATTGTAAAATTTCATTGAAATTGAACCATATTTACGCAAGTTATGACGTATAAGTGCAATGGAAGGGATCCCGCTCCTACGTCGTGACCTTTGACCTCCATTTGTCCCATTTTCAATAGGGTTCGTCCCCAGGTGGTCCCCTACCACATACTAAAATTTCATCGAAATCGAACCATTTTTACGCCAGTTATCGTGCGGACGGACGGACAAAGCTGGAGCATATACTCTTCTTCAACCTACGGTTGGAAAGCGTAAGTAAAAAAGGACAATATCAGTTGTTTTTGGGCTATATATGGAGAACAGTTGTTCAATGACTTTAAAAAAGGCACATGAAATTAAAAAGAAAGCATTCACACATGTGGATGTATAAACATAAACAAATTTCACTAATTTGTCAGTTATTCCACCTTGCATCAAGAAACAATTCGAAAGAACAGTGGAGATAGAACAGAATTGGGGTGAGGTAGGGTCCTAACCTGGAAGAATTGTTTTCCCCGCGGCTGCTTACCCCCACGCATTTGTCCGATTGTCAGTTTATTGCCTGTGTTTAGCGAATGTTGGCAGAAGATTTCTATACCTTCCACTGTCCACTCCCACCCGTCTCCAAGTTGCGTAAACTTGCCAGATGGACTAAGCTGCCGAAAGTGCAAGGATATTGATTGAGTAACTTCTTGTATCAAATTTTAAATATCAATTTTCACACAGACAAAAATGGATTCTGAGCAATGATTATGTTGCTTTTCGTCCTAAACGTTCGTCACCGTTTTCCGAAGAGTAGGTAGCTGTTCCGTACTTTCCACGAAGGTTAGTTGACTGGGACTATATTTCCAGGATTTTATGGCTTGAGGTAGAACGGGATTGGATGAGACAGTGGTATTGTGTGGGCATACAGTTGGGGTTTGGGGGGGGGGGTAAAATATATTTCTTAATGTTGATAAAAATTATATATATTTAATCATTTGCAGTTTGTTTTCTGTCAGTTCAACTCACATAACTCAAGGTCATACGTGCGAGGATTATCAGATTTTTATTTATTTATTCACTTATTTATTTGCATGCGGTTCCATTTTGCCTACATGATGATAATATGCTGAGAGAGGGAAAAAAAAACAGAAGAAAGGAAAGAAAGGAAAAAAGAAAATGAAAAATTGTTATCACAGCTTCCATGGCAAACATTTCCTGCGTATGAAGAAGACATATGAAAACCACTATTCATTTTTCCTAATAGGGAATATTGCCAAATGGAAATCATTAGCGGCTGCAAAACGAGGTATGAAATTTCAGTAGCAATTTTACTTCCTAGTTTGTGTAAGAACATTTTGCCGAATCCCATATTGCCAGATATTAAGGGAAGGGGAGGGGCCATTAGTGGGCATGAAAACGAAATTTCAGTCTAAAATCGTCTTCCCATTTTGTCTGATCCCATTCTGCCAAATATTTTTGACATAAGATGGGGGAAAGTTACTAAGGACAATATTTACGTTCTCTGGATGATTTTTGTGTTCTTTCACGCTGTTACGCTTTTGGTCAGTTCTCATTTCTGGATAAACCTTTTGTTTTTCCATGTCTTGTGTGTAAATATCATGTACTTATTTACAACAAATGCATAACAATTTTTTATGGTTTACGGGTTATTTTTTCAAATTGAAAAAAAGATTGATTTATCCTAGACAGGAAATGAAACATGATGAAAAACGAATTTAAAAAGTTTTAAGTTGAAATTACAAATTCCGAAATGAAGATTGTTGCTGCTATTTGTGAGCTCATATCTAGCTTTTGTTATTTGGACACTAGAATATATGTAACTTTCTTAAAAAAAATAAAGTACCAAAATTTTATATCATACATTTGTTTCACCAGTGACCTATTCAGTGTGGGGGGACAAGGTTCCGGGCCCTCTCCATTAAGTATCACTTGGTTCTTCGTTCTTTGGCTGCTTTTTTAAAAATATATTGGTACATATTTTTAAATATATATTTTATGAATAATAAGAAGCGCCCTTTAGTATGGGGTATATATTTTTATCGCTTTGCAATATTTTGGGAGATGTTTTCTTCGGGATATTTTTTATTTGCATTTTCAATATTTTGGGCCACCCCATAAAGAAATCTTCCGTGAGCCACTGTGTCTTACTTTTACTATTCATCATTTTTTGATAATTGTTTTTCTTTTCATTTTTCACAATAACATTTCTTTCATGGAAAAAATAATAAACGAAAAATTAATGTAGATGCGTTCGTTCTGTCGCGACCAAATATTCATTCCTTGTCCCAACAGCCCTGCTCCGTCCCGATGAACGTTGGATCTGTTTTGAAACATTATTCGTGAAGAAGGGTTAGCACAATGCAGCACAATAGGTTTCACACGTAATTACTCTTTCCCCAAATGCTACAGAAACCTGATGCCATCAGTCGATCCCCTACGCTGAGAGGGAAATCTCATTCCCCATCCCCTGCTTTGAGGGGGAGGTAGCAATGATTCGTAAAAGCTTCGGTCAGCATCTTAGAGTACCAGCATGATTTCTGTTTTACATAAGTTTGAGGGTAGAAAAGCCAATAAACTGTAATGTAAGTGATTTAAATAATTACTGACATCCTAAACTAAAGTCTACGACCGCTCAGTTATTATTATTTGTGTGAAAACTTTTAATATTCAAGGAAAAAGTCAAGGATATGCCACATTTTCATACTTGACGTACCTAGAGAGCGCCACCTAGTAACGATAGGCTACACTACTCCATCTCAAGGAAATTGAATTTTAAAATATTTCCTATAATTTCTTCTCAAATTTGATTGCCACTACCTATAGTTCAGTGCCTTCTTTGTACGTGTGCAAATTTTTACAAGCCAGGAAGCATTTCTTGTATGAGAACTTATGTAACAAAATTTTCCCATTGAAAATACAGTGGCAGATTTTCACTTGACGTCCACCTTAATATATTCCACTTATGAGGGTTGTACTGAAAGTAATGCAAAAGTGGACATATCTTTTTTTATTAACTGACAGATATCGCTCAAACTGCACATGTTGGTAGAGTAACTCTTCCTCTATAGGAACCCTTTTTCTGCATTGCTGGTAAATAATGGATTCCAAGCAGAAGCAACGTGCCGTCATTAAGTTCTTAACGAAGGAAGGGTGCAGGCTGTCTAACATCCACAGAAGGCTACAGTATGTTTACAGAGATGACACCATTGACAAGAGCAATGGGCACAGATGGATGAAGAAGTTTAAAGAAGGGGAAACCAGAATTAAAGACAAACCATGCAGTGGGAGACAATCATCTGCAACCACTGAAACAAATTGCCAGTGAGTGGATGAATTGATTCACGCGGAGAGACGAGTCACAATCTGTGAGCTTGTGGCACAACTGGACTGTGGTCACAATGCCATACAGAAGATGGTGGAAGACTTAAAGTATTGGAAAGTGTGGGCAAAGTGGATACCTTGGCAGTTGACACCCGATTTGAAGGAGGGAAGGGTGGAAGTCTGCTCTGATCTTCTGGAAGCATTTGAAGCCAATGAAGACACATTGCTTTTTCGATTTGGTGAGAGAGGATGAAACATGGGTGTATCTTCACGATCTGGTAACAAAGAATCAATCCATGGAATGGCATCATACCTCTTCACCAAGGCCTAAGAAGTTCAAGAGCAAGCAATCAGCATAGAAAGTCATGGTGACTGTTTTTAGGGATGACAGGGGTGTTATTGTCCTTGATTTTCTGGAATGTGGTCGTACCATGACCAGCGAGTGGCACATTGAGACACCCAAGAAGCTTAGAGAATCCATAAGCAGGAAGGGACTGAACAAGAATCTGAAAAGGATCCACATTCACCATGACAATTCAAGAACACACACATCTTTGGCAACAAATCAGGAGATTAGCAAATTAGGCTGGTTGGTGGTCCTCCATCCACCATACAGCCAAGACCTGGAACCCTATGACTTCTACCTGTTTGGTCCAATGAAGGTCAGTCTCCGGAAACAATGATTTGATGAAACGGATGAGGTGAAAGTGGCTGTGAAGAAGTGGGTACAATAGTCCACACCTGAATTTTTTCAAAGAGGATTCGAGAGTTGGGCGCAATGATGGTGCAAAGGCATCGCTTGTGATGGAGACTATGTTGAGAAGTACTTTTGTATAGAGGAAGAGTTACTCTACCAACATGCACAATTTATATTATCTTTGTCAGTTAATAAAACAGTTATGCCCACTTTTGCATTACTTTCGGTACAACCCTCATATTATCATCCTGTTTTGATATTTTCCTTTGCAAAAGTAGAAAATACACACACGTATTACCATCAGCTTGATTCAATAAAATTTTTGGAAGTAAGAATTAAAAAACACTGATTACTTTTTACCTTTTCACAAATTTTCAACACAGACTGGAATTTCTAATCATTCTTTCAAGCTAACCTGACTACAGATATTTTTTTCCCCCAATTTATACAAAATTCCTGATTTTTGTGTTTCCATGTTGGCTATTAAAAATAAATAATACTACTGCTGCTTTAACAGAGTATTCACTCAATTACATCACAGAATGACATGTGATCAGTGGCACCAAGCCTATGGGAACAGTTGGGGCACCTGCCCCTAGATTAAAGGCTCTGAGAGCATTGCCTCCCACTTGTTCAGTAAGGCACAGGATCTTATTAAGTACCAATATTTTGTGGTGTTTTTTTCATTTAATGCTTCTGCCAAATGAAACATCAACACACTTTAGAAATTCTAGTGATACTACCAACTTTATTTTTCCACATAGACCTATTCAATTGTGAGCCTTGAACTTAAAAGTAAATAACTTTTTTACGGGTCTTATAAAGGTTATTTTTCATGAAAGTTGGTTGTCAAATTTTTGAACTAAAGCCTAGTTCGTCATCAGGACTGATGACGAACTAGGCTTTAGTTCGAAAATTTGACAACCAACTTTCATGAAAAATAACCTCTATAAGACCCGTAAAAAAGTTATTCCACAATACAATATGAATAGAGGTGCCATAAATTCATTTACAACTAGGATTAAAAGTAAAGATGTGTCTTTAACTATGCCCATTGCTTCCATATGGCAATAAATTACCTATCTGTTTCCTACACTTTTGAATACAACACAATGACAGAGGACAGATTACCACAAATTAAGAAAATGGCAAATATTCCTCTCTCACAGAGCAGGGAGATATTTTTCTATGTCACTTTATTACATTAAGACTAAAGGTGCTGGAAAGTCATGAAACGATTCCATCACACTAAATTATTAGTAATTGTCTAACACACTGCATGGGGAAAAAAATGCCTCTCATGTGTATGTGGTGTCTTTTTTTTTTTCTCTCTCTCTTTCCTTCTGGGGTAATGAGAAGATTTTAGTCTGAACATTTCTCGAGAGAGCAGGACATGCTAGGATGACCTCACATATCTGGAGCTTTTGTGCAGTCATTCAAACCAGTGAACATAAACAAAAAATACCTTGCTTATTTGTGTTCCTACCATCACATTACAAATCTGAAAATTTGCTGTACACCTACCAAGACTGTACAAATGAAATGGAACTGGATGACATAAGCAGGACCTTTGTGTCATGAACTGTTCCACGGAAAGTGTCTTTGGAAAATTTTAATTTTCTGTTCATAACATTCATTCAGTAACTGCTACATATAATTCTTGTATTTTAAAATACTTGATTTGTGCCTTTCCCTTTATGTTGGAGAAGTATTAATTAAAACTGCTTTTAATAGCATAAACACTTTCTTTTGTAGCAGCAAACATCCTCTGTCATAAAAGTCCATATATATAATTCAGAGGCTGCTGAGTACTGAAAGAAACAAAGAGAAGTGCACAACTGGTATAACGAGGAAAAATTGGAACTCATGGATCAGGAAATCGACAAGAGTTGATGACATCATGATCAAGGCAAAAATGGCAATGGCTGGATGGTGTTAGGCCCTACTGCAGGTGATGACAGGAATTACATTTGATCCAAGGATATTAGATCTAAGATAGATTGTGACATTCATGCTGCATAAAGAAAACACATTTGCTTTGTGGGAGGCAGCATTTAAATTAATCCAGGGATTTGGATCATTTGTCTGAATTGGGTGGTTTGAGTCCCGAATGAGGCATGGGTTTGTTTGTCATATGGTGTTGGCTCTCTCTCTTCCCAGGAATCAGTGGTCCTAAATTAGGGACAGAAATTTGCTTATAGCTCAATGAGTTCCTCACAGTGGTCACTGGGTAAGTGCTATATGTAAGTGCATAAAATAATTCAAAATGATCCAGTGTATTATCTGGTACTTCTGGAAAATTTTAAACAGTTCACAGAGCATTTCTTCAAATAATTCTACAGTTTGTAGAATGTGAACATAAAAACGTTATTAAACAATATTATTTGCACTAGTTGTAAACATATTTAGCTATGATAAACTTTAAAGTAGTGCAATACAAAGGCCTTCTCCATAAGAGTAATCTATTATGGAGTTGAATTAAAACTGCATCAAAATTATTTTAGTCCCACTTGAAAATAAAATATGTTAGGAAATTATTTAGCTTTTAAAGCATTTCGCATGTTCTGGCATTTGGAATCAATATATATATATATATATATATATCATCATCATTGTCAACCATTATCAATCCACTGCTGCACGAAGGTCTCCCCAAGTTTCTTCCACAACGGTCTGTCTTGCGCCAGTCTCCTCCATGTCACTCCGGCATACTTTCGAATTTCATCCACCCATCTTCCATGTGGTCTTCTTCTGGGTCTTTTCCAGTCCCTTGGAATCCAATCTAAAATTTCGGCTGTCCATCGATGGTCTGTCCTTCTGGCAGAATGTCCAGCCCATTGCCATTTCAGGAATTTAACTCTGATCATGATGTCTTAAACTCCTGTCATTTTTCGGATCCATGAGTTCCTCTTCTTATTTCTCCTGATTACACCAAGCATGCACCTCTCCATGCTTTTTTGAGTTGTCTGCAGCCTTTGTATGTCTCTTTTAGTTAAGCTCCACGTCTCTGCACCATACGTAAGCACTGGAAGGATGCATTGATCAAACACTTTTCTTTTAAGACATAATGGCATATTGCTCTTGAAAAATATGCTGTTTCTTCCAAAAGCTCTCCAGGCAAGTTTTGTACGCTGATTAATTTCTTCATCAATGTGACCCTCACTTGACTTCTGGTGTCCAAGATAAACGTACGTGTCTGTTATCTCCAGCTTTTCTCCATCAATCGATAAATCTTCATTTCTTGTAAAAGCATTGAACATCACTTTTGTCTTCTGAAAGTTAATTTTTAATCCCACTTCTTTACTCTTGTCAGCAAGTTCCTGGATCATACTCTGCGGCTCTGGTGGGGTAGTTGCAAAAATGACTACGTCATCAGCAAAACGAAGGTGGGTTAGATAATCTCCATTAATCTTTATCCCTTTGTTTTCCAGTTCAGTGATTGAAAGACATTTTCCAATGTGGCATTAAAGAGCTTCGGAGATATGGTGTCACCTTGTCTCACTCCTTTTCCAATTTTTATGTGTGTTGTATTTTCAAACAGCCGAATCTTTGCACTTGCATTTTCATAGATGTTCTTAATAATATTAATGTATGCATCTTCAATACCGCAGGATTTCAGAGCCATTGTAACTGCTGATGGTTTCCCGGAATCAAAGGCTTTTTCATAATCGATAAAAGCCATGCACAATGGAAGTTCATATTCCCTCGCTCTTTCAATTAGTTCTCTCAGTACGTGGATATGATCTATTGTGCTGTAGCCACTCCTGAATCCAGCTTGTTCTCTTGGTTGAGCCATGTCCAGTGTCACCTTCAAGCGGTGTGAAAGAACTTTAGTGAAGATTTTATAAAACACTGATAGGAGGCTAATAGGTCTGTAGTTCCTGAGATCCTCAACATTACCCTTTTTATGTAGCAGGATCATTGTAGCGTTGTTCCAATCCTCAGGAATCTTCCCTTCATTAAGGCATCGTGTGAAAATTTGGGCGAGTACTGTTTCGATTTCTCCACTTGCTTCTTGTATGATGTCTACAGTAATTCCATCTTCTCCTGGAGCTTTCCCCCGCTTCATGTTCTTGATTGCATGTGCAACTTCTGCTGGGAGGACTGGAAGAACTGTGGTACTGGTACCTTTCATGATGTCTGGAGTACATGTATCATCCCTTTCATATAATTTGGAGTAGAAATCTTTCACTCTTGTCAAAATTTCGCCTCTATTTCTTGTTACAGAACCATCTTCTTTTCTCAGTGCCATAATCTGTTTTCTTCCCTTACTGAGATGTCCCTTTGCTATCTTTAGGATTTGGTTGTTTTCAATTGCTTTCCTTACTGGTTCACAGTTGAATTTCCTTACGTCTTCAGTGATACTTTTTCTTACTGTCTTGCATAGCTCTATATATTCCACTTTGGAAGTCACATCTTCTTTAGTTGTCCTCATCTCTCTTCTTTTTGCATCAACATTTTCGTTTTTCCTGATAATTTGTTTACATGCAACTTGTTCTTAGACCCAGCTAATTTTGTTGCTGTTTCCATAAGAGCTTTGGTTACTTTTCTGTTAACTTCAGAAATATCCACTTCTTCCGATGTTATGCCTTCTAACACAGAGAAGCTGTTCTTCAGCTCCAACTTGAAGGTATTATGGTGTTTTTTAAGGTTGGTTATGTCAATACATTTTGTTTGTCCTATGAGCTTCCCAAGTTCAAGTTTAGTGTAGAGGTGCATCTCACATCTCACCAATCTATGGTCACTATCTGTGTTGAACTTGTTTAGCACACTGCAGTCTTCTATGACGAATTTTTTGTTACACATAATAAAATCAATTTCACTTGTCGTCCCATTTGTATGTCTCCATGTCCATTTCCTGTGTGGCTTTTTCTTGAAAAAGGAGTTCAAGATGAAAAACCCTTCTGCCTCTGCAAACTCAACGAGAGTATTTCCACGCTGGTTTCTGTTGCCGTGACCGAATTTACCTACTGAAGTTTCATTCTGTTGCCGTTGCCCTATTTTTGCATTGAAATCTCCCATAATTATCTTCAAGTGCTGCTTACCTTTATTATTTAGATGACGAATTTCCTCATAAAATTCTTCAATTTCTTCTTCAGGATGACTTGTAGTGGGTGCATAAGTTTGAATAATCAGAGCCTGGTATCTTCTCGAGAGTTGGATAACGAGTCGTGCAGCTCTGTCAGAGGAACTTTCAACTTCTACAACTTTACCCTTCAGTTTCTTGTTTATTATAAATCCAACACCACTAGTTCTGCCAGTATCAGTCCCACGATAGTAGAAGAGATGTCCACTTTTCAGTTCAATGAGATCTTCTCCTTTTCTCCTTACCTCACTTAGCCCGACGATGTCCCACTTGATCCTTTGTAGTTCCTCTTCCAATTCAAGAAGCCTTGAATCAGAAGATAGGGAGCATCCATTATACGTAGCCAAGGTCAGCATCAGATGGCAGCCTAGTCCGGTCCTTTGGGGATTCTTAACACCCTCTGCCTTCATGTCGCACTGGCCGCTGTCTTGGCCAGGTACATTCTAGCTGCCGGAGACTAAGGGCCAAGATTTAAGTTGTGGAGTCATTTTGTAGGGGTTTGGCCATAACTCACCACGCTGGCCAAGTGGGTTGGTGAGTGTGGGATAGCATTTCCTCTAAGCCCGATGGTATAGTTATACCGCTATTGGCGGTCGTCAGAGCCTTTTCAGTGGGAACAGGATGTACCACGAGAAGGCGAGGTTGACATTTGTCAAGGAGAGGCTGTGATGTTGCGCATCACCTGCCCTTACATCCTATATATATATATATCATAGCTGTTTAGGCTGGCATTTTGAAAGAGAACAGACGATTAAACAATTTCTTATAGAAACTAAACATTAAAAATGAAAATTAAGTCTTGATTGCAGACTTACATTTGACAACTGGATGGCACACCAGTCAAGCCAAGCACCACTCTGAAACTGTGTGTTGGAACCACAAAGACAAAAGAATATTCTCGAGGAACTGTTACTGCTTGTACTGAAAACGAATTTCACAAAAAGGAAAATGGAGAGAAAAATCCCTGGAACACCAGTTGCTGTGATGAAATGTTGGATTAAAATGCAGTTTAATAAATTCTATTGTGGACTCAAAAACTCTCCCTTTTTAAATCTTCAATATTATCTCCTGAGCCAACAGAGAACATTTTTTACAGATCCCCCTGCCTTGCTAAAAAAACTCAAAAGATCTCATAGTTCAGTTAGAAGGCCTTCCAAAACTTGACCATCCTATAATTGCTAGTCTCAACATTAAATCTATGTACACTAACATAGATACAGATCGTCTTTTAGAGTTCCTCGTAGAAGATTTGGCTGACAAAACAGTCTTTCATAACCACAGCAAGGAAGAACTGACTGGTCTTTATGAAATTCTGTTTATTTTAAAAAACAACTATTTTCAATTTGGCAGCAATTTCTACAAGCAAACTTTTGGATTGGCTATGGGCTCACCGGTTGCACCATTTCTTGCAAATTACTATGTAGGAAAGCTAAAAGAAAAGGTTCTGATTACTCCTTCAATATTCAGTCTTTATGCTAGGTATATGGATGATATTATTTTCATCATAGACAATGAAAATGTCTCTCTCTTCCATATGACATACTAGACTGGTTCAACTCCCTGGATGACGAATTGCAATTCACCATTGAACTGCAAACAGATAATCAACTCAATTTTCTGGACTTATCATTAGTCATAAAAGAAGGAAAAAACTGAAAATGAAAGTATAGTTGCTGTGAAAACAGACAAAAGTAAGTTGATTACTATTATGGATAAGAAAGATTATCTAGAAAAGATGGAAGAAGAACTAAAAAAACCTATGTATGAAGAAGTAAAAGAAAACCCACTACCAGATTTGATTAAAAAAGTCTCTCAGCTTATTTCACTTCAAAAAAAGAAAAACCAGCTTCCAGAAAACTATAAACAATTCTCAAAATTACAGTTCAGATTACCTCAAATATATGGAATAGTCAAACTGCATAAAGAACACCAACCAATTAGACCAATAATAGACTCAAAAAACTCTATTCTTTCAAATCTAAACTATTTTTTAAAGTCACACCTTCAGAAAGTTTTAAAAGAGCCACCTAACTTAATTAAAAACTCAATGCAGCTAAAAGAAAAACTAGAACTTCTTCCTAAATTAGATTCTCCTATTATGGGTAGTTTAGATATAGTGTCTATGTATACTCACATTAATATAGATCAACTTATAGACTTTATAGCGGAAGACTTGGCAGACCTAATAGTTTTTCACAACAAGGAAAAAAACATATTAGTACGAATTTTTGAAATGCTTACTTTCTCTTTGCAGAACAACTACTTTCAATTTGGGAAAACTTTTTTCATTCAAAAATCGGGGCTAGCTATGGGCTCCCCACTCTCCCCACTCTTAGCTAACTATTATGTGGGAAAACTAGAAGAAAAGATACTAGTACAACCCACATACTTCTGCTTATATAGCAGATACATGGATGACATCTTATTTATAATAGATAGCTCAGAAATTGTTCCAGAAAGAATTCTAGACTCATTCAATGAATTAGATGATTCCCTTAAGTTCACTATTGAACTTCAAAAAGAAAGAAGAATAAACTTCTTAGATATTACTATCTATTATGAAGATGAAAAATTCCTCACTAGTTGGTATAAAAAACCAATGAATACTAAAAGACTACTGGATTTCAATTCGTATCATCCAGTTTCTATTAAGAAAAATGTAGCAAGTCAGTTTTTAGAAAAAATTAATAAAATAGTTTCTACTGCAGATAAAAAAGAAGCCCATAAAGAAGAGCTTAAAGTCATACTTGCAGAAAATAACTATCCTAAAGAAGAAATTGAGAAGCTTCTGAATTTTAATGGTACGAAGAACCCACAAAAGCAAGAAGTAAAATTCACTAGAAAAATTTCGTATCACAAAGGTTTATTTGAGGCTTTAAAGAGAATTAGTAAAAAATACAATATTAGGCTAGCTCCAAGTTTAGAGAACAAAGTTAAAAAATTTTTCCCTAAAATAGTTCAAAGAGAAGAAGATATTTTAAAAATGCAAGGAGTAGTTTATGAAGTAAATTGTAGTTGTGGACTATCTTACATAGGTGAAACAGGTCGCAGACTAGAAACTCGTATAGCTGAGCATAAAGCAGCTATAAAAAATTGCTCCAACAAGACTGGATTAGATAGGCATGTTAGAGAAACTGGGCACAGCATGGATTGGAATTCCCTTAAAGTAATCAGTTTCCAAAGCAATTTCCAAAAAAGAAAACTGAAAGAAGGAATAGAGATTGAGAAAAATCAAAATTCCATCATCAATGACTGCAAAGGATTTTCCCTGCCTAACATCTGGCAAGATTTGTTGAAAAATAACCTAAACCGTCAAGGTTAACCGTAACCGTCAAGGTAAACCGTAACCATGATAGTGACAAGCAAAAAGTGACAACAACAAGAGAGCCTGAAGAAGGAGAAGAGTTTTCTCCGAAAATTTGCTATAAATGAAAAAATTTCCTAGTAAATTCCCATAAGTTGCTTTAGATTATTGAAACAAGGTTATACACGAAACCTACCAACAATACTAAAATGTTAGACTTGGCCACTCAATTTTTGGAAAAGATTAATGTTCTAAATTATTCAGTATTGTTAAAACATACTCAAAAGGAGGAACTGAAAAAAGTTTTGGAAGATAATAATTACCCTTCTCTGGTAGTCAACAAATTTCTTAATAAAAAAAAAAAGAATCAGAAGTCAAACATTAAATTGTTTCAGTTAACTAGAAAAGTTACTTACCATAAAGGACTGTTTGAAAAACTTCAGAGGATTAGTGAGAAATTACTAATCAGACTGGCTCCAGGATTACAAAATAAAATTAGTAACTACCTTCCAAAATTAAAGCAAAAAGAAGAAAACACCCTGTTACAGGAAGGAGTAGTCTACAACATAAAGTGTGAGTGTGGTCTCAGCCAGGGGCGTATGCAGATTTTTTTCCGGGGGGGGGCGAAAATTGGTAGTTTCTAAAATCCACCAGGATAAAATGGAAGTTAATAAAAAAAGAAAAAAAAACATGTTAATAATAAAAAAAGGTATTTCTTTTTAGTTTTTTTAGGCATATAACATATATACCTAAATTAAGCTGATGAGTACATATATATATATATATATATATATATAAAAAAAGAGTGACAGAAACAAATTTCTCCTTGAGAAATAAAGAAATTGATTGGACTCACCTAATTCTTAAAAACTGAGATTTATTCTTCTAGGCACATTTTCGAATTTGTCAATCTTCAACTTGAATGTCTCTATGATAAGATAATAAAGCTAGCCCATTCAGTCTTGACTCTGATGTACTGTTTCTCAAATAAGTTTTCAATCGACGAAGACTGGAAAAGCTTTTTTCCACTGATGCTGTTGTTACAGGAAGAATTGCCAAGATGTAAAGCAAAATATAAATGTTGGTAAATAAGTTCTTATTGCATGATGCCAAACTTTCAACTGCGTTTTTGGGGCGCACATCTGCTTTTCCCCTTTCCCATTTTTGACACCATAATTGATACTCGCTTTCTGTTACATCAGAATATCCTAAATCAGATTCATACATTTTCACTGCAGATAATATTTGGGCATAATCATTCTTCACAGCAAAAACTGGTAGAATGTTTTGCAATGAAGTTAGTGTTTCTTTTTGTGATTGAAACTTTTCATTTAATGATTCAATTATATCATCCACAAAGGGTATAAATATACTTCTGCGGAAATATTCTTCTGGAGTTGAATATGGGACATTGCATCTACTTTTTGTATACTGCACCTACGTGGAACTTCTTCTGCTACTTTGAGGCCTACAGCCAATGTTTTTACAGCATTAATTAAGCTGAAGGATTTTTCTGCTTCAGTTCTCATGCTGTTTAGCAGTGTTGTAACTTCTGATATTTTTTCTAATGCATCGACTAAGTCGATTTGTTTGTTTTGGAAGTTTTCAGATAGGTTGTATGTGATGGACAATATCTTACTAAGGACAAAAGTTGCCACTAGAAATGAAAACTGACATATAGAGATGAGCAAAGTGTGTGCTTTGACAGATGCTTCTGCTGACTCTTCTTGCTCAATTGCTTCTAAGAATGATATAATAGGATGCAGACCTTCTTTAAACATAAGAACGTCATCATGCCTTTGGATTCATCGAGTTTCACATAGAGTTTTCATCTTAACTTTCTTGCAATCAGGTAGCAGTCGCAGGATACTTTCTTTCAAACCACTGGTACATTTAGCAGAAGCGTGGAAAAACTAACATGTTTCTGATATAACTCCCATACAGCTCCTTATGCTAGGCATTTTGCTAGCATCCGACAAACACAAGTTCAAGGAATGGGACATGCAATGAGTATATATTGCTTTGGGATATTTTTTTCTAATACAGGCCTGCACTCCACACAACTGTCCTCGCATTGCTGCAGCCCCATCATACCCCTGCCCTCTCATATCATTCAAATCAAAACCCAATTTCACTAAATTTTCCATTATTATTGTTGCAAGAGAACAGCCTGTAAAATTTTCACTGGTATAAAAGCCAGAAAATCTTCTCTTAATTTCAGTTCTTCATCAAAATACCTGACACACAGTGAAAACTGTTCTATTTGACTAATGTCAGCTGTTTCATCTGCCAATACTGAAAAAAATTTTGAATGCTTTACTTTTGCTACAATTTTCTGTTGAATAAGTTCCCCAAAGATTTTTATTATTTCATTCTGTATTACTTAACATGTATACATGCTATTACCTCCACTAGTTTATAAGTTTTCTTCTAATATGGCATTTCCAGAATTTGTACGATATCTTAGTAAAGTGCGAAAATTGCCATCATTATTTGCTGGTTCCTCAAGCGAAATTCTTCCAGAATCAACTTTTCTCCTAAGAGGTATCTGCTGCCTTCCACATAATCTAATTGTTTGCACAAAAGGAATCAACCTTTTCCTGTTGTCAATTATCTCTTGCTTTTTCTGTTTCATTTGTAAAATTATAATATCCTGTTTTTTATGAATTAGTGATGCAATATTTTCAGCTGCGAATACAGCGTCTTTGTGATATTTATTCTTTTCATGTTTTTTAAATATTTCCCTCGCATCTTTTAAATTGGTACTAGGCTTTGTAACGAGGCTACCCAAAGTCTGATGTTTGCCTTTACCAAAGCAACTGATTTATTTTTCAATACTGATTTTGAAAAATAAAACACAATACGTATTTGCAAAATGAACCTTCTTTCAGACGTGAATATGACAGCCACTTATACTCTTCTAGACCTTTAATTTGGAATGTTCTCACATGATTTTTATTGCGACTGGAACTGATTTTTTTAGGGAATCTATATTTTGCAGTAGGTTTCTATATGCTATGTAACAAATCCACTTTTTTCTTGTCGCTCAAAGAATTAACAAGCTCACTGTTACCTGCATATAATCCTATGTCGTACGAATCTGAAATGCTTTCAGACTTTTCATTACCATCTGCATCTCCTTCATTCGTCATGCGTATTGGTTGAAGCTCATAATTTTTCGGATTACTCCCACTTTCAACGCATTGGTTTCAACTTCAATATCAGTGGGTTCAGCTAGTGTTTCAGTTTCTACAGCTCTTTTTTGTTACAGAAAGTCAACAGACTTTGTTGATGAAATCGTTTCATTTTTGAAATAACCTCAACAAACTGTTTTAAGCAGCTGCGGAAAAGAGCGAATAAATACTGATTTTGAATTACAAGGATACAGACAAAACAGAAACAGAAGTTTCACTTTCTCACTCCGTTTGAAAATGAAAGAATCTACCCACATGGCCAACACACAGCTCGGAATCAGTAAAGTATCAAAACAGGTGGCTGGGCAGTGAAGTGAGATGTCAAGTGTCACTGAACGTGTCCTAGTAACGACCGGCGCCAAGCAGAGAGGAGCGGTGACACATGATACCATCCCTGGTCTGGTCAATTAGGAGTTGGCGCCGCAAAAACCTACAGCTGTTTTCCTGACCACGGATATGAGCCACCTTTATTTCTCTGACCTCTGTCTCCTTCGCGCAATGATCTTTCACTGAATCCGTATGTAGCAGTTGGATTTTTCCAGCAGTAAATATTCATGATTCAGAAACTTTTCTCATAACACAAATTTTGATTTAACATACATATATAAAAACTATATTGGAAAGCACAGTTTGATTATTTACCCTTATTTTGACAGATAACATTAAAATGAAACAGATAACAGATTGGGGGCAGGCCCCTTCCCCCCCTCTAAATACACCCCTGGTCTCCGCTATGTGGGAGAAACAGGCAGACAGCTTAAGACCAGATTAGCAGAACATAAAGCTGTGATTAGAAATTGAACAAAATTAAACAAGTTTGAACAGACATGTTCAAAATACAGGACATAAAGTGCTTTGGGACTCTGTGGAAGTTCTGACATCAACAGCATTTTTCAAGAAACAATTGCCAGAAGGACTGGAAATTGAGAGAAGAAGACGTACAACATTAAATGATGTGAAAGGTAGGAATTTAGCTAGTGAATGGCAACGCCTACCATAGTGTAGTCCTGGGGAAGAGTAGGGGGGCTGCCCGAAAATTTGACTGTAAGTCAAATTTTCGAAAATTTGACTGTCCTTTATTCCTGTGTAAAACCCACAATTTATTGAAATTTATAATGTGTCAAGTCCAGGAATAGCCATGACATCAATTATTACCAAGAAAAGAAAGAAAAAAGCAAAGTGCATTATTGGATACAAGAAATCAGATTAAAATCAGAAATTCTTAAAAACATTGAAAAACTGTATGTTGGAAAAAGAATTATTTTAAAAACAATGAAAATGCACTTATCCTTGAAAATTGCCAAACTGACTGAGTTTGAAGTCTATGTTAAGCCACATTATGTGTTAGTCCTAGTTAATACATTATGTATTAGGCCTAGTTAACACCTCATGTTTCAGGCCTAATTGGAAAATGTTTTTAGGCCTAAGTTGGCAAGTTCAAAATCTTTGTGAGGTCCAAATACTTAAAAGTTCTAGGAAATCTATTCGTATCAAAGATATCAAGCTAAAATGTTGGAAAATTGAAAAATGGTACCTTGGAAATGTGGATTTCCTTAAAAAATTCACAAAAGCAAATTAGAGAAATGCTGAACTCTAGTTTATACCCACATTTGCCTTAGTTTGATACATTTTGGTGATAAAGTCTTGAGCACCATTTTCAGGGTTGAGATGTTTCTTCTTCTGATCTTGGAGCTTGAGAGAGATTTGTTTCATACCCATTTATGTTATATGCATGATGGTGCCACCTGTTGTGAAAAGTTTCCTTTTTCTTCAGTTCATTTATTTTAAAGCACGAGAACTTCTAAGAAAGTGAAAACAACTGATGAAACAGATGGCACCATTATGAATACATACACCATCTATCTTACTTGTTAATATAAAACAGTGCTTGCTACTAAGTGGCTCTTTATCTTAGAGGTATTTAGCACTTGTGGCATGCCCCAAGGTTTGAATTTGGTCACTTGCATTCTGCACTGTTTACACTTAATTTGTCTAGTCACTTACATGATGTGTGTCACATTTCTTATTTCTCATTTTTGATTCATATTGTGAATAGTTGTCTTTGAGTACAGCCAAAGAAAGTACTTTGTCTTATAACTAAATCTGTGAAAACAAAAACTGAATATATCATACCACTTTGCCGGTAGAAAACAGGGGACTTTGGCACACAAACATTTACCATTATTTTTGTTGCATTATCCGCACCAGCGTGTAATCCATAGACCACAAGATTCACATAAAAATATTCCCTTCGTATAATCTGCAGACAGTAACATTCAGTAAAAAAATTGCCATATAATCTGCACATCATAGATGTTGCACAGGAAGTGGAATTTCTGACAGAAAACCCATAAGTCAAAAGAAGTAAGAAAAAAACGATTTTATTAAACGAAGAAATTCCTTTTTAAAAGTTACTTTTTTATGTTTTTATCTCCAGACAGAAAAAAGCTCAGTGGCAAGGCATCCATAGATCATGCCGATGCAGCTCCAGAGTATTGCATTACACCTTGCCAATGACAAAACACTGATACAGGACAAGTACAAGTCATAGAAATACTGTATGTACTTGCGTATAAGTCGAAAGTTTTTGGAGGAAATCCTGCTTTCAGAGTTGGGGGATCGGTTTATACATGGGCCAATGAAAAATAAGGCTAAATTTCTGTGAATTCTCCCGCAGAATTTACCGACGGATCTGTTTACGCTTTAGACCGCGGCTTTCCATGTGTTACTGCGCGATTGTTTTCTGACCTTCTCAAAACTATCACACAATGACATGATCACATCCTCAACTGTGCTCACAACTTTAAGTTTAAATTTGGCAGTCTAACTGAAACGTTTCTTTTTCAAAGACATCATGAATAGCAATGAAGGAAAATATCAACATCAAAGAATTTGGTCAAAACGGAGGACAAACTAAACACAAGGCGCACATGAGATCTGAAAGGAGGAACGCATAGCAGCAAGTGCTGTGCATACGTTTTCATTGGCTGGTTGACAAAAACACAGACAGCACAACAGTCAAGAATTGTCTTTCTCAACAATACAAAATGAGCCCCTCCGTCCCTCACCACAAATTTCTCGATCTTTCATTATGAGCCCACACCCTCCCCCCCCTCTCTCTGCTTCGTACAAACTCCTGAACTGAAGAAAATTTTTCTGAGGGAGTTTATTTTCCAATTATACCCCCTCTCCTGCACAATTCCCCTGCGGATGAAATTTTTTTTAATTGCCGTATAATCCGCAGAACCTGCATTTTAAACTTTTTAGCAGATAATCCACGGATTATACGACGAAAATTATGGTATTTTATTTTTCAATGTATGCACATTTTTTTTAAGAAGGGTGGGTCTTATTTTTGAAGTTTGGAATTTCGTTTCTTCCAATTGTTCAAAATGTTTCATCATGTGAGAAAATAAATCAGTTATTTGTTTTTTCAAATCGGATTAGATTTAAAGGTCGCTACCAGGGTCGAAAGTATTACTACATTACTCATTACATGAACCTGGGTGGTAATTTTATTGCACCCCAGAGGGAACTGTAGTCTCTCACCAGCTGGCAATACAGTCAAAAACATGTTGCGCTAGGAGACCACAAGGTGGCACTGCAGTCAAACCACCAGGTGGCGCTGTAGCATTATCCAATTGAGACAGTTAGTAGCTGACTGTTGCACAGAGTGGATGTATTTTTCAGAGCTCTAGTAGGAATGTTTTTGTGATTCTAGAAATTTACAAAATAGTATAAAATGGCCTCAAATATGTGTAAAACTTATGAAAGTTCTATTTCTACTAAAAGAAGTACAGAAGTATGGTTAATTGGCCAAATTTCATCATCACTTCATCCTTTGAAGCTCCTGCCCATTAGTGAGATAATGGCATTATTTTTTCATTATAAACTTGATTTGAAACAAACTGTTAGGGAATCTTCGGAATCAACTGCATGTGATATTTTAGAGATGTGGGAAAAGGCTTGAATTCCTACTAAACAAAAAGATCATACTGTTGAGAAAGTTGAAAATTTTTTTAAAGAATGGCAAGGGCTGAGAAAGAATTAAGAAAATAAAGCCAAGCATTCAGTTGCTTTGATTAAGAAGGAAAATCTTTGGAAATAAAAGTTGGAAGATCTTTTTGATATAACACACACTAAAGCTTTAGAAATGATCACGATTGAAGAAGACAAATTGTTTCTTATTGCTCAACGAGAGAAAGGACGATGAGGAAAATTAGGAAGTGTTGACTCGGTGCTAGCAAAAAGAGAACAACGTTTCAGAAAAAGGAAACAAATGGAATATGAAGAGATAAGATCCAGGGAAGAAAAGGTTATTCTTTTGTCTTCATCTAATTCGGATCCTGAAGAAAAAGGATGCCCTTATACTGTTTCTGAAGAGCCTTCCATTTCAGGAGAGAAACCCATTAAAAGAGGAAAAAAATAAGTACTGGATAGTAATTTATCTGCTAGTCTTGATGTTGCAAAGGTAAGCAATCGACAGGCAGCTTTAATCCTGACCCCTACAATACAAAATCTTGGACTAGATCCATCTCTTTACAATGTAGTAAATGTAAATTCAATTCACTATGAAAGAGTGAAACACCATCAAAGTATTGCAAATAACTTAAAGGAACAATTCATTGCTGAGGTCCCTTTAACTATTCATTGGGATAGCAAATTGCGTGAAGATATAGTTGGATCTGAAACTGTTGACCATCTTACCATTTTGGTATCTGGAGATGGTGTGGATCAGTTATTAGGGGTACCAAAATTATTGTCAGCAAAAGGAGAAATGATTGCATCGGTTGTATATGATACAACAGGACAGTGAGGAATTTGTGACAAAGTGAGGTGAATCAGCTTTGATACAACAGCAACAAACACAGGAATGAAGTCTGGGGCTTGCATTCTTTTCAGCCAAAAACTGGAAACAGATTTATTATACACTGCTGGCCACCCAAAATGCAACACCAAGAAGGATACAAGATAGCAAAGCCAGATTTACTGGACACATAACAACAGATACAAAGGCGAAATGATTGAGCTAACAGGCCCGTGCAACTTGCGGAACACGCAGACATCAATAGTTAGTGTGGCCCCCATGGCTGGCAATAACGATCGCTACACACCACGACATCTAACGAAAGAGGCTTTGGATGTGGGCTTGGGGTATCTCGGTCCAGGCTGCTTCCACACGCTGCCACAGTTCATCAGGCGTAGCCGCGGGTGGTGCTTGCCGGGCCACTCGGTTGCCGATCAGCGACCAGGCGTATTCGATGGGCGACATATCAAGAGAACAGGTGGACCGCGGCAGCAGTGACACCTGGTGGGCCCTGAAGAATTGTTGCACGATGTGTGCCACGTGCGGGCGCGCATTATCCTGTAGAAACGTGGCCGCTGGCAGGTCCTGCAGGTAAGGGAAGACTACAGGCTCTAAAACGTCAGAGACATAGCGGTGGCTGTTGAGTGTAACCTTGATGCATACCAGAAGGGTGTGGGTGTCATATCCAATTGCACCACAAACCATAACGCCAGGCGATGGACCTGTATAACGATGCATAATGCAGGCATCATACAGTCTCTCGCCGCAGTGCCGCCACACGTGGATCCGACCATTGCGGTGTTGCAGGCAGAAGCAGGATTTGTTGGAGAAGACAATGTCGTACCATTCCGTAGTCCAGGTGCGGCATTCAACGGCCCACTGCCGCCGCACTTGCCGGTGGTGTAACGTCAATGGTAATCGGAGCAATAGGCATCGTGCGATATGTACCCGCTCCTGCAGACGACATTGAATGGTACGCGCTGACACAGGTTGTTGCACAACACACCCTAATTCCTGCACTAACGTTCGTGATGTGGTGGTGCGAGCCGTCAATGCCCTCCGCACAACATGCAGGTCCTCTCGTTTGGTGGTGTGCCCCGGCTGCGGCAATTGCTCACGTCGGTTCATCCGTCCCTCCTGCATCCACAAAATCCATACTCGCCTCACTGTAGCTGGATATCGTACCACACACACGCCGATGTCTCGGTACGATAAATTGCTGTCGCGATAAGCCACTATTCATCCTCTGTCAAACTCCAAAACGTGCTGGAATAACTGCCGTATTCTGCGATGAGGCATCAGGAAGCTTCCCACGCACAGGTCCGGCAGCACAACACACTTCCACTACTTACACCCCGCCTTCTGTGCACCCTTCTTATAGTGCTTCTCGGTGGCGTTTGCATATGCCCTGCAATGTTAATTGTGTGGATGTCCTCTCGCGGGCGACGCATGCTGCGAATTTCAGGCCAATTGGATGCTTTTTCTTGGTGTTGCATTTTGGGTGGCCAGCAGTGTAGTTACCTTGTAGGCATCATATCCTTCAAATTGTTTTTGTAGCTGTTGTTCTTCATTCTCTCAGCCCATCTTCAGGCCCAGAAATTTCACTTTTTAAAAGGTTTAAAAAGTCATGGCCTACTATGAACTATAAAAAATATAAAACAGCAACATCATATGACAGATGTGCATTATTTGTTACTGACATGGCTAGTGATATGATAAGTTTTGCAAAGAAGCAGCTCAAAACTTTTCAACTTCGCGATGACTACAACAAGCTCTTAGAACTCACAATAATTTTTTTAGGTGAAATTCCTCCAAAAGGAATATCATTTAAAGCTCCAGCTGGACTACATCAGGCCAGGTGGATGGCAAAAGCTATTTATTCCTTCAAGATCTGGATGTTTCGGGATCAGTTCAAATTAACAGTTGCCGAAGACAGTGGAATGTCAGACATTTGTGTTTTTTAGTTCGAATTAATGTTAAAGTCTGGTTTGAAGCTACATCAGCAAAGTGTGCTCCATGTAATGATCTCCAGCTGTTGATGGATATTGACAAATACAATGCTGTAAAAGAAACTATATCAAAAATTGCCTTAAAAAATTCTTAAGGCATTTATGGTATTTGTCTGAAGAACTTATTGCCTTTTCTTTTTTCGATGATAAAGTTTCTGATGGAACTAAAGAAAAAATGGTTAAAGCTATGAAAACTGAAGGAATCCTCCAAATAAAGCAGTTGTCGACCAGAATTTTTACAGCTAAAGGCACTGCATCATTTTGTTTCCTGTAACACTAAAAGGTTTTTTGAAATTTTAGATATTTCATTAGATTTTTTACACAAAAATGTAGAGATATGGACTGATGATGATACGTACATCAAAGCAAAAAAAAAAAAAAATAGTTTCTTGTATAAGAGTTGTAAATGGCATAGCTGAAAGAGGAATTGCCCTAATCGATGAGTACAACAAACTGCATACAAACGATGAAAACCAAAAGCAATATTTGCTCCAAGTTGTTAAAAACTAGAAAAAAGTACCCAAACCGTAACAAGAAAACTTTAATGAAGTAAAATGTCTTAAACAATTCTTCAAATTTCATAAGTTCTTTACAATTGCTTGGTGTTGAATTTAAGTAATGAAGTACTACTGTTACTAATCAAAAACTTCTATTATGGGAATTCTTAGTAGGAAATTTTTTTATTTTAATTGCAAATTTTTTAGAAAACTCTTCGCCTTCTTCAGGTTGTCTTTTGTTGTTGCAATTAAAATAAAAAAAAAATTCCTAGTAAGAATTCCCAAAACAGAAGTTTTTGTTTAGTAATTGAATTAAGAAACTAGGATGCCAATTCTCAACATGAGCTTTATTCAAAGTACTACTGTTGTTTTTTCAGGTTTGTGTTATTAATTAATGCAGTAGTTTTGTATTATAAGCCAATTGCATACAATTGTATACTAAGCCAATTGTATACAATTGTAGTTTTGTATTATAAGCCAATTGTATACAATTGTAGTTTTGTATTATAAGCCAATTATTAACAATTGTATACTATTAACCAAAATATGTACTATGTTATAACTATGTTTTTAACCTTTAAAACTTTATGAAACTCCATCTTGTACTATTCCATCATACTAACTCCATCTCTTGCCCATCTCGTACTGTAAAGGTGGTAGCAACCCCTAAAAATATCTTGATATTCATAAAAAATTCAGCAAATTATTTTTTTCATATATTGAACACATTTATATGGGTTGGAAGGAAAAAAATTAAATTTTTTTTTTTTTTAAGGCCACATAAGGCTCACCCTAAATTGCACGTATTCAGTTGTCAGTTGGTTTGGAAATTATAAATTGCTCCTGGGTTACAATTACCAATTGTTTCCACATTCTACATTTCTGATTTTTAAATTCTGCAGCAAATAAAAATTACAGAAAGCTATTCACCATATGTCCATATATTTTTACAAAGTTTCTGGATGTTTCAACAAATCAAAATTGAAAGGCACAATATTTTGTTTTTGCTGCTTTAGCAGCACATGTGAAATGAATTTAGTAGAGACACCCACAACCAAAATCTTCATAGGAAATGTGGTGGTGTGAGCCATTAGGAATTCAACACTTTTAAGTATTTCATGCAGTAATGCACACACAGAAAAGGTCTGCTGGGTCTGGACCTCCCCCCTTCCCCTTGTCCTTTATTCATCAGATGAAAGAGACAAATGATGTTTTTTATAAATACATTATTCAAGCTGCAGCTAAATTAAACAATCTTTCTGCACATCATTTTGAAAACTTAATATTTTCATTGTGATCAACTATACAGGGTGCTCCAAAATTATCTTTACAATTTTGACCCTCAATAAAACAGAAACTGAAAAAGAGAACAAAAATTGGTTTATTGCATATCGAAAAGCACGTTCCAAAGTTTGTTGGAATGCTAGTAGAGCTCCACATGCACATCGCTGGTTGTACGAATAAAGTCAAGATGGTATTTGACCTTTAGCCATGTTCTCCCAAGCATGCCCTCAGGAATTGTTGTGATGGCAGCTGTAATCCTGTGCTTCAGCTCATCCACATTTGGAACCTTTGTGTGGTACACAATATCCTTCACATAGCCCCACAGAAAAAAGTCCAGGGAGGTAAGATCTGGTGAACATGGAGGCCAAGGAACTGGACCATCCCCATCCAATCCATCACTTCGGAAAGGTTTCATGAAGAAACTCACGAACATGAAATGCCCAGTGCGGGGGTGCACCATCCTGCTGGAAGATGATAGCCAGTTGCAGGCCCTCCAATTGGGGGAGTAACAAACTCACTCAGCATGTCCAAATAAACATTGGACGTGAGTGTGTTTTTGGAGAAAAAGAATGGGTCGATGATGTGGTTGTGCAGGAGACAGGACCAGACATTAACCTTAGGGCTGTCATGTTCAATCTCCAAACAGCATTTGGATTTTCAGAATCCCCAAATTCTGCAGTTATGCCTGTTGATAACACCAGACATGAAATGTTGCCTCATCGCTGAATAAAACACGTTTCAAGAAGTCTTCCTCATTATCAGTCCTGAGTAGCATATCAACAGCAAAATCGAAAAGTTTCGGTTCATCCCCGGGACGCAGTGCCTGTGTCAAATGCACTTTGTAGGCAGTCAGGTACAAGCGCTTATGCAGCACCCTGTGCATCATTGTAAGGGGTAACCCCAACTGCCTGGAGGCTATACTAATAGACTTCTCTGGACTTTGTAGAAAAATCTGCTCAACATGTTCAGTATCCTCTTCACTTGCGCTTGGTCAGCCAGCGTCGTTTTTGTGAAGCACACTACCAGTCTTCATAAACTTCTTGTGCCACTCACATATTGATGGTCTGGATGGTGGATTATGTCGGTATTTGGTACCGAAATTCCTTTGGACTAGTGTATCTGACTTAATCTTCTCTATGAACCACGCCACACACGGGACCTTTTGCTGTGGAGTAGCCATCACAAGTTCAGGGTCAAACCTGAAAGTAAACAAAAACATTTTGCATACCAATAAAACTTTATGCATTTTTGTAGCATGTACAGAAAACAAAACTTCGCTATCTTATTTCATTTAGGTTTTATTGAGAAGATAATCTTGAAAAGATAATTTTGGAACACCCTGCATTTTTGTACATCTTAGTTCTATATTGAATATCTTCAATTATTTGAAAATTCTTAGCATTCGCTTTTGCCACGATATATTCTGGAGGTCGGAAGGCGAAAAATTCCTTGCATTTGAAACATGATATTACTATAAAATAAAATAAAAAAGGTTCTACCCACAATGTTTTTTTTTGGTGGTCCTCTTCTTTTTATTGTTTTCAATTTTTGAAGTTAAAATATCATGGTTCATGCCAAAAATTTGGTAGCATGTTCACACTTGCAGGTACCCTGTTGGTGAGTATGGCTTAAAAAATGAAGTCTTGGTTCTTTTCTAAGGTAAGTATGGCTTAAAAACAAAGTCTTGGTTAAAAACTCATTGAACAAACGAAGTCTTATTTACAAAATAATGACCAAATGAAAATATTCGAAAAACCTGGCCCTATATTGACTTTAAGTATTTTTTAAAAATGATGTCTTGGTTCTTCTTAGGTGCGTGTGGCTTAAAAACGAAGTTCTTGGTTAAAAACTCAAACGAACAAACAAAATCTTAGTTAAAAACCTAATGACCAATATGAAAAATATTCGAAAAACCTGGCCTTATGTTGACTTTAAATATTTTTAAAAACTGAAGTCCTGGTTCTTCTAAGGTGAGTATGACTTAAAAACGAAGTCTTGGTTAAAAAATCAATGAACAGGCGAAGTCTTTGTTAACTTAATGATCAAATGAAAAAACATCCGAAAAACTTAGCCCTACATTGCCTTCAAGTATTTTTTCATATAAAATCACATAGGTGAGCATTCAAGCCTTGAGAAACAAAGAAATTCTGATTAGAAATCCTAATGAAACAGATAAAAAGTTATAAAATCTTAAAAACCTTGGGACTGCTGTCTCTCAACCCTTCAAACACTTCCGGCCGTCCTCCTCGCTCTTCGTGCTGTGTTGCAAAGGACACTCCCACTAGGGTGGAACTTACACATGTTTTGGGCATACACGCGCATCTTCAGAGTTAGAAAAAGATTGCAAATGGCTGTCACCTGCAATTCTTTGGAGTTTTCTTCACTCGGTCCCTCCTCCCCTCTTGCTGTTGATTCTTTGGTAGTGTTAGGTATTTTCGTTTGTATATCTTTGGTGGTGTCCTCTGGTGTCATTATTGGGAATTACATTCTATTCTATTGGGTATATAAATAAGTTTTGAGGGATTTGAGGTGAACAAAACACGTTGTTGGAGAACAGAAACAATATTTTAATATTAATTGAAGTATGTTCCCTCTGAAGCTACAACTTTATCCCATCTTTCGGGCAGTGAACATTTGCCTTGAAGGAAGAATTCTGGTTCCTTGGAAGAGATCCAGTTGTCCAGCCAATTTTTGATGTCTTCATAACAACTAAACCGTTCTCCAGAAAGTGCCGACTGCATCAACCGGAATAAATGGTAATCCGATGGTGCAATATCTGGTGAATAAGGTGGGTGGGGTAGAACTTCCCAGTCGGATCCTTCTAAGTACTTTTTCACAGTTCGAGAAACATGTGGTCTTGCCTTGTCATGCTGTAAGATGACTTTGTTGTGTCTATTCTCCCATTCCGAGCATTTTTGCGTGAGAGCTCATTTTAAACGTATTAATTGGGTTCAATACCGATCACCAGTAATAGTTTCTGATGGTTTCAGCAGTTCATAGTGGATCACACCCTTCTGGTCCCACCAGATACACAGCATTACCTTTGAACCATGGATATTGCATTACGGCGTTGAAGGACCTGGTTCACCTGGCTTCACCCATGCTTTCTGCCGTTTAAGGTTATTGTACCATATCCATTTCTCGTCAGCAATAATAATACGATGCAAAAAACCCTTTCTTTTTTGTCTTTGAAGCAGCAATTTGCAATTGGTTTTTCGACGTTCAAGGTCTCTTTCCTGTAAAGCATGTGGAACCAGATTCCCTTCTTTTCGCACCATTCCCATGGCAGCTAAACGTTGTGAAATGCATGGTTGACTAACATTTAATGCTGCTGCTAGTTCTTTTTAGGTCTGACACGGATTCTCATTGAGTAAAGTTTCCAATTCAGCATCAGCAATTTTTTTGGGTGGTCCAGAAAGTTCTTTATCACTGACATCAAATTGTTCCTTTTGAATCGTCTAAACCAATACTCACATGTTTTTATGGATGGGGAATGTTCACCATAGATTTCTGACATTAAGCGATAGCTGTCGGCAGCACTTTTCTTGACAATAAAGTAATGTAATAACACTTCCCGCAAATGCTGTTTTGTCGGGATGAAAGTTGCCATTTTCCATCGAGTAAAACAAATACGTCTTCGCACCTCAATCAAACGTTATATACTGACTCTGACAGCTGGCATCTCCTACTGCGATATCGCAGTGTTGCCACTTAAAATACATGCGAGCAGTAATAAGTACGACACCGAACGGAAATCCCTCAAAACTTATTTATATACCTAATATTTTTTTATTTTTTTCTCGTCGGTAATAAATTTTTTCCATTGCACATGTAATTCATTGGGTTGATTAATGTTGCAATTAGTACTTTCAGTTTTTTCAATAATTACCGATTCTGCGATTCTAATCTCTTTCTCCGTTGTGTGGAATTTTAGGTGTTTGATGTTTTCAAATTCTGATTCTGTTTTATTTTCTATGCAATATTGCACCAATGCAGTTTTTTTCTCTCTTTTATTCCAGTTCGTTATATGTTGGTTTAACCTGGTTTTTAATTGGTTTTTAGTACTTCCTATATAGTTTATTTTTTTATCATTACTGTTAGTCATTTTTACTGGTATGCAATATACACCTGATTTCTCCAATATTTGTACTTGATCTTTATTTTTTTATTACCATATCTCTTTGTGTCTTTACAGATATTCCAATGTTTTTTTGGTGATTTTTACAAATTTGTTCTATGGTATGAGATAGTCCTTTAATATATGGGAAACTTCCACAATATTTATTTTCTTCCTTTTTTGGTCTTTGTACTTTTTATGCTTGATGTCATATATAATTTTCTGGGATAATTTTCTGTTATATCCAAAGTTTTATTAAAAATGAAAGGCACAATATTGAGAGACAGTGGTCCCAAGGTTTTTAAGATTTTATAACTTTTATCTGTTTCATTAGGATTTCTAACCAGAATTTCTTTGTTTCTCAAGGCTTGAATGCTCACCTATGTGATTTTATATGGAAAAATACTTAAAGGCAATGTAGGGCTAAGTTTTTCGGATGTTTTTTCATTTGATCATTAAGTTAACGAAGACTTGGTCTGTTCATTAATTTTTTAACCAAGACTTCGTTTTTAAGTCATACTCACCTTAGAAGAACCAGGACTTCAGTTTTTAAAAATATTTAAAGTCAATATAAGGCCAGGTTTTTCGAATATTTTTCATATTGGTCATTAGGTTTTTAACTAAGACGTTGTTAGTTCATTTGAGTTTTTAACCAAGAACTTCGTTTTTAAGCCATACACACCTAAGAAGAACCAAGACATCATTTTTAAAAAATACTTAAAGTCAATATAGGGCCAGGTTTTTCGAATATTTTCATTTGGTCATTAGGTTGTAAATAAGACTTCGTTTGTTCAATGAGTTTTTAACCAAGACTTTGTTTTTAAGCCATACTCACCTTAGAAAAGAATCAAGACTTCATTTTTTAAGCCATACTCACCAACAGGGTACCTGCAAGTGTGAACATGTTACCAAATTTTTGGCATGAACCATGATATTTTAACTTCAAAAATTGAAAACAGTAAAAAGAAGAGGACCGCCAAAAAAAAACATTGTGAGTAGAACCTTTTTTTATTTTATTTTATAGTAATATCATGTTTCAAATGTAAGGAATTTTTCAATTTCCAACGTCCAGAATATAACGCGGCAAAAGCGAACGCTAAGCTTTTTCAAATATTTGAACATTTTGAATATATTTATAAGCAACATGTTTAATTTAAATTTGTTTCCCATCATAAGAAATAAATTTTATGGTTTATCTTAGTTCTAGTTTTCAAACTGACCATTATTTCTGTACATCTTAGACTGCTACACTGATTATCAAATTTGTCTTACTTATTCAAGAGTATTTTTTAAACTTCCATGCACATCAGTGTTGATAATTATGCCAATATTTATTAAAAAATACATACAATAAATACAATACCATATATCATCATCATCATTGTCAACCATTATCAATCCACTGCTGGACGAAGGTCTCCCCAAGTTTCTTCCACAACGGTCTGTCTTGTGCCAGTCTCCTCCATGTCACTCCCGCATACTTTCGAATTTCATCCACCCATCTTCCATGTGGTCTTCTTTTGGGTCTTTTCCTGTCCCTTGGAATCCAATCTAAAATTTCGGCTGTCCATCGATGGTCTGTCCTTTTGGCAGTATGTCCAGCCCATTGCCATTTCAGGGATTTAACTCTGATCATGATGTCTTCCACTCTTGTCATTTTTCAGATCCACGAGTTCCTCTTCTTATCTCTCCTGGTTACACCAAGCATGTACCTCTCCATGCTTTTTTGAGTTGTCTGCAGCCTTTGTATGTCTCTTTTAGTTAAGGTCCACGTCTCTGCACCATACGTAAGCACTGGAAGGATGCATTGATTAAACACTTTTCTTTTAAGACATAATGGCCCTGGTGAGTATGGGACAGCATTTCCTCTAATCCCGATGGTATAGTTATACCGCTATTGGCGGTCGTCAGAGCCGCTTTAGTGGGAACAGGATGCACCACGAGAAGGCAGGGTTGACATTTGTCAAGGAGAGGCTGTGATGTTGCGCATCACCTGACCTTACATCCCAATACCATATATACATATGCTTTAATTAGCCATAAGCAGAACTTATATAACAACCAATATAAAAAAATATATATACATATATATTATAACACATTTTTATTGTCCTGTGGAGCTGCCCCCCCCCTCCAGGAAATTCAGTGTGCTACTGATGTCATGAAGAGCTGATTTACATTACAACAACAAACAGTAACGACCCGAGTTACATAACATGCGACTTACGTAAATGCGCAGTTACATAATAATTGTTGCCTGTTTATCTGCACTTGCTGCCTCACCTGTGACCTTCATCCTGACGTAAAAAAAATGAAAATTCTGAGAACTACTTACTAGTGCATATGAACATATTTGTGGCTTTGCGCAGCTGCATCTTTAACAGCCTTATTGCAGTAAGCACCTTTCAGTTTCACTTGATATCTTGCCTCGCGCAGTTAGCTTAGTCACTTGTTTATCACCACTAGTGTTCATTGTCTATTTACCATTAGAATGCAATTGAAACTTTCATACTGATGTAAAAGTTGTTTACCTGCCTCCTAGAACTACATTACTGTTGCAACCAATGGATCAAGGCACTATTGCGACTTTCAAGCCTACTATCGGAGGTGTACGTTTTTCCAAGCAATCAAGGCCACTGATAGTGGTAAGGACATTACCCTACGTGATTTGTGGAAGAACTATAATATCTTTGACGCTATCAAAAACATTGGAGTGGCATGGGATGAAGTCAAGTAGACAACAATGAATGCTGTGTGGAAGAAACTCTGTCCAGAAATGGTTCATAATTTTAAGTGTTTCACAAAAGGAGATCAGACAATGATTGCTATAGGTGATGAGTTGACACAACAATTACCCCATACAGCACAAAACGTTTTGGATATGTATCAATAATGTTACAATCTCTCATTTTCGTTATACTTTCAGAGATATCTTACAATTACGTTTCAGCAACATCTATTTTGGAACATAACTCTTTGTACATTACGGTTACGTTAAAAATAGCATTCACCAATACTACTGTTTTATAGTTTCCATTGAACATAATTGCTGCCTTGATGTTACATTCCAGCAATATTTAATATTTTTGGTTTGACAATGGCTCTGATGCGCATGCACATTTATGCCATTTCACCGAAGCACTGTCATAGTTGTATTTCCACGTGCTACTGGGATATTCTTTGGTGATACTGTCATACTGGAGTTAGCTAGTTAGTTGATTTAATATTTCATCCTTTTTCTTTTTTGTGATTCAAGATCATCTGAAAGTAAGTAATTGTTTTGATTATTATAATTGTTAAATTCTAAAAAGTGTTTTATAAAATCTAAGTAGATCACTGTGTTATTGTATTAGTATACTATACCAGCATGTTTTTTTTTTACTTGAAGCTGAGAAATTTCATATTGGTAGGTATTTAGAGAAATAATGAATTTGATTTTCTTTCTTTTTTCCACTGAAATATAATCTATTCTACATGTATAATAGAAATTCGACACCATCATTTGGGACCGATTTTTATTTCTTTTGTTATCAATATAAAAACACCACCACTGTTCCCAATGGACAGCGTTGAACCTGCAAAAGCGTAAACAACTCGTAATATGACTGTTGTTGCTTTTGAAACAGCTGTCAAGTGTAATATTTTTTATTGTGATTTTACAAAGTTTATTAAAACTATAATGTTCAATGTAATAAATACGAAACAGTGATATAATGATGTCACAAATATCTTTCAAAAACGTAACAGTAATGTAATGAAGTTACAAATATCTTTCAAATACAAAACAGTAACATCCCACACAGCACAGAATATTTCGTATATGTTACAGGTACGTAACATTGAAACATTGAGACTTTTCAGATACGTTGCGCAATGTAACAGTAATGTTTCAGAAACCTTACTGTTATGTCAAAATGCCCGCAAATGTTGCATGACTTTGAAACATAACTGATACGTTACAGTGAAAGGTTTTGTAACTTCAACATACCAACTTCATGTTACTGTTAAGTGTTTGAAAGACATTTGTAACTTCGTTACATTACTATTACGTGATGATATAGGGGTTTCTGTAAAAGGAACCCGTCCACGTGCTGCCTCATGGTCTCATGTGGTTGCGTCTGTCGCAGCCATTGTTTTTCCACGTGATCTTCCCGATCATCTTTTGTCCGCCATTTTCTCTTTGTGTTCAACCACAACATTTTGTGTGCCACGTGGTCCTATCGAACATGTTTTGCTCACCAATTTTTTTTTACCTCCCCACATGGTCTCATCGATATCTTTTGTACGTCTTTTTGTTTCCCCCCCCCATCAGGAAATTTCATGATGCGACGTCACGACGCTAGGATAATTTTCTTTCCAAGGAAATACAAATCCTCGAAGTCACGCCAGGTTTGAACCCCTGTCCACCTGTCCAGCAGGTTTCTAGGCAGATGCATTATCCCACTCGACCATGGGATGCCTCGCGTTTACAGCGTTCTGTAGGAACAAACAAGAAGGCAAGTGCTTTGTGAATACGTTGTTTAATAGAAATGCATTATTTTTTCCATGGATCATTTTATTTTTCTGTAGGATGACATAAATTTCTTCATGATTAATCAATGAAATGTACCTTTTAATGTATAACTTAATCTATTTTTTCTAAATGCTTTGCGAATACATTATTTAATAGAAATACATTATCTTTTTTTCCATAGATCATTTTATTTTTCTGTAGGACGACTTACATTTCTTCATGATTAATCAACGAAATGTACCTTTTAATACATATCTCAGTCTTTTTTTTTTTTTTAAACCTTGCATAGTCGTTAAACTTTTCAATATATCAATATAATTTTTTTCTACCTTTACAAACTAAAAACTACTTTTATTGAGACTTTTTTACTGATTCAAAACCAACAAACGCACTAAGATATTATACACTGGTGTGCAAAACTTAAGGACGGACACTAATGTACACTAACTAGCAAACATAAACATATAAAACGAGCGAAACACACAGAGTCACGTACGGTAAAAGGGTCGTTTAGCGGTAGCTTTCGGTCATCCTGCGACCTTGATCACCTGCGATCGATTGGATGGGCTAGTTGCAAGAACTACAATTTGAAGTTGGGGTGTTGGAAATGTTGCCAGATTTTAGAATAGAGATCCAATATTTTAAATGGGATTTGGTGAGGGTTCTCTGGATTGCAGATTTTGGTGAACAAAATTTCAATGCTCTCTTGGAAACGCAGAGATGCCTTGTTGATGAATGGGGCAACTTTTTTGGTTTCTTTCCAAATGGGAACTGCAGAGGTGTCTTCAAGGGTTAGTGCAGATAAAGCTGTCTTTGGAAGACTATTAGAAACATCTTTTTGTGTTCACCAAGTCTTGTTTAGATGTTTCGGTATGAGCTATATAATAACACCCCAATTTTAAATTGTAGTTCTGGCAACCAGCCTATCCAGTCGATTGCGGGTGATCAAGGTCGTAGGATGACCGAAAGCTACTGCTAAACGAACCTTTTACCATACGTGACTGTGTGTTTCGCTCGTTTTATATGTTTATGCGTTATTGTCGCATGAAGCCTGAATTTTAAACCATAACTAGCTAACTCAGGGTATGGAAAAGTGTCCACCTGCGAACTGGACACATTGGAATTCCAGTGCCATAAAATTATTCTGCATAAACACATTTCGTGTGGCTATATTCCCCGATACTCATAAAATATTTTTTTAATATTTATTTTTAAGTAAGAAATTTAGACATTTCCAAGATTTTCAGGCCAAAGACAAAGTGGAGAACTGGTCACCAAAGAACTGACCACTGGAGAACTGCCCACAAAAATATTAAGGGGCTGTATAAAAATTGCGTCCTGGACTGCTCCGTGGCTACGTCTCCCGAGATTGGTTATCTGACACACATAAAATTTCCGTAATTTCATATTTTCTTATTTATGATATTTTTCAAGGTTTATAAACTACAGCTAAACAAATTCTCTGCGGGTATGTGCAAACCCAGGAAACTTATCGGGGGTGGGGGTTCTTAAAACCTAAAATATGAAATATAAAGAATTTTTGGTCCGATTACGATATTTTCAGTGTTTACAAGCTACAACTCAACAATTTTCTGAAGGCATGTGCCTACCTAGGAAACCCGTCCGGGGGGGGGGGTTAATACCAAAAGTGTAGAATAAAAAGAATTTCTCGCCTGATCATGAGATTTTCAACATTTACAACCAGAAATACTTTACGTTTTCTATTTTAGGTACCCCCCCCCCCCCCGAGGTTTCCTGAGTCAGCACATGCCCTCAGAAAGTTTTTGCGATGTAGGTTGTAAATGCTGAAAATCTCCCAATTCCTTATGTTTTATAATTTTTGTGCGCCCCCCCCCCCGGGCAGGTTTCTTTCCTGATTCAGCTCATGCCCTCAGATAATTTGTGTACTTGTAAATGCTGAAAATTTCCCGATTGGACCAGAAATTCTTTATATTTTACACTTTTGGTAACCCCCCCCCAACCCCGTTTTGGCAGTTTTCCTGAATCAGCACATGCCCTGAGATAATTTGCCGACTTGTAGTTTGTAAAACCTGAAATCTTTTGTTGAGTTGTTGATCACAATTTTTTTTATAAAGAATTACATTAATAATAGCAATTAGGAAAAGACAAAATTATGGAAACTTTATATGACTCAGATAACCAACCTCTGGGGGTCATGGACATATGAAACGGTCAAAAATACAATTTTTATACGGTCCCTTAAAATTTTTGTGGCCACTTCTTTGGGGGCTAGTTCTCCTACACCTATCTAACTCGAGTACGACAATATCTCCAAAGAATATCCCAGTAGCACGTGGAATGACTACAAGAGTGCTTCAATGAAATGGCATAAATGCGCATTCGCATCCACGCCGTTGCCAAATCAAAAATCTTAAATATCGCCAGAATGTAACATTAAGGCAACAATTATGTACAATGGAAACTATAAAGCAGTAGTATCGATGAATGCTATTCTTAACGTAACCGTAATGTACAAAGAGTCATGTTCCAAAATAGATGTTGCTGAAAAGCAATTGTAAGATATCTCTGAAAGTGTAACGAAAATGAGAGATTGTAACATTACTGAAATATATCTGAAACGTTTTGTGCTGTATGGGATGAAGTTGGTATGTTGAAGTTACAAAGACCTTTCACTGTAACGTATTGGTTATGTTTCAAAGTTATGTAAAGTTTGTGAACATTTTGACGTAACCGTAAGTTTTCTGAAACATTACTGTTACATTGTGCAACATATCTGAAAAGTCTCAATGTTTCAGTGCTACGCTCTTGTAACATACACGAAATATTCTGTGCTGTGTGAGACAGCAAGCGATGGAGATGTGTGTGCAACTGGCACAGCAATTAGAGCTGGAAGTGGATAATGGTGACATTAACGAGCTTCTTTTGAGGCACAATGAAGAGCTTACTAATGATGACTTTATTCAGTTGGAGGCATTCCAAAATTCTGAAGAAAATAATAAGCTGATTGAACAGCCAACTACAGACTTAAAGAAATTTACAATGAAAGGACTAGCCGAGGTTTTTAACTTGATAGACATGGCATTAGCAAAATTAGGATCGATTGATCCAAACACCAAGTGGTTCAAGAATGTTAGCCGTCGTATCTACTCCAATATGTATAGCTAAAAGGCCATCTATGATGACAAGAAGCATGTGACCACACAATCTACTCTACACATATTTGTGAGATGCCGCTCGCAACAAAGTCAACATGACAACTCAAACTACCTTGACTACTCTCAGCTTTCAACATCGAGAGGGGGCAGAAGTTCCCGCAGAACAGCATTCCTCTTCACAACCATCCAACCCCAGCTCTGGCTCCGACTCTCCCCCTACAGAGCCAACTTAGCCATCAAAAGACATTTTTTTACCTATTTAAAAAGTGAATACACATGTACAGTATTGTATGTATACATTTTCATACTTTTATAGTTTATGTATATCAGAGTAAATGCTGCTATATGATGTCTCTTTTATAAAATAATAATAAATAATATACATGTACATAAATATAATAATAAATATTGCAGTTCCTTATGAACGTAATTTACAATTATATATACACCAACAGATTAAGTACTATTACGTAACTCTAATCCTCAGTGAAATGATTTACATTGTTGGTGTGTCATTTTTCTTACTTGTGGATTCATTGACGATTCTCAACACATGTCGTGATATTCCAATGATAATTCCTTGGTAGATGAGACTTTTTGGTTTTAATATTTTCTTTTATGTACACTATTGCACTATGGTTGCAGCTCTTTTAATGTTAAAATCACTATATACATGTTGATAAAATACTCTATTCCATTGATGTTCACTGTACTATTGCACCAGTAGTTTAATTTGAAGTTTAAAAATTCATCAATTAAAAATCACATTCCATCGACGTTTACTTGCACCACTAGTTTAAAATATTTCACTATTAAAATCCAATAAGAAGTTTAAAATCACGGCATGCCTGAGATCCCCATCATTCCACCAAACTCTGGTTGAATACCTTTGGAACATGAGAATAACTAAGTTTTAAAAAAAAAAGGAAGAGCATATATTATTATGGATCAACCAAAAACAAACTTATTAAAAGAAGAAATCAACATAATAAAAATTGGGAAAAGAGAGAGAATGTTACAGCAATGGTGCAGTACTGTATTGAAGAAAATGTGAAACCAAAATTCAAAGATATTCAAATAAAAAGTGGATATAAGAATGAATGGGAGTTGAGGTACTCAGAGGCTCTCACCATAGAAAAAAATAAACACAGAGCCTGTAATAATGAACCAATCATCATAGCAGAACCTTGGAAGGCCTTAATAAAAAGAGAAAAAGAATATAAAGAACAGCAATGGAGAAGGAAGGGGGAAAAAAAAGGAATGTCAGAAACATAGGAAAATTAAACAGCAGATAAAATATAGATGGCAGCACGGTATCAAGAGAAAAACATTTAACTCAGGAATGCAGAGAGGAGCACATGATCCTTGACCAATTCACACATGTAGAGAGACCCCGTAGGGAATCTGGTGCACATGGTCGGTTTGCAGCATGTGGTTAGGACAAGTGTTCTGAAGACTGCCTCATAGAGGTTGAAAAGCTTCAACCAGAGTTTGGTGGAATGATGGTGATCTCAGGCATGCCGTGATTTTAAACTTCTTATTGGATTTTAATTGTGAAATATTTTAAACTAGTGGTGCAAGTAAACATCGATGGAATGTGATTTTTAATTGATGAATTTTTAAACTTCAAATTAAACTACTGGTGCAATAAGTACAGTGAACATCGATGGAATAGAGTATTTTATCGACATGTATATGGTGATTTTAACATAAAAAGAGCTAAACCATAGTGCAATAGTGTGTGTGCAATAGTGTACATAAAAGAAAATATTAAAACCAAAAAGTCTCATCTACCAAGGAATTATCATTGGAATATCACAACATGTGTTGAGAATCGTCAATGAATCCACAAGTAAGAAAAATGACACACCAACAATGTGAATCATTTCACTGAGGATTAGAGGTACATAACAGTACTTAATCTGGTAGTGTATATATAATTGTTACTATGAACTTTCGGTGTGAGTTATCAGCGTGGACCCGAAACAAACTTTTGTGGTTCTACTGAGATATTTTATCAATATGAGGTTAGCACAGCCTTTTAAAAATTGACTAATGTGAAGTATCATATGTGCGATAGCGTTTAAGAACAATGAATCGACAAGGACTCGAGCTTCTCAGGGCATTCAAAAAGAAAAGAATCAAATTAGTTAAGAATGAAGTACAATGGCAATTTTTAATGAATTGTAAAGAATTTCACTTAGCACTGAATTATTTAAAAATCACGATAATTTCAATTAATAACAAAGATGAAAGAATATTAAGAACATGTGAACAGAAAAGAATAAACCAACAAATTCGACAAAAGAAAAATTTGGTTTTTGCATTAAATAATGAAGTATATAGATTATGGCAAGGTATATAACTACAGTGATACGAGAAGAACCTGACGCAGAAATTAAACAACAAATTGAAATGAATGTGCAAAATATTTTCAATATATCTGAGTATCGGAGAGGAAAAACAAAAGAAAGTACCATGAAGAAGCTAAATAACATAATAATTGCAACAACAAAAAAGAAAAGTAAAGATAATAAGAAAATAAATAATAATAATTATGATATACAAACTTATAGGAATTTATCAGGAATTGGTATAACTACAGTGAAGAATGCTTTGCAATGAGATGGGAAATACGCTTATCCAAAAGAAATACCTGATACAGTTCAGTACATACCAAATTAGAAAACATAGTCAACCATGTACCAATAGAGAACAGACCAGAATTAAGATTTAAATTATATTATACCATATAATGTTTAATGAATATAATAAGACCCCTAAAAAACTCATATCAACTGAAGAAATTAAAATATAAGAGAGATCAACTACTCGAACTAAGAAATAATCAAGAATTAAAATTCTGCTCTGCAGATAAAAGTGATAAAATTATTATTTTACGTCAAACTGAATATAATCAAAAAATGAAAAATGCAGTAGAAGAATTACAAGCCCATATTGTTAAATATGATCCAACTGACAGACAAATAAACTATCTATCCAAAGTATGGAACTATAGTGCATTACCAGATGAAGTAAAAAAAGTTTCCCTCCTATGGGAGCAAATGTACCACAGTTATTACCAAAGATTAAGACTCAAAAAAGGAAAATATGCCAGTAAGATTAATAGTGACAAAAGGAAAGGCTCCATTGATAAATCTTGAAAAGAATTTATATCAATTCTTGTCAAAGAGATGCCTGAAAAATAATTATAATGTAAAAAATACTATTGAATTTATACAATCTATTAGGGATATAGATATAACAAATAAACCAAATATTAGTATGACCAGTATGGATGTGAAAGGTCTATACCCAAATACACCAATATCAGATGCCACAAAATTATTATACAAATCTTGGAAGAACAAAAAGAATTAACTAATAAACAGATTGAAGAAATAGAAACTATTTTATCATATATTTCAAAAAATAATTATTTTTGTTATAACAATAACATATATGTTCAGGAGAGGATTGGCCCAATTGGGTCACCACTCTCTTGCTTATTTGCAGAGATAATCTTGCAAGAACTTGAAAGCAGGATAGTAGATACATTAACAGAACAACCATTAATATATAAACGTTATGTGGATGACATTTTTTTAGTTTCAAATATGCAGGAGGAGAATTTGAAAAGCTTAGCAAAAAGATTTGCAGAAATTTTCCCAACCATAGTTCTAATATTGGAAATGGGGCAAAACAAAAGTATATCTTTTCTAGATGTCTGTATAACAAGAACCGAACATGAATTTCAAAGTTAAAAGTTATTGAAAACCATCCTATGAGCCAAAATTGATTCCAAATAACTCTAACCATCGGATAGCACAAAAAAGAAATGCTCTTTACAATCTGATAAAGAGAGCAGATACACATACAAGCAATATTGAATTTCAGAACGAAGAATTAATGTGGATAACAACATTAGCAAAGAAATATGGATATTCTGAACAAGTAATAGAAGACTCAATAAAAAAATATGAGGCTACAGTAAACAATATGAGTAAGACAACCAGGCAGAGAGAAGAGAAACATGAACAAGACAAAAGGCAATACATAGGTTCGTTTCCATATATTGATGGAGTAACAGGAAGAATTAATCATGAAGTAGCAAGATATAAAAAAAATATTGGACAATCTGTAACAACAATGTCTACAATGATAAATAATACAAGGCAAAAAATTCCAGATTTACAAAAAGAAGGAGTATATAGAATACCTTTGGAACATGAGAATAACCAAGTTTTAAAAAAAGGAAGAGCATATATTATCATGGATCAACCAAAAATAGACTTATAAAAAGAAGAAATCAACATATTAAAAATTGGGAAAAGAGAGAGAATGTTATAGCAATGGTGGAGTACTGTATTGAAGAAAATGTGAAACCAAAATTTGAAGATATTCAAATAAAAAGTGGATATAAGAATGAATGGGAGTTGAGGCACTCAGAGGCTCTCACCCATTGAAAAAAATAAACACAGAGCCTGTAATAATAATGAACCAATCATCATAGCAGAACCTTGGAAGGCCTTAATAAAAAGAGAAAAAATATATAAAGAACAGCAATGGAGAAGGAAGGGTGGGAAATAAAGGAATGTCGGAAACATAGGAGAATAAACAGCAGATGAAATATAGATGGCAGCACAGTATCAAGAGAAAAACATTTAACTCAGGAATGCAGAGAAGAGCACGTGATCCTTGGCCCTTTCACACATGTAGAGAGACCCCATAGGGAATCTGGTGCACATGGTCAGTTTGCAGCATGTGGTTAGGACAAGTGTTCTGACGACGGCCTCATAGAGGTTGAAAAGCTTCAACCAGAGTTTGGTGGAATGATGGTGATCTCAGGCATGACATGATTTTAAACTTCTTGTTGGATTTTAATTGTGAAATATTTTAAACTAGTGGTGCAAGTAAACATCGATGGAATGTGATTTTTAATTGATGAATTTTTAAACTTCAAATTAAACTACTGGTGCAATAAGTACAGTGAACATCGATGGAATAGAGTATTTTATCGACATGTATATAGTGATTTTAACATTAAAAGAGCTGCAACCATAGTGCAATAATGTGTGTGCAATAGTGTACATAAAAGAAAATATTAAAACCAAAAAGTCTCATCTACCAAGGAATTATCATTGGAATATCACAACATGTGTTGAGAATCGTCAATGAATCCACAAGTAAGAAAAATGACACACCAACAATGTGAATCATTTCACTGAGGATTAGAGGTATGTAATAATACTTAATCTGTTAGTGTATATATAATTGTTACCATGAATTTTCGGTGCGAGTTATCAACGTGGACCCGAAACAAACTTTTGTGGTTCTACCGAGATATTTTATCGTAATTTACAAATTCGACTGATGTAAAATTCAAATTACGTAACAGTTTATGAAACGCATTACTTACATAATTTGGAGTGTTACTGTTTTTGAGTAAGATATTCATTGAATATCACTAGTCAACAAATCTTAACTTTTCTTTTTCCACATGGGCCATTTTGGGTACTTTTTATCAAATTGACCCTGTTGATTACAAAAATGATAGTGAAAAGTGTGTAACATGCAACAACAATTTTGTGTGATACAGACCTTTCATGAATGAGTGAAAAGTGTGTAACACACAACACTCTAATTTTCGAAATAAATCATTGATGAAATAAAGTATGAAGATATTTAATTGTGAATTACACTTCAAAAATGGCCCCTGATGTATGTGAAACCTTCTCCACTGTTGTCCAAAGCCTTCACAAAGTTTTTCATCAAACCCAACTTAGTATTTAAAGGGAGAAGCAATATCTTGTTTTGGTCTAACAAAGAGTAGTATTTAACCTTATGTTTCCCCGGGATGTAATTCTCTCTGTGAAGCCAGTCTTTCCCAGTACAGTGTTTGTTGATTGCTATACTGTCACACAGACAAAGAAAACAACCATATTTCATAAATCCACCCTGAAGTCTGAGTAGCAGAGTGATGAATTTCAAATCCCCACACACTTCCCAGCAGTATTTGTTGTATTAGATTGCCCTTAGCAACAGCGACATACTCTAGTAAGTTTCTTTCATGTCCACTGAATGAGCCACTAGTTGTGAGCAATAGTTCCTTCAGACTTATTTTTGAGGATTCAATTAAAAGCCTCCATTCATAAGGGATATGCTAAAAACCAAGACCCACAATTAATCTGTCAATATTTGTACACATACACATGGAATTCTGCATTGTGAAGTACCCTGAAAATTGTTCATGCCTCTTTCTGTACAATGAAATTCTAGTGCTCGGCACCAGTAAGTTCCACCACTGCAGCCTAGACCCCAAAAGTTCGGCTTGATGTTTGTTAAGATTAAGGTCTCTGGCTTAGTCATTTAGTTCCCCTTTCTGAATCAGATGTGGTGTCATGTTATATCCAGGACTGAAGAATAGATCAAAGGACATTGATGGTTCAGTCTCTCTTCCATTTTCTTCTTTTGGAAGGGCGAATTTTTCCAAATTGCAAAAATGGCTCAGGAAAGGGCAGATTAGATATGTGTGGTATAAAAAATATAGCAAATGGAACAGTAAGATATTCCACTTTACATTTTTTTTTTTTAAATCCCTTGATTGTAGTCATGCAAAATTAACAGTCCTCTGCATGGCTAGTCGCACCAGACTATCAGAACTGCAAAAGGCATACGTTTGTTTCCATTCATCCACTTAATCAAATTTGAGAAGCATATTACGCAGGATATGTGGGGAACCCATTTTTTGTATTGGTTGCCAATATGACACTCAAAACAATAATACTATGAACAATAATACTTTATAATAATACTTGGTATAATAATACTCAAAATAATAATACTTGGTTGTTGAAGACTGATGCTGTTTTTTTTGTTGTGAACTATTTACAAATGTAACAAAAACTGTCCCATGGATTTACACATTTGTGGGGCACATTCTATCCATTATGAGAAAACTAAATGCACTTACACACTGCACAATGATCACTGCAACCCGTCACAAGCACAAAATCTTTTCAACTGTACTGGACACAAAACATTTTACCATGAAACAAAACCCTCTAAGCCACCTGTCAGCCAGGCGCCTGCAAACGATAAGTCAATGGAGAGGAAATCCTGAATGTAAACAAAGGCATGTGCGTGTGCAGCACAGGGAAGAATACCTCATAATTCCTTCAAGTCCTACCACAAAAAATTATCATAAAGTGGAAATGAGACTGGGGGAAAGTTGTCGATGCATGGAGAAGCACTTCCAGCAGAGGATTTTGGGTCGTAATCAAGTTATGTAAATCCTCGGATTTTCAGCTTTTGTAATGTTATTTTCCATTTTTTTACAAAATGGTGCATGATGGCTCATTTTGAAGGCCATATTCATTATCAGCACATAAAAATTGACTATAGATGTATATTTCCATCCATGTGGCAAAAATCTTGTTAATTAGTGATATTAGGCATAACAAATGCTTTTACAATTGTTATTCATGTGAAAGAAAATATGAAAAAAAAAAAGAAAAAAGACAGAAAAGAAAAAGAAAAACTACTACTGAATCCGATTCCCACATGGATGGCAGTTGGTGATGGTACTGTTGCACTTAATAAAATGTTCCCTAAACTGCCACATAATCAGGAAATTAACTAATTTATTTTCATTATATTTTTCATTGATTAACTGTTTCCACTAGTTAATGGCCATTCCACATGCTTGTTAAGTCTTACAGATATTCCACCTATATTATACAAATAAAATCACCCAAAAAACTTTTTGCAGTTCATAGCTTTACTCCAGATACTATATGCATCAACTGCTATATTTCAGTCTATTTATTTTTTTCAAATATTATGCAAGGTATATGTTGTTTTGCAATTTTTCACATGTGATGAAAGGCTATGCTTAACAAAAAGGACGACACCAATTTCCTGGCATAATGAGTACATGCTTTGACCAAAGTTGCAAATCCAACTTGCTAAAGGTGTCTCAAAGTACACAGTCAAATCAGAATAATATGACCATCCTCGAAATTACACCCAGGCATGTCACAGAGTGCACGTGACAAGGTTGACCACAAGGAGATATAAGCAGCTGGCCAGGACACTGTGGAGCACCAAAGGCCATCAACCCCAAAGAAGAAGGTCGACTGGTAAAGGGCAATCGACATGCAACAGTGCAGCAATTGACCTTGCAAATGAATGCTGGGGCACCCAGGTACGTGTCCCTAATAACAGTAGAGTGAACCCTGTTATGCATGGGTCTCTGGAGTTGACGCTGCATCAAGGCGCCTATGTTAACCCAGGTCCATCGGCAATAATGCCTGCAGTTCACATAAGACTACCGTCATTGGACAGTGGAAGAGTGGAAAAAGGTTGCCTTCTCCAATAAATTGAGGTTTCTACTCCACAGAAGTGATGAGCGGTGGTTTCCTTGTATGACCTCAGGCCACTGGTACCACTGGATGGGTCCCTGAACACCAACGGCACCTGTCCATCTTCATTGACTACATGCATCTCTTCATGTTGGATGTTTACTTTGGTAGTGATGGTGTCTACCAACAAGATAATGCGGCGCCATGCCGTGTCACTAAGGAAGTGCGCGACTGGTTCCAGGAACATGACAGCAATGTCTCTGTTCTCCCTTGGCCAGCGAAATTGCCTGACCTCAATCCCATAAAGTACTTGTGGGACTATTTGGATCGACAGGTTTGATGTGCTGACCATGATCGCTTGGACCTCTGTGCTCTGCTGCAGTCCAAATAGGCAAGTGTGCTTCAGGTAACCTTCCAGGGCCTCATTGCATCCATGACACACCATCTCGCCACTGTCATCCGAGCCAAGGGTGGTTATTCCCATTATTAGGTAGGTGGTCATATTATTCTGATGCGACCGTGTATATTTCTTACGTGTGTAATTTTCAAACAAACATTGAATTTCGTGCCACGTAGTGGGAAAACTCTGCGCGATAATAGCTGGATAATGTATAGAAATTTTCATCATGGTAACAGAAATTGGATAGAAAAAGAAATTTCTAAATTGAGTTCAGGTACAATTCCAAATGCACATATGCTGTGATTCCAAATGGAATAAATATTGAAGTAAATGAGGATGCAGCAAAGGAATTTTTTTTTTTTTTTTTTCATGAACAACAAGTTCACCATCAAGAACACATATGAGTTTATAGAGAAAATTAAAAATGTAAAAACTGGCCTAATGGACTTAAACATGGCAAGCATGGATGTTAAAGCATTATATCCAAGCACTCCAGTTCCAGAAGCTATTGAAATCATCATTAAGAAGTTGCAAAATCTTAAAATTTTAAATAACACACAAATTCAAGAATTCAAAAAAAGTTTTAGTTTATTTATATGAAAATAATATTTTTACATACAAGAACAAAATATTCAAACAAAATTCAGGAGGCCCAATGGGCTCACCATTATCAACTCTATATGCTGAGGTTGTGATGAACGAAATTGAAGAAAATGTCCTACATCATATGGAAGAAAAACCAGAAGTGTACTGTCGATACGTAGATGACATTTTCATTCTATCAAAACTGAACGAAGAAGAATTAAAAAAATTAACAAAACGTTACAGCGCATTATATCCAACTATAGAACTCACGGTTGAAATGGAAAAAAATAATGCAATAGCCTTTTTGGATGTACATGTTATCAAATCCACAGATAAGTTACTATACAGAGTTTATCGGAAAAGTTCATTTGTTCCGGTCCTAATCCCATACAATTCAGCACATCCATATCCTCAAAAATGCAATAGTATAAAAACCTTAATTAAAAGAGCATATACGCATTCTGAAAATAGTCAGTTCATCAATGAAGAAATCAAATTCATAAAAAAAATTGCATGCAGCTTTGGTTATCCTAACCATTTAATAAAAAAATGGGACACAGAAGTAATAAAGAAAATAAAAAAAAATAATGCTGTAGTAATTAAAAAGAAATCAAATATTTAAATGGTTTTCCTTACATTAAAGGCACTACCAATGAAATTAATAATATTTGTAAAAAGCATAACATTCAAATTGGAGGAAAAGTAAATACCATCAAAAATATAGTAACAAAAAATAATGATAAAATAAGAATGTTAGAAAAAGCAGGTATTTATTCAATTCCTATTACTGAAAATCCTCCAATGGCTTATATAGGAAGTACCAAAAATAAGCTTAAACACAGATTAAAACAACACATAAAAAACTGGCAGAAAAAAGAAGAAAAAACAGCACTGATTCAATACTGTCTGGATAACCAAAAGTATCCAAAATTCGAAAATATAAAAATCATTAAAAGCTGTAAATCCGAAAAACACCTCAGAATAGCAGAGTCGGTAATGATTGAAAAAATAGGACAAAAGTTTGCAACCACAATGACCCTAATAATTTGAGAAACAGCTGGAGAAATTTAATTAAAATTGAGCATAAAAAAGAAAAAGTTCGAAAAAGGAGATCACTGACCAACAAGAGATGGCGCCACAACGCCCAAGAAGAAGCGATAGCAGATGACAGAAGCAGCCCGCGAGAACCACCGAAATGCCCAGCTGACACGGTCCGTGCTAGTTGGAGCAAAATGTCCCCTCGAAGACGGTATAGTAGTAGTACCGAAAGTACTCGGGTATGAATAAATATTGAAGTAAATGAGGATGCAGCAAAGGAAAAACTCATTTGGTGATGAGACAAAATAAATTCCAACGGAGAAAAAAAAAAAAAAAGAAGAAGCAGACCCGTGGCCAAATGAAAAAATCCTGTGCCGCATCCACGTAACGGAAATATGGATTGAAAGCCAAGCCCCACGTGCGGTAAGTGTTCATCGAACTTTACCAACTAAAAGTGAAGTTCAAAAATGCAAAGGAAGACAAAGAGTGCATTTGAAAAATCAGGTAATATGTTCATTATACTGATTATGGTGTATGCTGAGGTTAGAATTTTTTTTCTAATGGTTGAACTAAAAATCTAAGAGTATAGCAACTAGTGAGAAATATTGCATCAGAAAAAAGATGAATGTTCAAAAAAATTTGGGGCTATAATTATAACTGCCAGATGCAAAATAATTTTTTAAATCAAACTTTTAGAATCAATTCCACTTAGTAGTTCTAATTCTGACTATTATATAGCTCTAATTATTGTACTATTCTCTTTTACGTGCGATATTTCAAAGTAACTTGTACAAAAAACTTCAGTTACCAACAGAAATAAAAAATGCAAACCCTCCAATGGGAGCAGGGATGCCAAAAATATTCTCGAAAATTAAAACTCATAAAGAAAACACACCTTTAAGACTGATTCTATCGAAAAAAACTCACCACTCATCAACCTAGAAAAAAAGATATACAACTATCTATCCCCAATATTCATGAGGAATCAATATACATTAAAGAACAGCTATGAGTTTATAGAAAAAATCAAATTAATTAATCAAGACCTAGAGCAAATAACTATGGCCTCCATGGATGTTAAGGCGTTATACCCAAACACTCCTGTCGAGCTAGCCATCGAATTGATTATGCAACAACTAAGCATCAACAAAGAACTAAACTTGTCACAACTGAAAGAGCTAAAGAATACCTTATATTTCATCAAGGAAAACAACATCTTCCATTTTGAAGGAAATATATTTAAACAAACGCAAGGTGGCCCTATGGGATCCCCATTATCGGCATTATACGCAGAAGTGATTATGGCATACCTCGAAAAAGAAATTATTCAAAATTTACCTGAAAAACCAATACTTTTATGCTCGATATGTAGACAACATTATTATAATGTCTAAACTTAACAAAGCCGAGCTACAAGATCTAGCACAGCAGTTTAGCAAAATCTGTAACACCATAGAGCTAACTATTGAGTTTGAAGAGGATAATTGCCTATCCTTCCTGGACATTCAACTAAAGAAAAACAAAAATAGTTTTGAATACTCTGTGTTCAGAAAAGCAACTTACATACCTGTACTGATACCATACTCGTCGCACCATCCAGTGATACATAAAAAAAACAGCATAGTAAACTTGATACGGCGAGCGTACACACACACATCTAACAACAGGCTAAAAAATCAAGAGCTAGAGTTTATCTCGAAAATATCACAAGAGTATGGGTACCCGAGCAAGCTAATTAATAAATGGATACATGAGAGTAAAAAGCATATGACTCAGAGTAAAGAAGGCCAAGAAGTGCACAACCAAAGGAAGATAAGAAATAAAAAATTGAAATACATTGGAGCTTTCCCATACCTGGAAGGAGTGAGTAAAGAAATCAATAGGCACTGTGCTAAATATGACTTACAACTAGGAAGCTCAGTGCACACCGTGAAAAGTATGACTGTCAACAAAAAAACAGAGGAAAAAAAGCTAGAAGAATCAGGAACCTACGAAATTCCAATAGCACACATACCCCCAATATCGTACATTGGAAGTACGAAAAACAGATTAAAAAAAGACTTAAACAACACATATCTAACTGGCAAAAAAAAAGAAGCCAAAACTGCTTTAGTGCAATTCTGCTTGGAAAACCGGACATTCCCAAAGTTCGATGAAATTAAAATGCTAAAAAAGAATAAAAAATCGGAAAGGCAAATGAGGAGGGAAGAAGCAATATTAATCTACAAAAATAAAGCAAGGGTATGTAACCAGAACGACCCTAGCACATTATCGGGCCTGTGGAAAGAACTAATAAGACAAGAAAAACAACAACAAAAGAAAAACAGGCAAAAAAAGACATGAAAACGAGGATAGGAGAAGAAAATTAAAAAAAAATAAAATAAATAAATAAAAAAAAAATACGGAAAAAAAAAAGTGTTCTTAACGAAACATAGTGGCGCCAGCCGGGCTTGATAACGAAATATATCCAGGAAAGTTTTTCCAACGAATGGCAACAAGGAGTATCGGACTCCATTAGCGCAAAGTTAACCACGAACATCGGTGGTAAAGTCGCCACGCTCCTGAAGATGCCCAGAGTATGGGCGAAAATTTCGAGTATAAAGAACGGTAAAAATTGATGTTTGAATCCTAAGGCAAAGATCCAATGAGTATACCCAGCGAAAAGTGTGAGAAGTAAAGCCAGTCATCGCATACAACGGACTTTAGGACAATAACATCAACAAAGGACCGGAAAACACGTGCGTGAAATGTTCCCGTCGCTAGAAAGGAATGCCAAGGTAAGCATTATCTGCTAGTTTTTGTACCAAAACTTTTAGAAGTTGAGACATCATGCCAAATACAAATAAAGAAACATCTGAACTTGGCAGGCATATAATTCCATGAATTATATGCCAACATGTAAGCAAACTCTGCCTCCTGTATAGCAAGAAGTACCTGGGACTGTCTCCCCCCCCCCTAATTTAATTTGTTAAATTAAAAACATTTTTTCCAGACTGGCTTTTAGATGTTGATGGATAGACAAACAGATGAACAAAATGAAGTTATATGAATGGACTGATTTTTACAACATACATGCCAGTAAAAAAAATGTTTATTCTATGCATATTTTCCATTACTGGAAAAAAAACATTTAATACCCAAACAAACAGTAGCAGTATACTTATTCCAGAGAATAGCTTCTTTATGTGTAAATACATTATGTTCATCAATGAAATTATGCAGACTTATACAGAAGAAAGAAAAATAGAGATTTTATGATAAAGGTGCAATCATTTCAGATAACTTGGAAACACACGAAATATTTAAAATCCCAATAAGGTCATTGACTGCTAATTCCTGAAAACTATTGTTCAAATACTTATGGACCTGCAGTCCAAAACCAGTCCTTCAATGGTATTAGGCCCTGCCAGACTTGCAGTTCGGCATCACTCAAATGGCAACTGAAAATGGACAATTGATTTACTCACAGTTAAACAGATTCTACTGAAAGTTGAAACATAATACACCCATTCGAGCTAGCCATCGAATTGATTATGAAAAATGGAATGCACTGTTGTTATCAGTTAGTTTTTCATGGGCACAAAAATGGGTATGGAAGCATTTTCTTCCAAAAGAAGCAGATCATTGTCATTCATTACCAGACTGCATGGGATTTTGCCCAAGAAGGCAGACAAAATGACAGCTTAAACAAGATCTACAATGTTATACCTGAATTAAGGTAAATTAAAGTGATTATCAGTTCTCAACTGAATAAATATATGAAGGGCTTGGGTGTAAACCGTGGTAACCAATACTTCTGTCGTTGTGAGATATGTAGATTAAAAGTAGTAAAAAAATATAAACGTTTGCACTTAACATGAATTCAAAGTTGTATTGTGGCACCACATGTTGACATAAATGTATAATAAATACTCTAAAATGCTCAGATTGCCACCATAGTTGTTTTTCGTACGCAACTCATTTTTTAACAAACATGTTGGCTACCATGGTTAACGCCCGAACCCTTCATATATCAAAGAATGTGAACATTTAAAAAGTGTTTAAACAACTTATCAGCATTCTTCACATATCCATTACATTTTCTTGACATTCAAAGGGTGATTCAGTTCCAAAGCTACATAGTGAACAGATGAAAACTAATTTTAATGGTAAATAAAAGATGGCTTTATCAAAATTAGCATATGACATATTGGGAATACAAACCTATTTACAAGATTCTTTAAAAATAAGAAAATCAACAGTTTCACTACTTTGTTGTTCTTTCCCGGTGTCCTGTACAATTTCTACAGTTCCCATCACTTAAAAGTTCCAAAAATAAATTAGCTACAATAAGCTCTGAAATAACAATAGAGGGGAAATAATAACAATTCCTGTCTTCTCAAAGAGCAACATTAGTTTCACAAAAAAGGGTAAACAGAACTACAAGTATGATGATACATCTAACAAATAAAGCATTAGTTTTCCACTTTCATTGCAAAGTAATACTTAATATGAAATAATCTCTGAAATGCTAATATTGATAAAGCCAGTGAGGGACCCCCCCCCACACACACACACACACAGCATGAATGACTCTTTAAGAAGAATGTAAAGCTGATTTCAAAGGATAATTGAATGTAAAGCTGATTTCAAAAGTGACAGTGAATTGTTGCTTAAGATGAGATGAAAAGAACACAACAGAGGTGAGAATAATGTTTTAAATGTAAATCAAATCTTAGTGACATTTTTAAAATAAAAAAATATACTTAATGTACTAAAATGTATATTACATAAACTCTGAGTACAGATCTCTGTAGTTTAAACTTTTTATAATGATTTAACGAAAAAAAGTGGGATTTTTGGCTTTTTTGATTAAGAAAACATAGAAATTTTGGCAGCCAATTTTTTTTTTTTTTGGGGGGGGGGGGGCTTTTTTGATTAAGAAAACACAGAAATTTTGACAGCGAAGTAGTTTTCATTGGAACTGAATGAACAATCCAAAATACATCATGCAGATGATATTAAGAAAGTTAGAGCAAACTTAGTTCACTTGATGGCAGTTTTTACTATTTTTATTTCCTTGCTATTTTTGAAATGTAAAATATCAAAATTGGTTGTATTTCCATGTGTTTTGTAGCAAAATTAAAGTTTTCAATTGAGTGGCCCAGTGGAAAAGAGGCACATGCTACATGACTCAAATTTGAGTTAAGGTATGTATCTGATGATAGCTGCTGACATCTAGAGCGTATTTCACTAAATATTAGTCATGTGACCCATGTGCACGCACATCCACAGCAGATTAAATTTTTGTGTTTTCAGTAACGTGTGAAATCTCTAGTGGAAGAAGGGCACATGCCATGAAGCTCACTAGGAGTATAGTACGGTGCCTCTGAGTGGCTGTGACATGCACAAGCAAACAATCACAGCTGTTGTGTGAGATGAAGTTGTGATATGTCAGTGTTTTCAAGAAGGAGATACAGGGAGTTGATGAAAATGTGAGTAGTGAAGAAAGTGCAAAAGTTTCGGGGAAGAAACATTCTAGGAATCCTGATAAATGGAAAGACATAAAAAAAATGTTACGAAACTGTGGACAAGAATATGTTACAATATGTTCGACAGAATAAGACTGTTGCACCTGCTAAAGTGTTTGAAAATGTAAATCAGAGTTGTAAATGAAGTTGTTGTAAATATTCAACACTTTCAGTACAACACAGAGAAGACATATTTATGGAGTTTTACAGCCTTGTAGATTACAACAAGCAAACTGCTTATTTATTCAGACTAGTAAGACTGTACAAGTGTAAGTGTGCTTACATTAATAAAAAGAAAGTTGCAACAGAAAGCCAGAGGAAAGTTTCGTTCAAGTATTTTATTCATTGCAGTAAACGTTGTTAAATCGAAGTGTGCAGAAAGGCATTTTTATTACTTCATGGTGTTACTATAAAACATTTACGAACGATTCGGGCGGATGCTAATAAAGACAGTAAGGATTCTGAAGCAGAAGACAGACCACATGCTTCCTGTTCTCTTTAGTCTGAATGCATGTCTCTACATGATCCAGTTCATACACCACTGCAGGACAAAAGAGGTATCCATTTCAACAGAACCCATGGAATCACTTCAGAGAGGAAGGATGAAGTACAAAAACATATTTCAATGTTTCCAAGATACACTTCACACTATAGTCAAAGGTATATCCCGAACAGGACATACATTACTTTGGTACATTCACTTGCAGAAATATATTGTTTGTACCGTGATACTCTGATTACTATCAAAGTCCCTGTGAAACAACATGTTTATCAAAATATATTTAACAGCGAATTTAATATTGGCTTTAAACTGTCATCAAGTGACACATGCAATACTTGTGATTCCGCAAATGCAGCGAATAATCTTCAATCAGCAAATTTTCAACTGCATTTTCGTAAAGCTGAATCTGCATACAACAGCCTGAAGGAAGCAACAAACGATGCAAAACAGGGTAGTAGTGACACACTGGTTTTGTGTATTGATTTGCAGCAAGCTCTTCCGACTCTGTATATTTCTACTGAAAATGTATTTTATAAGAGACAACTTTGGACATATAACTTCGGTGTTCACAGTTGCAATGATGAGAGGGCAGTAATGTGTGTATGGTCAGAAGACGTGACTTCAAGGGCAGCCGATGAAGTTGGAAGTTGTGTTTTGAAGGTACTGCAGCATTTCAAACAAGATCATCACCGTACCTTAATCATATACTCTGATTCATGTGTTAGACAGAACAAAAATTACATCATCTTGGGGCTTTGGTTGTACCTCTTGGACAAGAAATACTTTGCTACCATTGAACACAGATTTTTTGTACCTGGACATACATTCGTGCCTTGCGACCAAGATTTTGGACTCATAGAGAAAAGCAAAAGGACACAAGCATTGTATACTCCTTCAAAATGGGTGTAACTGACACAATAAAGCAGACAAAAGAAACCATTTACCGTAATGGAAATGAAAACCACAAATTTCATTTCACTGGCACCAATAGTGGCGAATCTTATGAAGAGAAGTATGACTGTTGATAAACAACGTTGCAATCTTAGAAAAGCTATGGTTTTGTGATTAATGGGTGGCGAACGTTCTGTTTACATCGAGCATACTCATTATCTCATGGAAGTACCAGTGAAAGTTAGTCTTAAAAAAGGGCGTGGTCACCCAATGAATTTAGGAAACTATTTTGCCAGGGAAACATCCTAATATGTACAACGCTGATAAAGGCAGCAAAACTTCGTGACGTACTAAGTCTGATACAGTTTATACCACCTGTTTATGTTCGATTTTATGATGCGTTAAAAACTGAAAGCACTGATGTAACAGAAGAAGCAGAAAGCATTGATGAAGAGATGGATGCAGACTTTGAAAGTTCAGGTACATTTCTTTCTTTTCATTGGATACAAGCACAGTACAACATTAACACTTTTCTGATGTCATTGTTATGATATACTTACAAATCTAAATAACATAAACAATAACCAATGCCATCTGCTAAAGTTTACCTTATTTGTGGTCTTCTAATAACTATTACTTGAATGAAATATCATGTAATTTCAATAACAAACATTTCAGAATTTACTTCCAGTGAGTACATTTCACTCTGACCATCCTATGATTCTTCACTGTATTAACATTTTTATCATATTATTAATGGTGACACTTCAGTGAAGATTTGAAAATAACATCCTACAGTATCTATTTCAACATGCTGTTAAAATAATTACATGTTTTCAATTATTTTTTATGAGACAACAATTTTAGTAAAAATGCTTTTTCTGAACAAAATGTGTTTTGTGGCATGTGCCTCTTTTCTACTGGGCCACTCAATTATTTGGGCATATTCCAAACAGTACAAGAATCTTATGGTGACATAAAGTATGAAATATGACAATCTACACCACTTGCTCAATATATTTGATGCAACTTTTGCACTGATGTAGGTAAATATGCACAGTACTTAAAAAACAAAAATACCTCATCCATTTCTCCAAATATTAGGACATAATCTCCAGCATTCAAGCAGAGTTCAGCTTCTGGATTTTCATTAGGTGACTGTTTCAAAGGATCATAACTGTAACGGGCAATAAATACTTTACAGCGACCTCGATGTGGTAAATCAATGTAATCAACATCTTCATATAGGTCTTCTTCTCGTCTATGAGATCCAGAGGAGCTGTAAGGTGCACCTGCTGGCAATGTAGGCAAGGTAGATGAGTAGCTTCCACTACCAATGGCTGGAGACACTCCTGGTCCTAAAGAAGTGGATGTTCCTGTAAGTGGAGTGCTGCTCCTGCTTCCTGGGGGTGTTGCAGAGAAAGGCCTCCTGTTTCCTACATAAAGTGTTTGTGATGATAAAGTAAAAATGGTAGACATGCCTAGAAAGAAGTTATGTGAAGAAAAAAATGAAATTTCTGCAAAATTCATAGCATAAAATACCCTTTCTTAAAATAAAAATTACCAACACAAAAATAACTAAACAAAAAACAATTGCACTAACAAATAAGCAAATCAAAAAGCAACCACAAAAGAATAAATCTAAAGCTGACGCCAAGATTTTATTATTAAAGCACCAAAGCATAAAAAAGTTTTAATGATGTTTTACTATATGCTGAAAACATAAATAATAAAAAAAATCATACTATGTTTCGGAGGTAAATTTTTTCATGCTCTCGTTGGATAAATCATCTTTCGAGAAACCAAAATATACAAGAAAATATAGTTACCCATGGCTATGAAATAAACCGAAATGTATAATTGTTTGTCATTCATAAAAGAAAATACATGGAGCACAAATACATTAGATACACATCCAGTTTTTTTGTTTTTTTTTTATCTTAATTCCTCCTCTTTCTTTTCATTTTTTTTGTACTGCACAGATTATATTATGTGGCTGATGTAAAAATTACAAAATAACTTTTAGGAGACTGTCTTAAGCTATGTCTTTCTGACTGTTAATTCACAGAATCTTCTTTGGCGTGTGCAGTTCATTCTTTGAGCTCATATAAGGAGTGATTCATATAGAATGAAATCCAGATATTTGGCCATAAATTATGAATAGCCACACTAATTGCCATCAAATTACTTTTAAATTCACAAGCACTTCATAATAAGTCATTAAGCACATGTAAGTCATTAACCCCATTCATGCTAGGAGGCATATTGGGTTCATCAATGTTGCCTCATGTCATATACATCCTACTTTTTTTGCAGCAAACTTACTAGGACTCCAGGAAGAATTCAATGGAAGTGGTGAGCAAGTTAAGTCAATGATACATAATTTGGAATGAAAATTTGAGATGACAGGGTACCTTTTGGATGAATGCAAAACAAATATCATCTACGAATCAGTGATATAGAAAGGATTTCATTTCAGGAGTGGTCAAAGATTACTTTGCTCTTTTGTAATATATATATATATTACACATGTAATCAAGAACATGAAGTGGGGGAAAGCTCCAGGAGAAGATGGAATTACTGTAGACAACATACAAGAAGCAAGTGGAGAAATCAAAACAGTACTCGCCCAAATTTTCACTCGATGCCTTAATGAAGGGAAGATTCCTGAGGATTGGAACACCGCTACAATGATCCTGCTACATAAAAAAGGTGACATTGAGGATCTCGGGAACTACAGACCTATCAGCCTCCTATCAGTGGTTTATAAAATCTTCACTAAAGTTCTTTCACACCGCTTGAAGGTAACAATGGACATGGCTCAACTGAGAGAACAAGATGGATTCAGGAGTGGCTACAGCACAATAGATCATATCCACTTACTGAGAGAACTAATTGAAAGAGCGAGGGAATATGAACTTCGATTGTGCATGGCTTTTTATCGATTATGAAAAAGCCTTTGATTCGGTGAAACCATCAGCTGTTACAATGGCTCTGAAATCCTGCGGTATTGAAGATGCATACATTAATATTATTAATAACATCTATGAAAATGCAAGTGCACAGATTCGGCTGTTTGAAAATACAACACACATAAAAATTGGAAAGGGAGTGAGACAAGGTGACACCATATCTCCGAAGCTCTTTAATGCTACAATGGAGGGTGTTTTTCAGTCACTGAGCTGGGAAAACAAGGAGATAAAGATTAATGGAGATTATCTAAACCACCTTCATTTTGCTGATGACGTAGTCATTTTTGCAACTACCCCATCAGAGCTGCAGAGTATGATCCAGGAACTTGCTGACAAGAGTTAAGAAGTGGGATTAAAAATGAACTTTCAGAAGACAAAAGTGATGTTCAATGCTTTTACAAGAAATGAAGATTTATCGATTGATGGAGAAAAGCTGGAGATAACAGACACGTACGTTTATCTTGGACAGCAGATATCAAGTGAGGGTCACATTGATGAAGAAATTAATCGGTGTACAAAACTTGCCTGGAGAGCTTTTGGAAGAAACAGCATAATTTTCAAGAGCAATATGTAATTATGTCTTAAAAGAAAAGTGTTTGATCAATGCATCCTTCCAGTGCTTACATATGGTGCAGAGACATGGACCTTAACTAAAAGAGATATACAAAGGCTGCAGACAACTCAAAGCAGCATGGAGAGGTGCATGCTTGGTGTAACCAGGAGAGATAAGAAGAGGAACTCGTGGATCCGAAAAATGACAAGAGTGAAAGACATCATGATCAGAGTTAAATCCCTGAAATGGCAATGGGCTGGACATACTGCCTAAAGGACAGATCATCGATGAACAGCCGAGATTTTAGATTGGATTCCAAGGGACAGGAAAAGACCCAGAAGAAGGCCACATGGAAGATGGGTGGATGAAATTTGAAAGCATGCAGGGGTGACATGGAGGAGACTGGCACAAGACCGACCGTTGTGGAGGAAACTTGGGGAGACCTTCGTCCAGCAGTGGATTGATAATGCCAGTCTCCTCCATATCACTCCCGCATACTTTCGAATTTAATCCACTCATCTTCCATGAGGTCTTCTTCTGGGTCTTTTCCTGTCCCTTGGAATCCAATCTAAAATTTCGGCTGTCCATCGATGGTCTGTCTTTCTGGCAGTATGCCCAGCCCATTACCATTTCAGGGATTTAATTCTGATCATGATGTCTTCCACTCTTGTCATTTTGTATCCACAAGTTCCTCTTCTTATCTCTCCTGGTTACACCAAGCATGCACCTCTCCATGCTTTTTGAGTTGTCTGCAGCCTTTGTATGTCTCTTTTAGTTAAGGTCCACATCTCTGCACCATACGTAAGCACTGGAAGGATGCATTGATCAAACACTTTTCTTTTAAGACATAATGGCATATTGCTCTTGAAAATTATGCTGTTTCTTCCAAAGCTCTCCAGACAAGTTTTGTACGCCGATTAATTTCTTCATCAATGTGACCCTCACTTGATATCTGCTGTCCAAGATAAACGTACGTGTCTGTTATCTCCAGCTTTTCTCCATCAATCGATAAATCTTCATTTCTTGTAAAAGCATTGAACATCACTTTTGTCTTCTGAAAGTTCATTTTTAATCCAACTATTTTACTCTTGTCAGCAAGTTCCTGGATCATACTCTGCAGCTCTGATGGGGTAGTTGCAAAAATGACTACGTCATCAGCAAAATGAAGGTGGGTTAGATAATCTCCATTAATCTTTATCCCCTTGTTTTCCCAGTTCAGTGATTGAAAGACATTTTCTAATGTGGCATTAAAGAGCTTCGGAGATATGGTGTCACCTTGTCTCACTCCCTTTCCAATTTTTATGTGTGCTGTATTTTCAAACAGCCGAATCTTTGCACTTGCATTTTCATAGATGTTATTAATAATATTAATGTATGCATCTTCAATACCGCAGGATATCAGAGCCATTGTAACTGCTGATGGTTTCACCGAATCAAAGGCTTTTTCATAATCGATAAAAGCCATGCACAATGGAAGTTCATATTTCTCGCTCTTTCAATTAGTTCTCTCAGAACGTGGATATGATCTATTGTGCTGTAGCCACTCCTGAATCCAGCTTGTTCTCTCGGTTGAGCCATGTTCAGTGTTACCTTCAAACGGTGTGAAAGAACTTTAGTGAAGATTTTATAAACCACTGATAGGAGGCTGATAGGTCTGTAGTTCCTGAGATCCTCAATGTCACCTTTTATGTAGCAGGATCATTGTAGCCTTGTTCCAATCCTCAAGAATCTTCCTTCATTAAGGCATCGTGTGAAAATTTGGGCGAGTACTGTTTCGATTTCTCCACTTGCTTCTTGTATGATGTCTACAGTAATTCCATCTTCTCCTGGAGCTTTTCCCCGCTTCATGTTCTTGATTGCATGTGCAACTTCTGCTGGAAGGACTGGAGGAACTCTGGTACTGGTATCTTTCATGATGTCTGGAGTGCATGTATCATCCCTTTCATATAATTTGGAGTAGAAATCTTTCACTCTTGTCAAAATTTCGCCTCTATTTCTTGTTACAGAACCATCTTCTTTTCTCAGTGCCATAATCTGTTTTCTTCCCTTACTGAGATGTCCCTTTGCTATCTTTAGGCTTTGGTTGTTTTCAATTGCTTTCCTCACTAGTTCACAGTTAAATTTCCTTACGTCTTCAGTGATACTTTTTCGTACTGTCTTGCATAGCTCTATATATTCCACTTTGGAAGTCACATCTTCTTTAGTTGTCCTCATCTCTCTTCTTTTTTGCATCAACATTTTGGTTTTTCCTGAATATTTGTTCACATGCAACTTGTTCTTAGACCCAGCTAATTTTGTTGCTGTTTCCATAAGAGCTTTGGTTACTTTTCTGTTAACTTCAGAGATGTCCACTTCTTCCGATGTTAGGCCTTCTAAAGCAGAGAACCTGTTCTTCAGTTCCAACTTGAAAGTATTATGGTGTTTTTTAAGGTTGGTTATGTCAATACATTTTGTTTTTCTTATGAGCTTGCCACGTTCGAGTTTAGTGTTGAGGTGCATCTTACATCTCACCAATCTATGGTCACTACCTGTGTTGAACTTGTTTAGCACACTGCAGTCTTCTATGACAAATTTTTTGTTACACATAATAAAATCAATTTTGCTTGACGTCCCGTTTGGATGTCTCCATGTCCATTGCCTGTGTGGCTTTTTCTTGAAGAAGGAGTTCAAGATGAAAAACTCTTCTGCCTCAGCAAACTGTACGAGAGTATTTCCACGCTGGTTTCTGTTGCCGTTACCGAATTTACCTACTGAAGTTTCATTCTGTTGCCGTTGCCCTATTTTTTGCATTGAAATCTCCCATAATTATCTTCAAGTGCTGCTTACCTTTATTATTTAGATGACGAATTTCCTCATAAAATTATTCAATTTCTTCTTCAGCATGACTTGTGGTGGGTGCATAAGTTTGAATAATCTGAGCCTGGTATCTTTTCGAGAGTTGGATAACAAGTCGTGCAGCTCTGTCAGAGGAACTTTCAACTTCTACCACTTTATCCTTCAGTTTCTTGTTTATTATAAATCCAACACCACTAGTTCTACCAGTATCTGTCCCACGATAGTAGAAGAGATGTCCACTTTTCAGTTCAATGAGATCTTCTCCTTTTCTCCTTACCTCACTTAGCCCCACGATGTCCCACTTGTTCCTTTGTAGTTCCTCTTCCAATTCAAGAAGCCTTGAATCAGAAGATAGGGAGCGTCCATTATACGTAGCCAAGGTCAGCATCAGATGGCAGCCTAGTCCGGTCCTCCGGGGATACTTAGCACCCTCTGCCTTCATGTCGCACTGGCCGCTGCCTTGGCCAGGTACATTCCAGCTGCCGGAGACTGAGGGCCAAGATTTAAGCTGTGGAATCATTTTGGAGGGGTTTGGCCATAACTCACCATGCTGGCCAAGCGGGTTGGTGAGTGTGGGATAGCATTTCCTCTAATCCCGATGGTATAGAGTGTGGGGTAGCATTTCCTCTAATCCTCTCCTTGACAAATGTCAACCCCGCCTTCTCGTGGTGCATCCTGTTTCCACTAAAGGGGCTCTGACGACCGCCAATTGCGGTATAACTATATCATCGGAATTAGATTAAATGCTATCCCACACTCACCAACCCGCTTGGCCAGCGTGGTGAGTTATGACCAAACCCCTCCAAAATGATTCCACAACTTAAATCTTGGCCCTCAGTCTCCGGCAGCTGGAATGTACCTGGCCAAGGCAGCGGCCAGTGCGACATGAAGGCAGAGGGTGCTAAGAATCCCCGGAGGACCGGACTAGGCTGCCATCTGATGCTGACCTTGGCTACGTATAATGGACGCTCCCTATCTTCTGCTTCAAAACTTCTTGAATTGGAAGAGGAACTACAAAGGATCAAGTGGGACATCGTCGGGCTAAGTGAGGTAAGGAGAAAAGGAGAAGATCTTGTTGAACTGAAAAGTGGGCATCTCTTCTACTATCGTGGGACAGATACTGGCAGAACTAGTGGTGTTGGATTTATAATAAACAAGAAACTGAAGGATAAAGTTGTAGAAGTTGAAAGTTCCTCTGACAGAGCTGCAAGACTCTTTATCCAACTCTCGAGAAGATACCAGGCTCAGATTATTCAAACTTATGCGCTCACCGCAAGTCATGCTGAAGAAGAAATTGAATAATTTTATGAGGAAATTCGTCATCTAAATAATAAAGGTAAGCAGCACTTGAAGATAATTATCGGAGATTTCAATGCAAAAAATAGGGCAACGGCAACAGAATGAAACTTCAGTAGGTAAATCCGGTAACGGCAACAGAAACCAGCGTGGAAATACTCTCGTAGAGTTTGCAGAGGCAGAAGGGTTTTTCATCTTGAACTCCTTTTTCAAGAAAAAGCCACACAGGCAATGGACATGGAGACATCCAAATGGAACGACAAGTGAAATTGAGTTTATTATGTGTAACAAAAAATTTGTCATAGAAGACTGCAGTGTGCTAAACAAGTTCAACACAGGTAGTGACCATAGATTGGTGAGATGTAAGATGCACCTCAACACTAAACTCGAAAGTGGCAAGCTCATAAGACAAACAAAATGTATTGACATAACCAACCTTAAAAAACACCATAATACCTTCAAGTTGGAACTGAAGAACAGATTCTCTGCTTTAGAAGGCCTAACATCAGAAGAAGTGGATATTTCTGAAGTTTACAGAAAAGTAACCAAAGCTCTTATGGAAACAGCAACAAAATTAGCTGGGTCTAAGAACAAGTTGCATGTGAACAAATATTCAGGAAAAATGAAAATGTTGATGCAAAAAAGAAGAGAGATGAGGACAACTAAAGAAGATGTGACTTCCAAAGTGGAATATATAGAGCTATGCAAGACAGTACGAAAAAGTATCACTGAAGACGTAAGGAAATTCAACTGTGAACTAGTGAGGAAAGCAATTGAAAACAACCAAAGCCTAAAGATAGCAAAGGGACATCTCAGTAAGGGAAGAAAACAGATTATGGCACTGAGAAAAGAAGATGGTTCTGTAACAAGAAATAGAGGCGAAATTTTGACAAGAGTGAAAGATTTCTACTCCAAATTATATGAAAGGGATGATGCATGTACTCCAGACATGGAAGGTACCAGTACCAGAGTTCTTCCAGTCCTCCCAGCAGAAGTTGCGCATGCAATCAAGAACATGAAGCTGGGGAAAGCTCCAGGAGAAGATGGAATTATTGTAGACATCATACAAGAAGCAAGTGGAGAAATCGAAACAGTACTCGCCCAAATTTTCACCCGATGCCTTAATGAAGGAAAGATTCCTGAGGATTGGAAAACCGCTACAATGATCCTGCTACATAAAAAAGGTGACATTGAGGATCTCGGAAACTACAGACCTATCAGCCTCCTATCAGTAGTTTATAAAATCTTCACTAAAGTTCTTTCACACCGCTTGAAGGTAACACTGGACATGGCTCAACCGAGAGAACAAGCTGGATTCAGGAGTGGCTACAGCACAATAGATCATATCCACGTGCTGAGAGAACTAATTGAAAGAGCGAGGGAATATGAACTTCCATTGTGCATGGCTTTTATCGATTATGAAAAAGCCTTTGATTCGGTGAAACCATCAGCAGTTACAATGGCTCTGAAAACCTGCGGTATTGAAGATGCATACATTAATATTATTAATAACATCTATGAAAATGCAAGTGCAAAGATTAGGCTGTTTGAAAATACAACACACGTAAAAATTGGAAAGGGAGTGAGACAAGGTGACACCATATCTCCGAAGCTCTTTAATGCCACATTGGAGGGTGTTTTTCAGTCGCTGAGCTGGGAAAACAAGGGGATAAAGATTGATGGAGATTATCTAACCCACCTTCGTTTTGCTGATGACGTAGTCATTTTTGCAACTACCCCATCAGAGCTGCAGAGTATGATCCAGGAACTTGCTGACAAGAGTAAAGAAGTGGGATTAAAAATGAACTTTCAGAAGACAAAAGTGATGTTCAATGCTTTTACAAGAAATGAAGATTTATCGATTGATGGAGAAAAGTTGGAGATAACAGACACGTACGTTTATCTTGGACAGCAGATATCAAGTGAGGGTCACATTGATGAAGAAATTAATCGGCGTACAAAACTTGCCTGGAGAGCTTTTGGAAGAAACAGCATAATTTTCAAGAGCAATATGCCATTATGTCTTAAAAGAAAAGTGTTTGATCAATGCATCCTTCCAGTGCTTACGTATGGTGCAGAGACTTGGACCTTAACTAAAAGAGACATACAAAGGCTGCAGACAACTCAAAAACGCATGGAGAGGTGCATACTTGGTGTAACCAGGAGAGATAAAAAGAGGAACTCGTGGATCCGAAAAATGACAAGAGTGGAAGACATCATGATCAGAGTTAAATCCCTGAAATGGCAATGGGCTGGACATACTGCCAGAAGGACAGATCATCGATGGACAGCCGAAATTTTAGATTGGATTCCAAGGGACAGGAAAAGACCCAGAAGAAGACCACATGGGAGATGGGTGGATGAAATTCGAAAGTATGCAGGAGTGACATGGAGGAGACTGGCACAAGACAGACCGTTGTGGAGGAAACTTGGGGAGACCTTCGTCCTGCAGTGGATTGATAATGGTTGGCAATGATGATGATGAAACACAAGAAGAAAACTGACATATACAAATTAAAAAGGCTGAAGCTTTTAATGCACACAAAGAATGCACACCTTGGCCACATTTTTACCTTTACATAAAAAAACAACTCAGAACAGTTTTCTTAAGTTTCTCACAGCATAACCATTATGGTTCTATTTTATGGCATTCCCTCAGCTACTTTCTTCACAGCATTGTTAGAAGTGAGAGTAACATGTTTACATTTTTCTTTGTTTGTACATTAGGAATCTTAGCTACACAAAGTTTTGAATCTATGGTGACTTAAATAACATTCTGTACTACTATTTTAAATATACAGTGACTACTTATTTATCCAAATTGTGACAGCATTCCTTCACACTATAATTATGGCTTTTGTTTTTACTTTTCTTATTGAATATATTATTCATTTAAATATTAATGTCATTTTCCCTTGAATATAAGCATGGGAAGAAAGCATTTTTCTTTTCTTTAAAATGAAGGTTTATTATCATGTGCATGCTGTCAAATTTAAATATAACACTTCATTAAAAAGAGAAATCATGGTTCTTTTGTTATATAACATGGGAATCACAGAAGAAACATTTACCTATAAGTTGGATGTTCTTCTCTGTGAGGGGCAACAAGACTATTCTATTTACTTTTGTCAGAGCCAGATGGGCATTTGGCTTGCAAGAACTGAATGGTTTGCGAAAAAACATAATATATGAGGGTTGTACCGAAAGTAATGCAAAAGTGGGCATAACTTTTTTCTTAATGGACAGAGGTCAATCAAATTGCACATGTTGATAGAGTAGCTCTTCCTCTGTGCAAAGGTACTACTCAACATAGTCTACATCACAAGTGATGCATTTGCACCGTCGTTGAAGCCACCTCTTGAATCCTCTTTGAAAAAATTCAGGTGTAGACTGTTGTACCCACTTCTTCACAACCACTTTAATCTCATCTGTGTCATCAAATCGTTGTCCCCGGAGACTGTCCTTCACTGGACCAAACAGGCGGAAGTCGGAAGGCTCCAGATCTGGGCTGTATGGTGGATGGGGGACCACCGACCAGCCTAATTTGCTGATCGCCTAATTTGTTGCCAAAGATGTGTGTGGTCTTGCTTTGTCAGGGTGAATGTGGATCCTTTCAGACTCTTGTTCGATCTCTTCATCCTTATACCTTTCTCGAAGCTTCTTGTGTGTCTCACTGTACCGCTTGCTGGTCACGGTATGGCCACATTCCAGAAAATCAAGAAGAACGACAACCCTGTCATTCCAAAACACAGTCACCATGACTTTCTGTGCTGATTGCTGGTTCTTGAACTTCTTAGGCCTTGGTGAAGAGGTGTGACACCATTCTATGGATTGATTCTTTGTTTCCAGATCATAAAGATACTCCTACATTTCATAACCTGTCACCAGATAAAAAAAAAAAAAAATGTGTCTTCATTGGCTTCAAACACTTTCAGCAGATCTTTTTTTTTTTTTTTTTTTTTTGATTGGAGGTTTAACAACTACAGTGAGCAACTCAGTGGGCTATAAGTAGTCACTCGTCCCTAATTTAGTGCCACTGGTTTGAGGAAAGGGAGAGAGCCTGTGCCGTAAGACAAACACAACATCCATGCCTCACCAGGATTCGAACCTGGACCCATCTCGGACGAATGACTACACCACTGGGGCAGCACCAGCAGATCAGAGCAGACTTCCGCCCTTCTCTCCTTCAAATCGGGTGTCAACTGCTAAGGTACCCCCTTTTCCCACACTTTCTGATACCCTAAGTCTTCCACCATCTTCTGTTTGGAATTTTGACCACAGTCCAGCTGTGCAACAAGCTCATAGATTGTGACTTGTCTCTCTGTGCGAATCAATTCATCTACTTGATGATGATTTATGTCAGTGGTCACAGATGATGGTCTCCCACTGTGTAGTTTGTCTTCAATGCAGGTTTCCCCTTCTTTAAACTTCTTCATCCATCTATGCACATTGCTCTTGCCAATGGTGTTATCTCCGCAAACATTCTGTAGCCTTCTGTGGATGTCGAACAGCCTGCACCCTTCCTTCGTCAATAACGACACATTACTTCTGCTTGGAATCCATTATTTACCTGCAATGAAGAAGAAAGGTTACTATAGAGGAAGAGTAACTCTACCAACATGTGTAATTTGAAAGACCTCTGTCAGTTAATAAAAAAAGTTATACCCACTTTTGCATTACCTTTGGTACAACCCTCATATTTCATTTCTGATATGTAACTAATAGTAAAACTTTCTAGTGCTTCAGAAAGTTTCCATCATGTCACCTCAGAAAAAACCAAGAACAAGAAAGATAAGAATAGAAGCAAAAAAAATAATTGGGAGTCATGGCAGCAGAGATTAACCAATGCACCCAGGGTAGGCTAAAACATGTATGCTAGACATGTTCAAAAAGTGGGACTTTTCACCAACATGCTAGTTGGTAAAACAAAACAGTGCCGCCCCGGTGTTGCAGTGGTCTAAGCGATGGCCTCTGATCATTCGTCCGAAAGGGGTCCGGGTTTGAATCCTGGTGAGGCATGGATGTTGTGTTTGTCTTACGGCACTGGCTCTCTCCCTTCCCTGGAACCAGTGGCACTAAATCAGGGATGGGCGACTGCTTATAGCTTATTGAGTTGCTCACGGTGGTCGTTAAACCTCCAATAAAAAAAAAAAGTTTTCTCTTCAGTTACTTTATCTTTAAAATAGTAAAATATCTTATTTTGAGAATTACATCTTTATGTTGTTCTACTGGAAAAAAGTTATTTTGCAACAAATATTTGTAAATATTTTGGAGATAACTCACTTTTTCATCAAACTTATTCAAAATAATTAACTTTCCTTTTTTTTTATTTCAGTCATGGTTAAGTCCTACTAAGCTGCACCAGATACCTGGTAGAAAATTTCCTGTGATGTCATTGATGACTGACTTTTCCTTCGTCTCTGTACAAATATTTCTATATTTTTTCTATTCAAAAGGTTGTTCTGGTTTTTAAAGCACCCCAGTTAATGACATGACTATTTTTCTGACATATGCGTCCAGACCAGTTTTATTTGAACGGTTTCGTATTGTAGCTTAGTGCTCTGCTATGTGAGTCACCAGTCTATGTCCTGTTTCTTTTATGTAAGAAAACTCACAGTTACATTTAACTTCCTAAAATATGCCTTGCATTTGCAAGATATTTTCTGCTGTTTCTATTACTATGAGGAAGAAATGTTTTACTCTGTTTTTATGGGGTTTTAATAAAAAAAAGATATGGAGTAACTCTGATATTATATTTACTGCTTATTTTTTGAGACTCAAATAAATCTTTGTAAGAAAATACTTTTTTTGGAGAATTTTATTTTATTGGGTTGGCAATTTTATTGTAATTTTTTTATTTATTAATTTTTCTAAAACTGAGTAATTTGCTAATAATGGGGATAGTGGTAAACCCATTAAACCCATAACATGCCCACATTTCTACAAAAAAAATCTTTCTCAGATTGAAAATAGTTGTTCCTAAGTGAAACAAGAAAGATGACACCGAATTTTCAGTTATAATGAGCACATCTTTTGAATCCTCTCCGATGCAAACAAAATTAATCAAAGTTATTTAAAATCAATGGAACCAGTTAGAAAAGAAAAACCAACTGGATTTCTACAATCAATAAAACATACAGAAATAGAAACTGCTACTTACTTCCACCAGCATCTAAAAAGTATGTTACGAAAATCAACAAATGATGCACAAGAAAAAGGTTTTGACCTTTACATCCCCTAACAAGAAAGCTGTGCATTATTTAAAAAGGATAATGCTCCCCATCTTTATTGTAGCGAATCGCATACAGTAAAAAAAGAAATTTCTTAATAAAGTTTTTAGAAGCAGAGATACAGCTGCAAACAAAAGTACAAAAACACCACTTAGCAATAGAACTGTGAACTATAAAACTCCTCAAATACAAACCTAAAGTGTTCCACATAGAAAATGGCATCCGGTGTTAAAATATTTTTTTTAATTGCACGTTTAGAAGCAGAGATATTGAGAAAAACAGATTAAACATTTGTGCTACTTAGCTTATACACAAGATTGACCAAGGAACAAAAAAGCTGAACTTTTTAATTGGGTGAAGAATTAGAACATGCGACGAGAAAGTATGAATATAACACAGCACGAGCAAGATGGAATAGTTCAGTTTAATGTATTTATGCAGTTATTTAGAGCACACCACTGTATTCACAATATAAAATTACTGAATTCAAAACAAAATAAAATTGCTTTAAAAGACATTGATTCAAACACGGCTTTTTTTTTTCTTTTTGTACCAGCTAGAATATCAGCTCAATTTTACTCTTGTGTTGCTTTCTTCTCAGCAAGTTTGATGGCCATATTTCTTTTGTTGACTCTGCAGCTGCACAGCAACCTTTACTTAGTTTTTCTTTTTGTGATATCATTCCTTTCCCATTTCTTCATCACTTTTTTCCCCTTTTATTCCCTCAGATGACAATTTAACTATCATGCTGAAAGAACTTTCAGCCTCAGGACCATGCATGCATGATATCAAAGCTTTCACTACTTCAGATAAATGGTGTAACTTTTAGAATATGAATACTTTTGAACATCAGGCACCAATTCTAACAAATTTTCAAATTTCGCACAAGCAAGATGTGCAAAATTTCAAGTGCAAAACACTATGGGAAAAGTAACATTTAACAACAACACAGGATAGTGAGAAAATTACGGAAGAAAATAATACGATTACGGCAAAATCTTCGATTTGACCGACTTTTGTTTTCAAAAACTTTTTTCTTCATTTTTAAGCTGAAATGCAGTATTTGTGGAACAACAAAAGGTTATTTAAGAACAATACTGGGAAAAAGGAACATCACCAAAAAAAAAAAAAAAAATGTGATTACGGGTGAAATCTTCACTCTCTCTAACACTTCCATAGTCTCACAGATATTGCTGATAATTAAAACATATTAGTCTCACAGATATTGCTGAAAATGGAAACGTGAACTTATGCCCTGTAGCGGCACACTTACGTGTTAAGAAAAATTTTAAATTATGTGTGAAAAATTTCGCATAGGAAACACTCTCCAACTAAGAAAGAATTCTTCAAATTGGACTCTTAGAAGCAGAGATATCGACAAAAATAAGATATACATCTACAACCCCGGGCAGAGAAACGATGCATTATTTTACGCAGGAGACATTATCAAAAGGTTTTCCGAGGTAAGTGGTATTGGTCCAGGAAAGAATTTTTCAAGCTAGTTTTCAGGAGCTCAGATTTTGCTGCAAATACATCAGAAGAGGAAATAAACCCTGATGCCACCTGGTGGCCAAACTATTCTTTACCAAAAATTAGAAATTTTATGCAAAACATTTCCCATCAGGAGCTGAATCCGACACAGAAAGAATTTTTCAAATTGGACTTTTAGACGCAGAGATATTGGGAAAATTGCAATTTACCTTTATGTCCCTAGAAGAAAATCTTTGCATTACTTAGAAAAGGGACTGGGCCTAAAATAGTCTTCAATATAAATGGCATTGAAAGGAAAAATATTTTTTTTTCAATCAAACATTCAGAAGCAGATGTATGGAATAAAACGCATTTTGAATTCAATATTATTTGCATTTGTGCCTTGTAGTGGCAAAGTTCTGCATTGGTTGGTTGGTGGATTTTTATGGCGCAAGGTTTTGGACTGGAAAAAAACTGGAATGTAAGGATCATCATTCTCACATTTCAAACTTCCCAATGCAAAAATAATTCTTCATTAAATTCTTTTTGCATTGGGAAGTTTGAATTGGACTAATAGTTGCAGAGATATAGTGCCCACAGATAGACAGACAAAGTGATAACATAAGAATGATCTCTTTTTGCAAAAAATTAGCATTTCATATAATCCTATTATAAATTTTCCCCCTCATGAAAATCAGCCAGGTCTGAGACTTTGTCTTTAAACTTCCTATAGCAGGGAAGTCCATGTTTGGAAGAAATTTGAACACTTTTTTTAGTTCTTTTGAGTCTTTCTATTAAAGAAAGTGGTTCTTTTAATACATTTTCCAGATGAAATTTTAGATAATAGTTTAGATTAGAAAGCAGGGATTTTTTGTGTCTACTATTAGTTTTATTGGTTGGTTTTCTTTGTTTAATTTCATGTTTTTTTATACTTCAGGAATTCTTTAATTATTTTTGGGGAATTTCTTTTAATTTTCTAGGAGTTGATTTTCCTTAAATAACTAAATAATAATTTAAAGTTAAATAACTATTTAAAAAATAATTTTATTGATTTAATATGCAATTTCTAGACTATTCTGCACAGTCAAATTTATTCATTTTTCCAATGAGTTGAGAAGCTGTATTTATTTTTACAAAAGCAGTAATCCATGATCTGAAATATGTGTTTAAAATACCATACTTATACAAGGAGTCATTTACAACCCAGAACATAGGTATGGGGTCCAATACATCAATGAGACTGTTTGTCAACTGACAAGTTGGAGGTGGATCATAAATTGGCAATAAAAAACATGTCTAATAAACCAAAACTAGACAGAAACATAAGAGAAACTGGTCACAAAATGAACTGGAATTCATTTTAAATGAAACCAGCTTACATGTATTTTCTTGTTTGGCAAATATTGACTGTTTTAGATGAAGTTGGGCAAGCTGAGTTTGGAACTGACCTTATTTTTTACCTATCACATGCAGTTTTTTTTTTTTTTTTATAAATTATGTTTTACAATAAGGCAAAACATATTCATTTTACAAATCAGTAAGGTGCTTTTTTAGGTTGTCAGTTTTTGAAAATGTAAAAACTGTTGTTCAGAAATACTGAAAATATTAACTATAACTTATTTTCTATAAAAGACATCTAGATAATGCTAGTGGTATGAAGTAGAGAAGAAATACAGGAAAATACGCAGACGAGAACAAAACAAACGTGCCAAAGTTGTTAGGTGAATGTTGTTAGCAGTATATTCTGAATTTATTTGTACATATTTCAGGAGTCTTGAAGTTATGGCTAGCAATAGTAGTTCATCTAGGAGATGTAAAAATGACTCAAATTCATTTTGCTATATATGCAGTGAATACATGTTGAAGAAACAAAGGAATAACATCACTTCATTTGTGAAAAATGTGTATCGTTCGTACTCTGGCATGAAATTAGGAGACCAGTAGAAACCGTGGGCTTTGCACAGTGTATGTAATTCTTGTGATGAAAAATTATGAAACTGGTCCTTAGGTAAGTGCTCATGTTTACCATTTGGGATATCCATAGTATGGCATGAATAGTAAAATCATTACAATGACTGTTATTTTTGCAAGTGTAACATTTTGGGGTACAATAGGCATAACAAATCAAAGATTGCTTTCCTAATTTGAAATCAGCTATATGACCTGTTCACAGTGAAAACGTGCCTGTTCCAATTTTGCCTCTTAATTTGGATGTAGATGTGTCATCTGATTCAGAACCTGATTTAGGCAGTCAAGAAAGAGATGGAAATTTCAGTATAGAGGAAAAGGGACCCCAACTGATAAACCAAACAGAATTAAACAATCTAGTCTGGGATTTAGGATTAACAAAAGGTAATACTGAAATATTGGGTTACATATTAAAAGAAAAAAAAACTATTAACAAGTGAAACTATTTTCTCCTGTTACAGAAATCGTGAAAAATAATTTCTATGATGTTTTACAAATGATGATTCCTTAGTGTATTACAATGATATATCCAGTTTGATTCATCAATTAGGAGATGTTCCGTATGATCCAGAAGATTAGCATTTGTTTACAGACGCAAGTAAACAAAGTTTAAAGACTGTTTTACTGCATAACAAAAATCAGTTGTCTTCTATTCCAGTTGCACATTCCATATATATGAAGGAAACATATAAAACAATGAAAACATTACTCAGAAAAATAAAATATAATGAACACAATTGGCCAATGTGCAGGGACTTGAAAGTTACTGCTATACTTTTTGGGTCAGCAAGGAAACTATACAAAATTTCCCTGCTTCCTATGCTAATGGGATAACAGAAAGTGAGACTTACATCGGGTCCAAAAAACATGGCCACATAGAAATGCATTGATTCCAGGCACAAAAAATATAATAGCTATAGATTTAGTGAACTCACAGAAAGTACTGCTACCACCACTCCATATCAAATTAGGACTAATGAAACAATTTGTGAAAGCTCTGGATAAAAGTGGACAATGTTTTCTATACCTTGTGTCACAGTTCTCCTCCCTGTCTAGTGCCAAAATAAAAGGAATATTTGATAGCACTCAAATAACGAAAACTAACATAAGATTGCCAGTTTGAACAGCATATGACATGTGAAAAAAGAAGCATGGAATGGATTCAAAAACGTTATCAACAATTTTTTGGGTAACTCTAGAAATCCTAATTATAAAGACATTG